>CM065383.1:15945000-16332500 GCA_033060915.1 Euryodendron excelsum
ACACATCCCTTACTAGATAAGGTCTAGATCACTTATCTTTAATTTGCCTGAAAACAAGTGTAATCGGGAATTATAAAGCAATATTTTTTTACCGATATGAAAAGACTTACAAATGATGTGTTGGTCATGGAATGTCTTCATCTTGGCCTTAGAGATCTTTGCATTCTCATAGGCGTCATTTCGGAGTTTCTCAAGTTCATTGAGTTGTAGCTTCCTAACTTGGCCAGCTGCATCGATGTTCTCATTATATTGGTGAATGACCCAATAAGCCTTGTGCTCAATTTCCACTGGAAGGTGACATGATTTTCCATATACAAGCCTATAAGGAGAAACACCTAACACAGTTTTATAAGTAGTTTTATAAGCCTAGAGTGTATCCACTAACCTTAAGAACCAGTCGTTATGGTTAGGATTAATAGTTTTCTCAAGAATGTGCTTAATCTCTCGGTTAGCTAATTCAACTTGGCCGTTAGTTTGGGGATGATAAGGTATACTAACCTTGTAAATGACCTCATACTTTCGCATTAACATTCCAACGAGTTTATTACAAAAGTGAGTGCCACCATCACTAATGACAACACGAGACATACCAAAGCGAGAAAAGATATTCTCCTTTAAGAACTTGACCACAACGCGGTGATCATTGGTACGAGAAGCAACGGCCTCCACCCATTTAGACACATAATCAATGGCCACAAGAATGTAAAGGAATCCAAATGAACTAGGCAATGGTCCCATGAAATCAATACCCCAACAATCACATATCTCAAGAGTAAGAATAGGGTTGAGAGGCATCATGTGTTTTCTACTCAAACTTCCTAATCGTTAACACCTATCAAAAAATGTGCAAAAAGTGTAAACATCACAAAACATGGTGGGCCAATATAAGCTAGATTGTAGAATCTTTGCAACTGTTTTTTTCGAACTAAAGTGCCCACCACAAGCATAGGAGTGATAGAACTCTATTACAGATTAAAACTCATTGTCAGGGATACATCGACGAATTATCTGATTGGGACAATACTTGAACAAGTATGGATCATCTCAGAAAAAATACCTCACATTTTTAAAGAATTTTTGTTTATTTATGTAAGACCAGTGTGACGGTATCTTGCCAGTAATCAAAAAGTTTGCTATATTAGTGAACTATGGAACAGTTGCTTGAGAATGTATTTGAATTTGAAAAATGCTCATTGATAGGGAGAGTATCTTTGGCTTCCCCATCAGTAGGGAGCTGTGACAAATGATCAACAACTACGTTCTCTACCTCTTTTTTGTCCCTAATCTTAATGTGAAATTCTTGTAACAAAAGAATCCAACAGATGAGGCATGACTTTGCATCAGGCTTGGTGACCAAGTACTTTAGTGCAGAATGGCTAGTGTATATGATGACTAATGACCCCACCAAGTACGATCGAAATTTATTTAATGCAAACATGACAGTAAGGAGTTCCTTTTTGGTTGTAGTGTAGTTCATTTGGGCTTCATTCAAGATTTTGCTTGCATAATATATTACATAGGGTTTCTTGTCCACTTTCTGCCCCAAAACTGCTTCTATAACATAATCACTAGCATCATACATCAACTTAAAAGGTAATGACCACTCGGGTGACCAAATGATAGGTGCAATTGTCAACAACTATTTGAGCTTGTCGAAAGCTGCTTGGCATTCATACGTCCATTAAAATGAAATGTCTTTTGACAAAAGATGACACATTGGATGAGAGATAGCACTAAACCCTGTTATGAATCATCGATAGAAACTAGCATGCCCAAGAAAAGATCGAATGTCTTTCACAGTTCTAGGAATAGGTAGTTTTTGGATCAGTTCAACTTTGGCTTTATCTACCTCAATCCCCTTGCTAGACACGATGTGTCCAAGCACTATACCTTGTGTCATTATGAAGTGACACTTGTTCTAATTAAGGACAAGGTTACTCTTCTCACATCTTTCTAACACCTTCTCGAGGTGTTCTAGACAACTCTCATAGGTATCTCCATACACAGAAAGATCATCCATGAAAACCTCCAAAAATCTCTCTACCATATCACTAAAGATACTCATCATGCACCTTTGAAAGGTGGCTAGCACATTGCACAAGCCGAAAGACATTCTTTTGTAAGCATAAGTACCAAAAGGATATGTAAAGGTCGTCTTATCTTAAGACAATTTCAATTTGGTTATACCCAGAGTACCCATTTAGAAAACAGTAAAAGGCTCGTCTTGCCACTCGTTCTAAGACTTGGCCCAGGAATGGGAGTGAGAAGTGGTCTTTTCTAGTAACAGTATTTAGTTGCCGGTAATCAATATACATGCACCACCTAGTTTGAATCCTAGTAAGCACTAGTTTATTTTTCTCATTTTGAATTATCGTGACTCTAGATTTTTTAGGAATAACTTGAGTTGGACTAACCCACTTTGAATCAGAAATTGGGTATATGATACCCGCATCGAGAAACTTTAGTACTTCTCCTCTCACAACTTCCTTCATGTTGGGATTTAAACGTCTTTGCATTTGACGCAGTGGTTTAGACTCTTTCTCAAGATATATACGATGTGTACATACAAGAGAACTAATACTGTGAAGGTCTGTAATGGTCCAACCTAAGGCTTTTTTGTGATTCTTTAGCACTTCCACAAGGCTCTTCTCTTGGCTTTCAGACATGCTAGAGGATATAACAACAGGATAAGACTCATCTTTACCAAGGAATGCATACTTCAATGTAGATGGCAAAGGTTTTCTTTTCGGAGTGGGTGTTTTTTGTTCAGAAGGGGCAAACTTTATGACACTAGGAATTAGAGGGCTCAAATGATGGGGTCCAGTGACTCACTTGCATACATTGTTCTCTCTCTATCTCTCCAGGAATTGTGTCTCTAGACTTGACATGGTCACAATCTAACCAGTCATGTGACTTGCTTAAAACAAGAGCTCTTTCAATAGGATCCTCGAAAAATTCACTCTCAAAGTACTCTTGCACAATAGATTCAATGCAGTCTACTTCTTTGATGTCCTCATACTCTTCCGATTGTTTTCTAACTGAAAAGATATTCATCTCAACAATCATATTCCCAAATGACAACTTTAACTGTCCATTCCTACAATGGATTACGACATTACACGTGGCTAAGAATGGTCATTCTAAGATAACACGAATTTGAGAATGAGCACTAATGCTCTCAACCGATTGTGTATCTAGCACAATGAAATCCACTAGATAGTAGAACTTATCTATCTAAATGAGAACATCCTCCACAATACCTCTAGGAACCTTAATAGATATGTCAGCTAGTTGCAAGGTGACACGTGTAGGGCACAACTCATCTAATCTGAGTTGTTGATAAACCAAATAAAGGAGTAGATTGACACTTGCTCTTAGATCAAGAAGGGCTTAATCTATCTTGTTTCCTTCTATTGTACATGAAATAATAGGACATCCAGGGTCTTTATACTTCGGTAAGGACTTACATTGCAAAATTACACTTTGGCTCTCATTCATGAAGGCAGTTTTCTTGACATGCAGCCTCCTTTTCACAGTAAACAAGTCCTTCAAAAACTTGGCATAGAAGGGAATTTACGGGATGGCATCTACAATCGAAATGTTGACCTTAACCTGCTTAAACACTTCATAAATTTTAGAATTCAGAAGCTCATGTTTTGGTTTGGTCAATCTATGAGGAAACGGGGTATATTTGACAACATCAATGCCCTCATCTTCAGATGCTTTGGTTGGCTCTAAGACTGGCTCAACTGGTTCTTTTTCTTTCCCATTCTCATCTCTTTCTCTCTCTTATTCTCTCACATATCCATTCCCTTCATCACTAACTTTAAAAGTTTCATTTCTAGGTGAAATGGTTTTATCAATGATTTTTCTGCTTTTCATGGTTGTGATGGAATGGACTTGTTCATGACTGGATTGAGGATCAGTCCTTACTTCGGTTATGTTCACTTGCTTATTGGGATTTGAATTTGGTTGCGGTTGAGATGGAAATCTCTCCGACACTTGTTGAGTCAAAACTTGTGTCAAGTTAGACATTTGCTTTGCTGTGTCCTTCAACATCCTAGTGTGTTGGTCTAACACCTTGTTTTGTCTATCCACCCTGTTATTGACTCTTCTCATATCATTTGTCAATTGATGAACATTATCTTTTAGAGGTCTCCTATAAGGGGGTTGATATGTATTAGGTTGGGGTTGAAAATGCATGGATTGTTGAGTTTGAATAGGTTGGGATTGAAAAGGTTGAGGGTTTTGAGGCCCTTCTTGGAATGCTTGAGGATTCGAAGGACCCTCATTTCTCCACCCAATGTTTGGGTGATTTTTCCATCCAAGATTATATGTGTTCAAGAAAGGGTTCCCCCCAATTCGTTAGTCACTATATATACCTCGATATTGGCCAACTAGATTGGCTTGGCCATGCAAAGCCTCATTGAAACCTAGTATAATTGGACATGCAGCAGTTTCGTGTTTCATTAGACCACACATTAAATAACTCTCTTCTTTGGGGGACTCACTAGTCATAACATTGACCTTACTTGTCTCTATGGGTTCTATCTTTCGAGAAAGTGTAACAACTCTAGCATTCAGATTATCCACTTAATTAAGCTAAAATGTTACCATAGGCTTTGACTCAGGATTTTGGGTCCTTGTTGTGGCCCAATCTCTAGCCAAATTTACTAAGTAACCAAAGAAATCACACGCTTCAGATAGGTCTTTGTCATAGAAAGTCCCTGCGCACATAGACTCAACGAATTACTTCAGTTGTGGGGTCAATGATGAATATAAAGTATTTATGATATGCCAATTAGTGAAATCATGATGTGGACAAGCACTTAAGAAATCTTTGAATATCTCCTAACATTGGAAGAACGATTCACTAGACAAAGGGGCAAATTGAGAGATTTGATGGCGAATCGCCTTAGTTTTATGCTTAGGGAAGAATTTTTTCAAGAATTCTGTCTGAAGATCTTGCCAAGAATGAATAGATTTAGGCCTCAATGAGTTGAACCATATTTTGGCCTTGTCTTTGAGAGAAAACGGGAATAGTTTCAAAAGTACAACTTCCCTTGGGTAAGAATTATCGAAGAACATATAGTATACATCCTCGAAATCTTTTATGTGTTGATATGATTTTTCAGAATTCAAATCATGGAAAGGATTTATCAACTGGATTATTCTCGGCTTTAAAGTCATCGCTGCGTGATGCGCGGGAAGAGCGATACAAGAGGTGGGCGCTTGCCTAGCGGGATTCAGATAATCCCTGAGAGACCTATGGGGAGGATTATCATGTACATTCTCACCTTTAGGTACATTATTTGAATTTGGCAAGTTAAGATTCTCAGGTGGTTGACGGTTAAATTCTTCCGCCATTGGAAAATAACTACGATCTCGGTTAACTAACTAAATGTTTGAAAGATGAGTCATAAGTGGGAAAAGAGTACGGAAGATGGGAGAAAAATCACTAGACGAGTCAACGTTCACCAATTGTTCATGCACATCCTTAATGAATTCATCCTGAAACATAAACATGGACCTTACAAGTCAGAATGCCGGGTTAAAAACCTAAGTGAGCCGTCGACAAAACGGGAATGAGAAGAGAAACAATATTAACGCCTCTCAGAATTGACGAAATAGAAGGTCACCTACCTAAAGGGATGTGAGCAGAGTAATGATTGGACCGGGGCACTTCTGGAGTCGGCTAACGATAAGATACTAATAATAATCATAATAAAAATAAAAAGAAAAAAAAAATAATAAATTACAATAATATACTAAAATACCTGTACACAAAAACAACAAACGAAAATAATGTTAGACAAGTTAGTAACAATGTTATGGTAACCTTAGTGAGCGGTGCCGATCTAAATAGACAGTGAATCAGTTCGAAATAAGGTTATTCATAATATATATATATATATATATATATATATATATATTAAGCTATATGGTTACTATATCGAGCAGCGCCGACCTGAATAGGCTGTGAATTAACTTGAAAAGTAAACCACAAAGAAAAAAGAAAAAGAAAAAGAAAAAGAAAAAGAAAAATAGCTGAAATAAAGTGCAGAAAATAAAATGTTAGAATGGTAACCAACGTTGATTATCTACTAAATAAAAGAAACTGTTAAACAGTTAGATGAGTTAGATGAAAAATAAAAACAGAAAATATGGTAACCAACTTGACTGGTTTTGTCTAACAGTAAGTGAGTATGCCAACCAAAGAGATTAACCACAAGAAAAAAAATAACAATAAAAAAAACTAAATATACAAGATTGAAATTGAAGTGCGGAAAGCAAAATATCAGTAATGGTAACCCTAGGGGTTATTTGCTTAGGGTTATCCACTTAAAGGAAAAAAAATGCATATATATAGTCCAACTCCTTCGTCAAGGTAAAAAAACAATCAATTGTCCTGAAATCCCAGTAAAGGTATTATTTTTTATTTTTTTATATTTTTGAATTTTTTGAAATTTTTTGAAATTTTGAAATTTTTAATTTTAAAAATTTTTTTTGCATATTTTTTTTAAAGCCGTTCTCTGGCAATGGCGCCAAAATATTTGACAACGCCTAGAATATGACAATCTATTAACACCCAAGTACAGGTGCAGCGAAGTAATAAACAAAATCCGGTAAGACCAGAATCGATTCATAGGAAATGGATAACAAAATATGCAAAATTAGGTGTTAAAATTCACCTACGATAAAAGATTAGATACCCACTAAGTCACGCTAAACACCGTAGTGTTGCAATGACTTCAATTGGAATTTAAGCTGACTGGTTTGAGTTTCAATTTACAGAGTACCGATGAGAATAGGACGAGTGTTGCAGAAAATGATAACCAAAACAAAATAGATATTTTTAGGAGATTTGATGGTTGTTGTGAAACTAGATTTTAAATAATTGATCCGATTACTTGATTCACCCAAAATTTCAATGGAGGTTTTATAATTCAAATCATTGGCTTCGTCTTGAGCTTTTGATTTGGAAGATTTAACTTTTAGAACAAAAATTCTATAGTAATTAAATCTAGAATAATAATTCATACCATCGATTTACACAATAACTATACCAAAATAAGATTTGTGCATAAAAATTACCAAACTTAGTTAAGAATCTAAATTTTCTCAAAAATTTTGAATTTAATTACCAAGAATTGAAAAATTTTAAATATAAAACAATGAAGACTCAATTATCTCCGTTAATATTTCATAATTCTCAGAAGATCTTCATAATTGTCTCCAAGAATTAAACTAGCTACTTATAGTATTAAAAATACATGGTGTGAAAAATAATTTCATAACTAAAAAGATTTATTACAGTAAAATAAGAGGAAGGGAAAAACTAAAAAATTAACTGACTGAATAACTACTAACAAACTAACTGACTAAATGAAAGAGAGAGTTTTCGGCCGACTTTCTAACTCTCTGCCTTCTCTTTGTTTCCTCCTCCGACCTATGCTTTTTTTTATAGAGCCAAAGGTTCACCTCTTGCCTTTCTTTTCTCCTTTTTTTTCTTTTCTTCTCCACTTCTTCACTTTTTCTTTGACTTTTTCGGTTGCTTATCCGACCATCACTTGTTCCAACAACAAAAGCATAATATATAATATATTGTACTATATTATAATATAAACACACATATATATAAATATATACATCTATATGTATAGATAATTGGCTATTATGACAGTTACTAACTAATATATATAATTATTTATATATTATATATATAGGATACATCACGTATTATATTAAAATAATAAATAATATATAAATAAATAAGAACAATAGTCGACAATTAACGATTTCGATGGTACCTTTTGAAATACAATCAAGATACATTTTCCCCTCCCTTCCTCTTACCCATACTGTAAAAGGAACGAATATTGCACGGTTCATGGAGCTCCTGCAATCGAAAAAATGAATAAACTGACCCATTGAAGGTACACCACGGCTCCTGAAATGGGTCTACAGAATAACAGCTCGAACCAAAAGTTGCGTAGGAGCTTTCTTAATTGCCATGGCAATATTCTCGAGTGGGCTCACACAAAGCCGTCTGCTACGTTCGACAGCAACTACAAAGATGGGCTTTGTGACAGCAAAAATGTATAGAGCAAAGCAAGCAAACCTTAGAGAAAGTTGATCAGCTCGCTGCTTTTGCCCCCGCGACGGCAAGGTGACCTGAGACAGCCCTAACCCCCTACCGAATAAAGCAGACGGCCGGCCAGAGGGGACCACAATATTATTAAGTGTGTATATTATATATCTACAACCACCACTACAAGTGGTGCAGCAGATTTTTCATAATGTTTGGGCTCACCCTAGCTACTAACCCCAGCTAGCTGAAAATGCTACCCACCCTATAGGGGACCCTTATGAGTACCACAAACAAACCCTAATGGTCTTTTGGATCCCTCTGTCTCTGTCATGGCTTTCTACGAAATCTATCAGATATATTCTCAACCTTTTCAGCATGTATATAGGTCCACTTACCCCTCTCTCTCTCTCTCTCTCTCTCTCTCTGTAGCTGCATTGTGGAGTTCAAGAATATTAAGAGTTCTTAGAACTAAAAATATCCGTGACTATTATGGCGCCAGACTCTTCCTATGCACAATCATGGGTCTCATTTTATCTGTTTATTTCTTAGTGCTATGGGTTCATGAGTGCCTGAAACGACAAACCTGGCGATAGACCAGGGGTGAGGGGTTGGCACCCAGCTCGTGCAGCACAAGGACAGTTAAGAGCTTGGATTCAGCCCTTCATTCCCTGTGGATATGATCAGTCAAAGCTGCTTGCTGGAGCTGTTAATTAATGCTGATCAGGTGAATAATACTTCAACCTTCCTGTAAGTTTGACAGATATGATTATTATAGATCGATACTCGTGTTTAATTAGTTGTTAAATCACCAATCAATCCTATTGCAAATATGATTATTACTGATACTCGTGTTTTAGTTGTTAAATCACCAATCAATTCTATATGCGTAATGCTACAAGAAGAAAAAAAAATCATGCAAAAAATTTGTACAGTTTAAAACAAATTGATAGAGATTTTAACTAAAAAAATGATTAGAATATAATTTTTCATGTTATACATGGGAGCTTATTTCAATATATATACTAATAATCAATCATTTGATTGGTATGGCAAAAATTAATAGGTATGTTATACATGAAGTGATACTTCAATAAATTGAATTTTAAGTGACCTGACAAACTCAATTTATGTCTATGAACTTGTTCAATTTTACTCATCTAAAACCCATCTAAACCAGCCCAAGTTTATTAATGAACTTAATTATGTTACATCATGCAAGCCCAATTAAAAACAAGTTTAAATTGTACAAAAAGTTGACACACAAAAAAGTAATTTTTTTTTGTAATTTTTTTTAAAACAAATATTCCTTACTTCATCTCCCTCTTACGCCGACCACCACTGCCAACCACCACCACCACTCATCACCGCTCATCACCATCACAATAACCCCCATCACATGGGAAACTGATAAAGAAAAATTTTGATCTCTTAACTCTCTCTCTCTCTCTCTCTCACATATATTTTGTTTATCTTAGCACGAGGGGTTGAGATTCATTTGTTGGTTGGGAAAATTATATCTGCCTATCATATTATATATATACATAGTACAAACCTTAGATGTGATAATCGCTATATATTATAATACATTATCTGCAGAAAGAACAAAATGACAACAGGTAGGCCGCAGGCATATATACATAACTTCATAAATGCATATTTAGAATTGGTTTATTAAATTAAATTAGAAAATACAGATTGGTTTATTGCTTTCCACGGATAAAACTTATGGACAGTTTCATTGAGTGCTGCGGAGTTCCAGTTTATGATGACAAGTAAGTCATTTCCTTCTTCTTCTTTTGTTTTTTTTTTCTTTTTCCCCAATTTTTCAACTTAAGCTCATGCATTCTTCGAGTACTAAAATCTTAGTATTAACTGGAAAATTATAAAACAGTCAATTTTTGGGCTGCTTGCGATGTCCGGTATGTCGATGGATCACAGTTGGACTGAGATTCTCAAAAGAAAGGAACTGTTCAAGTAAATTCATCTGAACATACCGGACATATATACTAAAATCTTATGTATATATGCCTACAACATAGCAATTGTCACATCATATATACAATTAGGAAATGGTATTTTTTCAAAAAGTTTGTACAAAAAATTTCTAACAAGAAAGATGGAATCCTACGTTGGATCATTCAGGTTTACAGCATCTGACCACAGGATTGGATCGAGAATTGAAAGATCCAGCCAAAAAAATGCATAATAATACTTATTACGCACAAAAAAAATAAAAATCACATAAAATATGACAATATTAAAACGGGTCAAATTTGAATCCATGAGTTTAAATTGACATATTAGTGATTCTTCCATATTCAACCCGCTTGTTAATTAAACAAGTTTGGGTTAAACTTATTTAAGCTCAAACCCATTTAAGTCTGTTCAAATCTGCCCAGACCCACTCATTTGCCACCGTTGGTTCTAAGGAACCTAACAAGTTGAAACAAGAGAGTAGGTGTACCATCATTCATCTGCAGACTTAATTAACAACTAATGGTAAGGTATACAACAAAAAAAAATCATATATAAAATTTTTGTACAAAATGATATCGTTGAATGAGAGTACCGATTGAATCTCTTAGAAAAACAAGTCTTTTGTCTCATGGTAGCTTGCGAATACTCATTACGTAGACTCTTAATTACATTGAATTTTTTTATATAAATTTTTTATAAAAATAACATTTTTCTTAATGATATCTCATAAGAAAAAAACTGTAGATCAAAAGCTTGTGGGCAAGTAGCATTTTGCATACAAATGAACATCAATTCCTCTTTTTTGTTGCTCGAGGAAAGTGCGAATTCGAGAAAAGTCGAAACAACAGTTTTTTAGCCCGGAAACATGAGATTCTCTTTCTCTATGTCTCCTGTAAAGTAATGTCAACAGTATTGGCATTGATTTCCACTCATAATCTTCTTTTGGCTCCATATGTTGCACTGGAAGGAACAAGGACAACTATTGCAAGGGTTTCCACTCTTTATATTGAATTGGAAACATCTTTAGATATTGTAATTTTGGATGACCCACCTGAAAACATAGGCCTCTTGCGGTGGGAGACCTGTGAGCTATGTAATTGCTAGATCTTAGTTTTGTTTTCTGCTATTTTCATTCCGAAATCTAACGCCAAGGTAACATGAACAAGAAATATCTTGAAAAATCATACAGCTGCTGCCTTTGCAAGGTCTGGAGAAGATTAGGTATACACAGCCTTATCTCAAGTATGTATATACTATTGAGTAAATAAACTGTTCTTCTCGTTCCTGAACACAAGCTAGTGGAGCTCACATGAATATATGCACATGAGACGCACTCGCTTGTATTCCTAAGAATGAAAAAATGCGGTGAGAAATGAGATTACGCTAATAAGCTATTGCCTTAACTATTTGGGACTGCTACTTGAATGTTGCTCATCCAGAAGGTGAACAAACACAAGCTTCGATCTGAAAAAAATGGCTCTAATTCAAATAAACCAACATGAGGTTAGAATTTATGAGCAACTTGTAAGATCCCATACCAGAAAGGCAAATAATTATCAAATTCCAGATCATGCAAGTAGCTACTTCCTTTCCAAATCACAAATGAGACATAGAATTCACAAAATGCTCCAGTTGCTATGGCATCGAGTCAAGGATAATAAGCCATGCTTTTAACTAAGACAAGAGGCATTCGAGACACACACACACACACACACATATATATATATTATTTCTACCTCAGTTGATCCTTGTTACCATTATGAAACGAGGGCCTAGAAGCTAGCACCAAAAAAAAAAAAAGTGTCCGAAATCCATAGAGGCATTTTGTGAAGCTCCTATCCTTGCAAAGATAAAACAAAGCACACTCACCTTAATTAGTCCAATATAATTATGTATTGCAGCATTTCATTCATTCTAACAACCAACAACACTACAAAAGGCCAACAAATGAATGACATGCTCTCATATGAAGCTTATGAAGACATGTAAACATGAGCAAAACAGGTGTATATAACAGGGCCAGCTGACCAATTTTCTTATTTCTCACACTCCTGGCTCTACTCAGTATAGAAGTCTTTGGCTCAAATCTCATTGCTCTTACCAGCAATCTCTTTATGACTCAATACCATCTCAACTGACAGTATATAACTACTAAGAGCAAGTACAATTGTAGGTTTACTGCTCATGCTCTCAGTATAAATAATAATAAAAAATTTACTTTCTCACATTTAATGAATTCAATTCTTGTGTAAATTCAAAGAAATTGCAAGAATGATTGATGTGTTTGAAGTATTCATGATGGGAAAAACTTCCCTGCTGGTAAATAAAGAGTACATCTGCAGGAATGAGTATTAGAAGAGGGGACACTAGCATATATCAGGTATTTACACTAAACAAATGCATACATATTATTTTTTCATTTCTAGTATGAATCTGTGGATTGATGCTCATGGGAGTAAATTTTTCCACATATTTACAGGGAATATATGATAATTTAATATTTCCAATTGACTTTAATTACTTCAACAGACATGTTTAAGGAGATCTTGGGGGACACTTCAAGAAATTACTTTGTTAAGCACTCAAAAGTTGCAGCTTACAATCTTGCTAAGTCAAAGTGGTTAGTTTGAGATAGCAGATGCACGCATGTATTTTCTGTGTGTATCTAAGCACTTTCTTCATAGCATATCAATAAATTTTCTTAAAAAAAAATAGTAATTTTTTCGTGTGTATTCACTCAAGGTCTTGATATCTTCATCTAGACTAACAAGTATAGGGCAATCGGCTGCTTTTTTTTTTCTTTTTCACCTTTAGTTTGGTTGAGTTGGTTACATAGCCAAACAATAAGACTACATTCTCAACACTCAAGTGTCAATCAATAATATTATTTAGTACAGAACATAGTTAAAAGTCATATGTTGTCAAGTCTTGAGAACTATGTCTTTGCCAGCAGAAAACAACACGGGTAGCTTCTTTTTTCCTGGTGTGGAGGTTATTTTCTCGTCTTGCTTAATAAATCATAGTGAACATACGTGACTTGGAATTGTTCCAGGCACAACATGAGTTCCTTCAATGATTAGGCTATATTTTGTCCCAAATACTTCTAATAAACTCAGCTATTCAGATAAGTTTATATATATATATATATAGATCCTGTAGCACATCTGTCCTTATAAATAGCGAGAACAACAACACAGCAAAGAGTAATTTGGGCACATTAATATTCCAATCTAGCAAGCTCTTACCATATAAGGTAAGTGCTTATTTCAGAGAATTAATCAATGGAGATTCGTAAAGAAAAAAAATCTACTATTATTGGTAATAACCCAATATATGAGATTACTCCGGCTAGGAATAAGAATAATCTTACTCATTTTTGGAAGTAAATTTCTCCTAATTTTTTCTTAAGATTTATTTAAGTTGGCTTTCTTGCCTCAAGAAGAGATTAGAGAAACACTTAGCAGAACAGCGTGTCCCTCTACAATTTGGTTGGGTGGATGACGAGTCTATGTGGTGCCAACTTCTCATATAATTATGTTCTGATAAGCTACATTGCTCTGAAGGTTTCTGAATTTGAGAATCACCTAGGGTGAGCTGCAGAATATAATTACCAGTTCCACCTTCCCCACCTCCCCCCAGCAAAACAAAACAGAAAAAAAGAAGAAGCAAAACCAAGAAAATTATCTATAATGCAATATCCATATAAAAGGATGAGCTGAGAGTGGTAGTGACGTCTCCACCCATGTTTGTAGTTCGACTCACCATCTCTTCTCCCAAGCTTTGGCCCTCTGGTGTATGAAAAAAGAAAAAGAAAAAGAAGTTCCAGAGAAGATGCTGATCACTGCAATCCAGACTATTTGAAATCCAAATAAAATCTGACCCCCTTTCATTTCTTTGTATTTTCGTTCATATTTTATTTCTTCATTCCTTCCTACATGACTTCCTAAAA
This sequence comes from Euryodendron excelsum, assembly GCA_033060915.1. NCBI lineage: Eukaryota > Viridiplantae > Streptophyta > Magnoliopsida > Ericales > Pentaphylacaceae > Euryodendron > Euryodendron excelsum. The sequence continues at coordinate 15,959,019 of CM065383.1, forward strand.
CTCGTCTAAGTGATGTGCGCAGTACAAAGTTCATGATGCAGAACTCATTTGGATTATCCTATTGACTCGGCCAAACGGATATTTCACAGAGAGCTGACAAGCAGCTGATTCTAGAAGTATATACAGTAAATGGAAAAGAACAATAGGTTATCTTCCTGTTTTCTGTTTAGCTACTAAACATAAAACAATGAATGTCATATTTCTCTCGTTTAGGCTGCATAGCATGTCTGCTTTGTTTCTTCCACCATTGGAGTTCAGCGGAAATACTTTGAAGTGCTTAAAAACTTCTATAAATCATTAGTTGCTCTCTCTCTCTCTCTCTCTCTCTCTCTCTCTCTTACACACAAAATTCTGTTGGAGCTAGGGTTGTACTTGGTATATAGTCTTAAAGCAGTACATTTTACTAAAAGCCATATCTCGCTAGTTACACTACTGAAAAAAGAACTTAGGGAAAAATCATATTGGAGAGTAGGGACGTCCCCATCTAGGCATGTCAACAGAAGAAGAAGCCATATAAATGATATGATTCATGATATCAGGAAGGCTTTCAATGGAAAGTGAGAAATCCATAACTGTAGAAGTCATCCACATATCAAAAATCAGAGCCACATGTTATGCGTCAGATAATTTGTAAACTGAGGAAAACTTCTCAAGCCTTCAGTTTGCTTCACAGGTGCCTTATTTGTACTTGATGACAACCACATACATGCATTACAATGCATGCAATCATCATTTTACCACATTAGTAGTCCGCATATGCTTGCAGGCTTGCAGCTGCATTAAAGCTAAGCAACATAGATCGATGTACATACGTATAGAAATCTATACATATAATATTTTTGTACAAAATTTTCATAGAGAGAGATGTGGCAGTTTGTGGTTCTCTCATTTCAAATCAAAACAGTCATTATTTTAATTCATAATTTCAAACAAAAAAAAAGATATTCTTATGAAATTTTGTACAAAATCTTACATTGAAATAATATGGTAATGATAATTTTGTAATTAAAAGTAAATGTGATGGGTGTTTTGAATTAAACACATCATGAAAATTAGATGAATTTTCTAGTTACATATTATTATACATTATAAAATGTCACTGCCATGTTATCTTGTTAGAATTTTCTTAAAAAAAATGTAATAATTAGAGTTTTTCTATATATATATATATGAGAGAGAGAGAGAGAGAGATTGCCTTTCACCTTCTAAACATGAAATGAATGTTCATGCATGGCAGCTGGACTGCCCATACCGAAGGAAAAAGATGTCTACACCATAGATTGTCCAAAGAAACAACCCCATTTCATCCCGGCAATCTTACGGGTAACAGGGAAAAAGCAACTTCAAAATATGAAAACTAACCCAAAAGCGCAATGAATTTCAACCCAGAATAGAAAAGAAATGCTATGAAAACAAACAAATTAAAACCAGAAGAGAAACCACACTCCAAGCCAAGATGTAGCAAAGAGAAACTTTAGATTTCAAGGAGAATGAAAACTTTGCATTGAAAATTGAACTCAAAACCATACATCATATTATCATTTCATTTCCTCCTCTAGCTTGTTTTTTCTTTACTTCAATGGGTGTCAAATGTACTAGAATAACATCATCGATATATTGCATAGAGAGAGAGAGAGAGAGAGAGAGAGAGAGAGAGAGAGAGAGAGAGAGATCGGTGGAGTTTTAAGACCTGGGGTGTGGGAAGAATTGCGTACCAGCCATGAAAGTAGTGTTAAGGGGAGCTGGGTAAAGAGAAGGGTCAAGAAATGCTGCCGCTTGCGAACCCACAGCCACTGTAGCACCAGCGCCGCTGGACGTGGCGGCAGTAATGAGATTACCTCCACTGGCTGCACCGGAAGAGCTCTCGCCGGCCATATAGTGACTTTCAGGGCCTTGATCGTAGAGAATTCCCTTGAATACATGTCCTCCAATGTTCAACGCCGTCCGATACGCGTACTGTTCCTCCCCGTCATCAACGGAGCTCACATGAACACGACGAAAAACCGCAGGCGAATTCACCTCCGCCGGGAAATTTCCCACCTCCAACCCTAATAAGACGCATCACGTTACTAGATTACATAAATCCCAAGTGTAAATTCAGTATATTTATAAGTATAGAGAGTCCATATATACATGATAGGGTCTCAAACACGCGCATCAACAGATTCAACACAGTATTTTGAAAGAAAAGGAAAAGAAAAGCTGATGGGTTTTGATTTCATCACACGCAAACGATTTCTTCCATTTTTTTTTTCTCTCTCTCACTTTCCTTATTTTCTTCCACATGAATCTTTTGCTCAGAGTGTATAGAAACAACAGTACTGTACCTGACGAGTTAGTAGGTAAACGAGTAGAGACGAGCGAGGAACCACTTGGATTATCTCTATGTAGTTGAAGCTGAAGCCTTTGTTCTTGTTCTTGTTGTTGTTGCTGCGAAGTAGTGAGCTGTTGTAGCCTCTCGCGCCTTTTAGCTGCGGGAACCCAAGTGCTCTTGACGTGGGTTTGGCACTGAAACCCTCGGCTCTTGCAACAAGTCCTACACCTCATGTGTTCACAATCTTTCTTTGCTTGGTTTCCACAGTCTTGGCAGCTGATTCCTCCTCCTCCGCCACTACTCATCATCGAAAAAGCCGCAGATCTCGACGACTCATCGGAGATGTTGATTGAGCTCCGGCTCGGCCCCACGGCTAGGCCTCCGGCCAATGAATAAAGGTCTTGTAATGGGTAACTATGGTGTGGGTGTTGCCATAGCTCGAAACCCTTATTGGAGATATCTTCATTTCTGTACAAGAACCAGCTCTCAAGACCGATTTGGTTGGGTGGGTTGTTGTTGCCGCCGCTTTGTTGCTGTTGCTCTGGGTTGTTCCTTGCTCCTCTTCCTCCACCTAGTGAGAAGAAATCAGCCATTTTTCCAACTTTAAACCTGTTCTAAACCTCAATTGTGAGTGACAATCCATAGCAAAAGCAACACACTGCCTCGAATGGAACCCACAAGTGAAATGGGTGGCGTTCGATTTTTCTGGCTTTTGCTTTGTTAGTTCTTGCTTTGATTTTGGGACGCGGGTAAGACAAAGAATTGGGTTTTCAACGAGGGTGTATTTGTTTTTCTTGAATTTTCTCTCTCTAGAGAGTATAAATTCTTTGAGTATCTAATTGTTGTTGTTGCGGGGGTTATCGTAACTTTTTCTTGGACCAGCTCGTCGGAGATGTTTGGGACAGCGTTAATCGAGCCTCCTTCAATTCCTTGGCTGTGTTGTGAGCATTAAAGACATAGAATTACAGCTCTGCCAAGCCGCCATGGCTCAAAAAGTCGTCTCTCTCTCTTCTCTGTGCTCTCTGCAACCACCCATTTAAGATTTCCGACAGGCCCTCCGTTTCATTCTTCGCCTCTCTCTCTCTGTCTCTGCAACAAGTGACTTCTGTAGAAGAAAACTCACTAGCTGTATCTTCGGTGTCTCTTCGTGATCATATCTCCACTCCGAAATGGTCAGTTAGTAATAGTCAAATCTAACGGTCCACTTACGTGCCACGTGTCAGTGCAGCTTTGGCTTTGTCGTCCTTTCACCGGAGAACCCGCTACTTTCTGTGCTCTTCCTTTTCAATAAATGATTTCTGATTTTTGTGATTTTGTTTTTTGAAAAATTAATGAGCAATGATCCGAGCTTTAAATTTATATTCTTTGTTGATTAACATGTAATTCTCCAAGGGCTGCCCTTAACAACTCTCATTCTCCAATCCATCGATGGTTTTAACAACTAATTTTAGAGGGCGGCTACCCACAACTGCGATGGTAAGTAAGAGGCTCCTTAATTTTAACGAGGATTTTTGCTGCATACTATGTTATTTAGACTTGAGTATAAGTGTTTAGATTTATTTAATTCTTAAGTCTAAGAATATTTTGACACTATTAAATTTTATATTTTTTAAATATTTTTTAAAACTTAAAAAAAAGAAGGGGAATTTTTCACAATTTAGATAAATAATTATTATTTACTATATTTTTTGATTGGAGGTGAGGGGAGGGATTTGCCTTGTTTTGAAATTTTTAAAAGATACTATTACATTCACATTCATGTTTTTTTAATTCACAACTCTCTTTTCAAATTACCCATATTTTTTACCTCATATTTTTTACTTTGACAAAATTATGAAAATAAAAAGAGTGTGAATATAATAATTTTATTTTTCATTTTTAATGAGCTTATTTACTCTATTTCCATTTTCCTTTCGCTTTGTAGGGTCATATTCAATCAATACTTTCAAAGTTTCAAGCGTTCATTATTAGTAGATTAAGTGCCTTCGTGGGGACCAAATTTGTTAGCGCGTAAATGAGGGGCACCTCTCAATAATTAAAAAAAAAAAACATTTCCCCTTATTTTATATAATTTCTTTATATGTGGTTAAGTATTGTAAGTAAAGGATATTTTGGTCCTTTTCCATAGCCAATGATAGCTTCGCTGGGATACTACAAGCCTGTTTGGATCTTGGGAGAGGGGAAGAAAAATCTTTAAAATTTTCTTTTTTCTTGTTTAATTCGAACTAGAAAAGAAAGAAAAAAAAAATAAAGAAAAAAGTAAGGGAAAGAAAAAAAAGAAGTCACTCTCTTTTTCTCCCTTCTTTTCTTTAATTTTTTTTTTAACTTTTTTTACAAAATCAAACAGTGGAGAGAAAATATTTTTTTTAATAATTTTTTCTTTTTTTTCTTTTTCCCTTTCTTTTTCAAGTTCTAAACATGCTATAAAAGAAAATAATATACAAACAAATAATAAATAAGAGGATAGTAACACCGTCAGCCTGCAATCTTGGCAAATATGAGCCTATTGACAAAAAACCCCACAATACAAGAATTATCCTGAGTGCATCATTTACATGGTATGACAGCTTATTCATTAGAGGATTGACATCATCCGCATGCAATGCCAGCGAATACGGGCCTATTGACAAAAAACCCAACAGTATAAAAAATTATCCTAAGTGATCAGCACATCACTTACGTGATGTGACAGTTTATTCATTTTAAAGAAACATATCATTGTTAAAAATTTAAACATTAACATAGGTGACAAAGATTTTAGCATTCAAAATTTTGGCACAAGAAAAAGACCACAAATGACACAATTTTAGTGAAATGGTCACGTAAGCATGGTGTTTTTTTTTTTTGAACAGCAAAAGGAGCAATTCATTCATTCAAGATGAATAGGATGGGAAGGCTCCAAGGTTGAACAAACAAAACAGCTTAACAGAAAAGGAGACCATCAGCCAACAAACAAGAAACAGAAAAGGAAACATAAAAAGAGTGAAAATGGCAAGAAGCCATCACAGAGATAAGACAGATCAAGTAGAGCTACAATTTAAATCTTGAACACCTTGAATGCTATACAGGAAATCGTTAATGCTGAAGGCTGCCTTCCTTTCCTCTGCTTTGACCCGGCAGGCATAGAGCATCTTGATGCTTTCAACAATTTGTGAGTAGTCTGGTTGTATTTGATTAAAGATAAGGTCGTTTCTTGATAGCCAAATCTTCCATATGACAGCAATAAATAAAGAGTACAAGATTATTTTTTTAAACTTCCTGAACTTAAAAGCTAAACCACCAATCCATGTGATTCGACAAGTTTGATGAACATAGCCACATACCCACGTAAGCATAGTGTGGTGGCCAGTCGAAATAATTTCTCCCCATCGTGTACATCTTTTTTCAAAAAATTATTCAAAATTATAGTCATATAATGCCATTATATTTACGCGATGTGATGATTTATTCATTTGATATACTGTATCTATTTCTCAAAAGAAACATGACACTGAGAGAAGTACTAACATAGTTAAATGGCAAGATTTCAAAATTTAAGAATCACACCATAAGGAAAAAATCACAAATGACAAAAGGCACCGTATAAGTGGTGACGTAATGTAACAATCATTTTGAACAATTTTCTCCTCCGTCCTATAGGGTTCCTTGCCCCTCATACATAAAAATACAAAAAAAAAAAAAAAAGGAAAACAAAAGCTACTGTGTTACTATTTTGGTCAGTCATTTACATAGTTGTTAATCGTGTACCATTAACATACTACTCTTACATTGGTTAAGGTACTTATCAGTAGAAATGCGTTTCAGAGTACTGTTTGATTTATCAATACTAATATTATATTTACTTACAAAATTCAATATACATACTATGATGTTATATATATCTAGTGTAGTTTATCACAAAATTATTTTAACATCGAGTTAATAACTTATTCAATACAAGCATTTGTTGACAAATACTTAAAAAGACATATCAATTGTTTAATATATGTCCAACATAAGTTCTAATAAATATCTATCATAAAAGTTTTCTTTAGTATAAAATACATGAATTTTGATATAATTTGGTATAACCCTGTATGGCTGGTACATTATGAAACTTTCCCTTCTATGAATATTAATTGTGCTTATTTATAAGTTTATTTAACTAGTTTTTTAATTAAAATTTCAATCAAAATTTATTTTTACTTTTTTAAGGGTTCTAGTATATGCTTTTGACTGTTTTTTGAAAATAAAAAAAGAAGTGAGTAAAAAAGTTATAAGTAAGGTGGAGTATTGAAGCTTCTATACCAGCAGCTAGGGTTCGATTTGATAACCCTAGGGCATTTTTTTTATTTTTGCTAAGAGATTACCTTAGGGCATTTCTATTTTCACGAAATTGTCTAATTTCTTGAATTGCTTAGTTTCAAATGAGCATTGAAACAGCAATATATTTCTTACATGTTTTGGTAGTCTAAGTTGATGATACAATTCAATTAGAGTCAATTCCAAGTTTTTGGTACCATACTAAGAAACTTCACCGATTAAGCTAATTGATGCTTTCTATTTATTTACATATTAAATTCACTTATCTATGACATTCAGTATGAAAGTAAAATGCCAATCAATTTAGTAAGAGAAACATGATGGGTTGCAAATGCACTTTGTTAGAGCAACTCGAACAGGCTCTCTGAACTTAGATTGTTCGCTATTTTAGCTAGCTAAAATGCTTAAAAACTATCTCAAGCAAGCTACCTATTCTGCTAGAAATAACTAATTTCATTTGACTATTCAAATGTAGAAAGCTATTGTTCAACCTCTCGTACTTTTAATATTAGTTTCTTTCTTGATCTCTTTCTCAGTCTCTATATTTTTTTTCTCCCTTTTATTAGTGTGTTAAAAAAAAGAATAGGTTATGAAGTGAATAGAAAAAATAGAGAAGATTGTTATAAAATATATTAAAAAGTGATTAATTAAAATAAAGATTGTAATTTTTATTATATTTTGGCTAATAATTTTAGCTAGTAGTATATTAGGCCATCCTCTTTCAATTATTCTTCCTTTGTCTCTTGGCAATTATGATACCTATGTTTAGATTACATGTGCAAAACAACTTCGCACAGTTGTATTGTTAGGACAACTTTTGATTATTGCCCTGGTACTTTAAAGCTACAATTGTCTCTACTCTTGAAATTTTCTTTTCTTCATTTATTGCCATAGTAAAGAAAAATGAATTCAACCCGGTTGGGTTCAAACTTTTTTCAAGATTCCATTATCATAACTAGAAGGTAACGTTTATTGTTTATTTTTTTTATTTTTAAAAAAAATAAAAAATAGATTTTGATTATTTTTTTTAGTTGTTTATAAAATTTGAAAAAAATTAAAAACATTAAAATGTGTGTATTTTGTATTAACAAAACATTGGTTTAGTATTATTGATACAATGATAATCTACAAATATACATTATTAGATCATAAAAAATACAAAACAAAAATGTATAATAAAAATAAAAACTGACAATATTATCAAACGGGCTGAACAATTATGATAATTGCTATCTGCAGAGTAAGAATATGCTCTTGCAAGAAGAAATCAAATTGTAGTTTGAAATTGTTTTAGCAGCAGTACCCCAAAGCAGCAGCAGTCTCCATGTCTAATTTGCTAATTGTTTTGTGAAATTTTACCTTTTTACTGTAATAGGGTAGTCCACCTTGGCCAGTGAAGTATGCTAGCATGCGCCCCTCTCTCTCTCTCTCTCTCTCTTTTGTTTGTTCTTTCGTTTGCATACCCTCTCTTTACTGAAAGTTAGATAATCTTTTTTATTTTATTAACTTTTGTTGGAGAATGGTAAGCATATAAAACAAAGGAATAGATGCAAAAGGATTAAATTCTAGGAACCTTGGGTCTGTAGTACACTCTCTCTCACAGTAGGAAAATTTGCAGAATATATTTGTGGTGTAGGCGTGTGAAAGAAGTAGATTGAAGATGAATGTTCTCTGCCACGCACGCGCTTTTCTGATAAAAAGTTTAAGAAGGAAAAAAGAAAGGCTCTGGGTTTTGCTCATTGCTGGGGGAGCAGAAGGAGTGACTGAATGATGCGTGAGAGAGCCCAATAATTGCGTACCCTTCTGTATTTCTGTCATTCTCGAGCCCCGTGTTTGTTTCCCCAGGGTTGACTACGTACTCTCCTTGCAAAAAATACATATACATACACATGTGTGCAGATAATATATATATTATGTATATGTATATAAATGTGTGTGTGTGAGAGAGAGAGAGAGAGATTAGTATAAAACGAGTTTATTTTGTCTGCCCATGATTTGGTTCTCATTTCAACCACGAACCAACGGATATCACCTAGGCGCATTGAGCAGTGGAAAATGAGGAATTCAAAGGCAACCCAAATGCCACAATTTCCAAAGTAAACTAACTCCTTTCTGTCTCGAAAGCAAGAGAGAATTGGGCTTCAAAATGAGTGCTGTTATATTAAACTGAACCAATTGAGTCCTCCATTCAGCAGAATTTTTTTTTTGTTCCGAAGTAAAACCGTTCTGTAATTCTATTTACCCTCACATATCGTTCATTGTCAGGCAATTGAAGTAGAAGTGTTTGATTGGTCGTCAGTATTTTTGCAATTTTTTTTAAAAAAAATTAGATATGTTATTCTTACATACACTAGGTTTTGTCCAAAGTCCCATCTTCCACATTACAGGGCTTAAACATGAGTAGAAGTGATTTTGATAATATCTTTTTTTTTAAAGCATAACATTTAGAACTTTAAAAACTTAAGCTATGATTGGTAAGAGAGAATAGATAGGAAAAAACGTTACTAAACATGGCCTAAAATTTTTATTTATTTATTTTGGTTTCCTTGGTTTAGGAGAGAAAACAAAAGAGATAAGGGAAGAAATTTCTTTTTCCATCTTTTACACAAAAAATATCTTTGGTAATTTTTAAATAATTTGATAGGAGATTTCAATTTCAAATTAAATAATATGAAGTATGATTGCTTACTAGAAATTGGTGCCTTTAATTTTTTGGTAAGCTGGGAGTTGGATGAACTAAGCTTTGAATCCCTACAGCTATATATATATATATAACTTCTCTTAAATTTCTTACAAGCCAAATAAAGTAAAAATTACTAATTCATTCTGCGCGCCTTCTTTTTCTTTCTTTGTCATTTTCTTTCTTTCCTCCTAACATGGCACGATGACGTCAATATATTGCATAGTTTGCACTACGAAACTAAGATCTCAATTATCGACTGCATGGTTTGAATTTTCCAAAACTATATGTATGAGTTATTTAAAGGAAAAGATCAAAGGCATGGTTTGTTGGGGCCTACTCGCTAGCTTCTTAGATGGGAGGCCACAGAAGTTAGGGTCTGGTCTGTAGCATATATAATGAGAATGACACCCTTGTATGTACACGTGAATACGAGCATTTAATTTTGAAATTGAATTTTTACTTACTATTTTAAATAAAAAAATAAATTTTCCCCCTTTGATATTTAATGCATCTTGATTGTAATAATGGGGATTAGTTTATGTGTGAGCTAAAACTTCTGCATAAGAGAGACACCAATGATAATGATAATTGACTAAACGATCCTGTTAATACAGCAGTTGCTTCACCTAATTAAATTAAGATTGCTGTCATTGTTATGGTCCCCAAGAAAAAAATTTGATTGCACCGTAATCACATAGAACAAAGGAGATCAATCGTTTCCCTGGGCATTTCCTTTTCATTTAATTATTGTTTTTCGTTTTTTTATCCCTTTGTTTGACTAACGAAGTTTTGTTTGCCAATAGCTAGGTTAGTGGCTCTCATTCAATATGGCCGCTTGGTGTAAATGTGAAAATGACTTCCTAAGAGTGGCAATGGAATTAGGCCAAAATCTTATGTAATTTCACTAGGGTTCTCAAGCGCATTTAATGGATCGATTATTTAAGTAAATTCACGTGGAACCACTGTTGTACCTAATATTTTCTTTTTCTTCTTGAGATCATTTATGATCTCAAGAGCTATGCATGAAAAGCTTTTGAAATTTTTCTTAAACTTGTGTTGATAATTAACATGCTTAATTACTTTGATATTGTGTATGGAGATTCAAGATTAAACTCCAATGCCAGACCTTTTTTCTTGGGAAAAGAGCAATTAATTAATCAGAGCTTAGAAAGCCAATCCCTTTCTCAAAACACGCTTGGTTGGATTCTTTTATCTTCTTGATTGCTAGCTCCTGAAAGATTTAGGTTTGCTTAGCATCACTATACTAGGAAACCAGGGACAACGAGAGATTAGGGTTCATGCAATGAAAATTTTGGAAACACCAAAAGAAAAACAAAAAGAAATTTGTTCAATTAGCTAACCGAGCAAAAATTAACTGAATTTTGGCAAACTTTCTGAAAATCTTACCTTTCCGACATCTTTGTTTCTGAATTGGATTTTGTGAAACACATAACCTTATCTTGTATGTCATGCAATTTAGTTTGATTGTCATTGTATATACGAGAATCTTCTACCTCACGAATGGTTAGTTTCTTAGGAGGTGTTTGGATGGGCAACTTTTAAGTTTATAAACTAATTTAAAAAAGTTACTTTTTTAAATGATTTTTTAGAAAATAGTATTAGTATAAACAGCTTTTTTAAGTCATTTTTTTTACGATCAGGTAAACACAATTTAAAAAGTTTAGAAGTTTAAGTCATAAGTTACTAAATAAGATATGATCTAAACGCCCCTTTAAACTAAAACCATACTAGACAAGAATGCAAATTTAGGTCTATTTGATACCGTTACATTCTACATATTGGAGCAAGTTAAAACTCGTTTCATTATATGCAAACAATACCAGACGAGTGGAATGAGAGATTTGTCTTATTGTTCTACATACATACATATATATATATATACATATATATGAAAGAAGTTCATGTAATTTTTTGAAGTGTTTGCAGGGTTATGGTTCGTTGAACTTAGAGTTTTCTTTGATTGCAAATCTTTATTACATACAAACGTTTGCCCTTCTTCCTCTTTGTTTGGTTGGGGGATAATATAACATGTTGTAGAATGGGGACCAAGAATCCACCTACGTTTTGTATAGGTTCATAATTGAGTCACAAAAGACTACACCCAAAGGGCAGAGAGAGAAAGCGAGGAAAGGATCATTGTATCATTACATATAGTTCGATAAAGTGAAGCAGGATCATTTGTTTTTCAAACTTATGCTCATTGATTTTAATATTTATATATACATACCCTTGTAGTCAGGGGTGGCGGCAGCTGAGGCCAGGGCAGCTGGCCCTCTCAAATTTTTTACAATTGTACTTTTGCCCACAAAATTTTAAGTGTCCTTCAGTTTATCCCTTTTAAAGGTTTAAAAATACTCTATCTCAAATTTTTAAAAGTTCTATTATTATCTATAGATTTAGAAATATTTCTAATTTTCACCGTTGAAATATACAAATGCCCCCATAAATTTTTAAAAACTCTAATTTTACCTATAATTTTAGAGATACTTTTAATTTGCCTTCCTAAAATTTTTTAAAAATTTACCTACCCTTGATGATTTTTTTTTTTTTTTGTGATTGTGATTAATGGTTGGCCTTCTGGATGAAATTTTTGGCTCCACCACTGCTTGTAGTCTTCGTTTGGTCCTTTAGAGCATGTTTGGAGCTTTGGGTAGGGAAGAAAGGAAAGGAAAAGGAAAAGAGAAAATGAAAGAAAAATAGTTTTCCTTTCCTGTATGGTTTTGTAAAAAAAATGAAAGAAAATTAGAAGGAGAGAGAGAGAGAGAGAGGGTGTGTGGGTGTGTGTGTGATTTAAAATTTTCTCTCTTCCTTTCCTTTTTGTTCTTTCTCAGCTAGAGTCAAACAAAAGAAAAAAAAATGGGAGAAAAGTTTTAAAATTTTCATTCCCTTCCCTCTCCTCCCCAAGTTCCAAACAGGCTATCAAAAGAAAAGAAGGATATAGTAAAAATAAATTTACACACTATGGTTGGAAATTTACATGATTTGAAAGTCAGATTGATTGGACAAGCAGAGCATAGAATACCATCCAATATTGCATAAACTGGTCTTCGGGTGGATAAGTGCATGCATGGTGAAAGTGTTGCACCGCCCAAAATAGTAATATGCCGGGCACATCACACTTTTACAGTAACCCCTTTTTATTATTCTGTCAATAAATATGATCAAAGTGCCACAGCAAAGAAACCCTTAGTCAAGAAGTGGATCCATTTCTTTCTGAAGCACCGAAAGAAAAGAAGTGGATCCATCGATCTGTCTTTAACTTTCCATTTTTCCTAATTGTTTAATTTGGAAAATTTTAAAATTTTCACGGTACTGGAATCTGTCCATTCTTAGCCCTTAGATAAAAAAAATCTGACCATTGAATATGAATCTTTAAAACAACATCGAGGTGGGTTTAATGAAAAAAATTACCACAAATGTGAAACATACATAACTATCACAAATGTGACCTTGCAATTACGTAATTATCACAAAATGTGATCGGGAACCATTATTGCATTAAATAGTAATTGTAGTCAATCCAAGTGTTAGTCATTCACTACAATATTTCGTTCTCATAACCCAATATTTACTAACTAATGATGTCCATATAAATGGCCTAGGTAAGAAAATCCTATATATATACACGTATACACATTATTTATGTATTTGTATAAGTAAGGGGGGACATGAGTGAACTCGATTCATCCAAATTTGGTGAGTATGGTGCATGGAGTTGATTACTATCTAAGCATGTGCCGCTAAGTACACTTGACCTTGGCATGGAGCAGTGCGCATTTCAGCCTCTTCAAAGTTGTCCAATATATGTACATGTATATATATATATATATATATGTTTGGTTGTAAACGTACTTTGGGGGCATTGCATTTGCATCCCACAACAAATCACCATATATTTGGTTTTGATGATACATTAGAGACTATGTATTGTTAAAAAAAAAAAACAGTATAAGCTAATTTTTAGAAAATGGACATCAAACAGGAGCGGCGGCAGGTATTAACCTGTGGGGTCAAATGATCCCATCAAGCCTTTTGAAAGTAACAATGAAAAAAAAATTTTATTTTAAATTTTTCTGAAAACCTGATTACTTGACCCCATTACCCTACAGCTTGACCCCATTAACCAACGCTTCTGGAGATGCTATAAAATCAAGTCAGCTCGTCTCTCTCTCTCTCTCTCTCTCTCTCTCTCTCTCTCTCTCTCTCTCTCTCTCTCTCTCTCTCTCTCTGTTTTTTTCCTTTTTTGGTTTGCAGCTCTTCTTGTTTTATTGCTTCCTGGTTTGATGTCCATTTCCTAAAATTTAGCTTATATTGTTTTTTCTTTTAAAAAGGAAGATACGATTTTTGTAGATCATATGTACAAAACTCTCCTCAAAATGATATAATAGTTGCATTTTTGTGATCAAAAGCCTTCATAAAAGGGTGTTTTGTTTTGAAATAAAATATTCTCGTTCAACCTTGTACAAAAATTTTCTATAACAAGCCATTATAAAAAGGTTTTGTTAATATGTGTTTTTAAGATATCTGTTAAACATGCTTAGTTTGGTTGTACAAGGTATCAGAACTTATGAATTTTATTTTTTAACACTTTGTATAACTAGACAAAACATAAAGCAATAAAAAAAACTAAGGCAGGCGAGAGAGAGAGAGAGAGAGAGAGAGAGAGAGAGTTATACCAAATTACAACTGCATCAAAATGAAACAACTGAAGACAGCTTTGGGTTGGAAGCAATTGGACCAGAGTGATCCTCTTGTGGTTGTTGTCACCTGGGCATGCACGTGGTTGAACATGCAATTGTGTTGTAAGTAGCTCATAGACTGAAATAAAGAGACCACCCTCCTAGGTTTTCCTTCAGAGAGTTCATAATAGGTGGCGGTTGTTGGCCGAGACTGTGCCCTACATTTGGAACAAGTCACGTGACTCCACCTCCAACCCCGGAACACTCTATTATAGAGTCTCTCTCGACCACGAGCCTAGCTATACCTCTCCTTTTTTTGACAGCCTAACCGTCAGCTTAGTACAAAGCTTATCAACTAAATAATGCACTATTGAAAGTGAGAATTGACTTTAGGGTTTCGAAGAATTTGTATACATGCACATATGTATACACTTATAGATTACAGTATGTTTTTTCCCTCTTGGATCTGGTTTGGTTTAGGAGAAGCACTGTAGTGTTTGCAGCCTGGTGATAGGAAGCCTCTCTTTTATTATTATTATTTTTTTTTGTCATGTGATAAAGACCTTAATAGCTTGTTTGAAACTTAGGAGAGGAAATCATGGAAGGGAAGCAAAGAGAAAATTTAAAAAAAATCTCCTTTCTTTGCTTGATTCTATTTAGGAAGGAAATAAAAGGAAAAGTGAAGGAAAAAGGAGGAAAAGGGAGAAACTAGTAAAGAGAAGAAAAACAACCATTCCTTCTCTTCTTTCCTTCTATTTTCCTTTCATTTTCTATACAACCAACAGAGACAAGAAATACTTTTCTTTGTTTTTCTCTTTTCCTTCCCTTCCCAAGTTTCAAACAGATTGTAAATTAATGAAGCAAATTTTTAACTCCCAAAATTTGAGGCTGCTTGTGTAATAGGGAAGAACTAGACTTCCCTGGTCTTCTATCCATAGAAACGCAAATATTTTGAAGAATATAAACATGCTTTGTTCCTAAGGTGATGCTATGCATTCACTTTAAAACAAAATAAGCATATTAATGGCTCTTAATTGGTTGAATTTGATCCTTTCATTTAAAAAAAATTTATAGTAATGACTCTTAATAATAAAAAAAAGTCATTGCCACAAGAGGTTTGCTATATAAATTTTATGGAAGAATTGCATTTCTCTTGTTTCTACTGCATGCATTGAGTTGAAAGCTCAATTTTTAACGCCTCAATTTGGGCAAATTAAGCCTCCTTATTCTCGGCCGCGTAGCCCATTGAAGTTGTATGTGGCTCTGAAGCCTAGAAAATTTTATTCACAACATAAATGGCACTCAGAAATGTTGGGCCTGAGGTCTTAAAAGCCTTGTAATCTTGATGAGTTACACCAACAAAGTATTTGATCTCTGCCCCATATAACCCAAACAAAAAAAAGTCTCATTTAGCTGTTAGAATGGGCCAGTACCAAAAAGCCGAGCGACAATATAGGGAACTACAAATGCTAGGATACTAGAAGTGTGGGGCTGTGGTAAACCTTTGTCATCACGATCCCAAACTTTTGGGCTCATCCATACGAATAGCTAAGAAGCGTCATCAACAGGGGGGCAGAATGGAGAAGTTTGTGGTGATGAATCACATTTGAATTTTGATCAAGGTTAATTTGAAGGATAATGCTAACATTAGTCGTGAGAGTTAGTCACATGACGGCTAATACTAGCCACTTTAACTGGAATCCACAACTGTAGGTGGATCCATGCTAAGGTTGCTAACATCAGCTGTAGAGCATGAGTTGCGTTTTATACAATACATAAAGTTTGTATGATATAGATAGTAGCCTTACACTAGATTCGACAAGTATGAGTTGCATTTTATACAATACATACAGGTTATATGATATAGACGGTAGCCTTACACTAGATTTGATAAAATAATCGTTTGACAACTTGGACATTCTGTAAAAAAATATATATATATATATATATACATATTATTTGAGCAATGCTATTTACCACCAGTTTTGTTGCCCCTTTTTGCATCACTTTATCCATGGGTGGCAAGATATGACTTTACTTCAGTTTTGCTGGTGTATAATTCCCTTTCAAATAAAGAACCAATAACAGACATTCAAGTGGGTGGTGATGCAAGATGTTGATTTTAAAGATTAAAAAAAAAAAACTAAAGTGATATGTAGCAATTTTGTTTATATTTCACAGATTCAATTTCATTAATAAGAAGTTAGGAATTCTATTTTTAATATTTTGTAAGCCAAAATAATAAAATCCTCACTGCATGGGTGGGAAACTCATTTTTCTAGCTTTCCCATAGTTTGTTTAGGACACAGATCCTCCCGATTTCATGGGGAAACGGAAATTTTTATTTCATTAAATGATCAGTAATTTAAAATAAGAACATACATGATGTATTTTAAGTAACACATCTGATATAGTATCATATCTAGTTTATTAATTAATTAATAAAATAGATATCTCCATTGCAACAGTTTGTTTAGAAACTCTAATAGTACAACAAATTCCCTTATCCGACTCCTTTGGATCTTGAGACATTCCACCTGGAGGAGAATGATCACATGCACCTGCTATGCTCACAAAACACAAAACGTTCCTTATGATTTGATTATTTGCGAAAATATGTAAGAATCGTCATCAATGGTAGATCGTAGTGGCTGTTTGAGGGTCGCATTGGAATGTTTCTCTCTCTCTCTCTGTCTCTCTCTCTCTCTGTCTCTCTGTCATCTTCCTACAATTTCATTTTGATCTCATTTTACATTCCTCTCTCTCTCTCTCTCTCTCTCTCTCATGCACACACAGACAGAGGTAAGCTAATCGTTATGGCTTTGGGGAAGGTACGTACCAGTAAGCGGTCATCAGGCACTTCCTATGCATCAACAATAACAACGATAGTGTTCGTTACGTTATGTATTTTAGGTCTCTGGATGCTGACCTCCAACTCCGTAATACCACCACAAACAACCACCAGAACCACCACCAACGCCGCCATCTCCACCTCCACCTCCACCTCCACCTCCACCTCCACCTCCACCGCCACCGCTGACTACTCTTCTTCCACCAAAGATTCTCATCCGATCAAAGGCACCGGCAATAGAAACCATCCAGCTTTTGAAGATAATCCAGGTCTTCTTCCCGAAGACGCCATCAAATCGGACGATTCAAAAACCGATGGCAAGGAAAACTCTCAGGAAGATCAATTGCATGCGGGGGCAGAGAATTCGAAGAACTCCGCCAACGTAGAAAGTTCAAGTGAGATCACAGAAGAAGTGGAAAGTAACATGATCGAAGATAAACAAGATCAAACAGAACAAGAAAATCGCTCCGAAGAGAGCAACGAACAAGAATCCGAACCAGAAAGCAGAGGCGACAGTAAGAATGATGAAGAGAATGTAATAAAAAAGCCTGGTTCGGTTCTTGAAGAGAACCCAGAAGGGTTACGAGGAAAAGAATCTGTTGAAGAGCAGGAGGTGCAGAAGGAACGTGAGACTCAGGTGTCTGAGGAAAGCTCAATGACGCAGAACCAACAGGTTGAAGAAAGAACAGAAGATCAAGAAACCAACCAAGCGATATCAACTCAGAATAACTCCGAAGGTGAGGATAGTCAAGAACAAAGACAAGAAAAAGAGGAATCACAAGAAGAGATTCAAGAAACAAGCCATGATCAAATAGATGAAGAAATACCCCTACGATCCCACACTTCAGATGAGGATCAAAGGTCTCGAGAAACAACCCAAGATGATAACATAGATACACAGGATGAAACGCAAGATAACAAACAAAAAGAAGAGAAGACAGGTCAATCAAATTCAGACGATTCTTTCTTAGGAGGAGAGAGTTCGGGGATACCGAAAGAGTCGAAGGAGTCGAAGAACTCCTGGTCGACTCAGGCAGATCAATCCGAGAACGAAAAAGAGAGACGGAAGAGCGGACCGGACGAACAAGGTGGGAGAATCTATGGGTATACGTGGCAACTATGTAATGTAACTGCAGGTACAGACTACATACCCTGTTTGGACAACGAGAAAGCACTGAGAAAGTTACATTCTAGGAGGCATTTTGAACATCGTGAGAGGCATTGTCCCGAGGAGGCCCCAACCTGCCTCGTCCCACTCCCGGAGGGTTACAAGAGGCCCGTCGAGTGGCCTAATAGCAGAGAGAAGGTGCGTTCGTATATGACCCATTAGTTCATTCTATAATAGCCAAAAATAGGAAGTAGAAGTAGAGAAACTGAACCAGGAATGTAATAAAAAAATATAAGGGAAATTGGAACTGAGAAAATGATTAAGAATCAATTGAGAAATTAAACAGGAATAGTAAGAAGTTTTTGTAAAACTTGAAAGAGACTCTCTCTTACCTTTTCCTTTCCTTTTTCTTTTCTATCACCAAATTCTTAATTCAAATACAATATTAGAAAATTTAACGAAAGCTTTTAAGAAATTTATTAGAAATCTATACGAATAATTTAATAGATCCTTTAGTTAGAACTTAAGAAAAAATATATATAAAAATCCATACTTTAAGTTTCCAAATAATTTCTACAACTTTTCAGAAATTTTCACAACATTCCCCAAGCGTCTTCGTTAAGAATCTCAAAAGTATCCTAAACATCGCCAAAAAGGTTTTTTAAAATTTCAAAACAAATTTCGTACCCGTACAGAAAGCGCTTCCTCCCGAGTTTTCCGGCAACTATTGTTCATTCATTGCTTTTCCGTTAGTGTTTGTAATTAATTTTGAACTTGTGAGTGTGTGTGGTGGCAGATATGGTATCATAACGTCCCTCACACAAAGCTAGCAGAGGTGAAAGGACACCAGAATTGGGTGAAGGTGACCGGAGAGTTCCTCACTTTTCCAGGCGGTGGCACCCAGTTCATACATGGTGCACTACACTACATTGATTTCATTCAACAGGTGAGTTCTCGTATAATCACTGTAACCACGCAGATTTGGTTCTCCTAGAAGTGAAACACAAAAAATAAAAATGGCTGCAGGCAGTACCAAACATTGCATGGGGGAAGCGCACCCGAGTCATATTGGATGTTGGCTGTGGGGTTGCGAGCTTTGGAGGTTTTCTTTTCGACAGAGATGTTCTCGCCATGTCTTTTGCTCCCAAAGATGAACACGAAGCTCAGACTCAGTTTGCCCTCGAGAGAGGAATACCTGCAATATCTGCCGTCATGGGCTCTCAACGGCTGCCATTTCCGAGCAGGGTGTTTGATCTTTTGCATTGCGCGCGTTGTAGAGTTCCTTGGCATGCAGAAGGTTTTACCAAATCTCGAGTTTCTATACTTCTAACTCAAAAGATTATAGCCTAATAGGTGCATAATTTGCCTTGCTTTTACTAAAAAAATTGGAACTCCTCTTAAGGTGGCTCTCTTCTATTGGAATTAAACCGTGTTCTACGACCCGGTGGCTACTTTGTTTGGTCAGCCACACCTGTGTACCAGAAGCTTAAGGAAGATGTAGAGATCTGGAAGGGTACGATTCCAAACATTGTTTTTTTCTTTCGGATGGGATTTTTCGACAAGACTAACACGTAATTTTTCTTTCAGAAATGTCTGCACTAACCGAGTCCATGTGTTGGGAGCTTGTTACCATCAAGAAGGATTTACTCAACTCTGTTGGCGCTGCCATCTTCCACAAACCATCCTCAAATGACTGTTATGACCAAAGAAAGCAAAACAGTCCTCCAATGTGTAAAACTGATGATGATCCAAACGCTGCCTGGTAGGTTTCTTTACGCTTAATGCATATATGTATAATGTTGGAAAGGCTTCGAATGATTTGAGGTAACTTTTGCTAACATATATAGTTGCTCACATTTTCAGGTATGTGCCTCTGCAGTCCTGCATGCACCGTGTGCCGGTGGAGAAGGCCGAGAGAGGGTCCCAATGGCCTGAGACCTGGCCTAGCCGAGTACGGACACCTCCATACTGGCTAAACAAATCCCAGATGGGAATTTACGGGAAACCAGCACCCGATGATTTCCTGGCAGACCATGAACACTGGAAACGTGTGGTGAGCAAGACGTATCTCAGCGGATTAGGTATCAGTTGGGCCAACGTGAGAAATGTCATGGACATGAGAGCTGTTTATGGCGGGTAAAAAATACTATTCGCTACCATTGCTGTTACTAATATGGCTGATGTATATATTACTAGAAATTGTATCAGAGAGTGAATGATGCTTACAGGTTTGCCGCGGCAATGAAGGATCTTAAGGTGTGGGTTTTCAATGTAGTGAACGTAGACTCTCCAGATACGCTGCCCATAATTTACGAGCGGGGTCTCTTTGGGATATACCTTGATTGGTGTGAATCCTTCAGCACGTATCCTCGAACCTATGATCTCCTCCATGCTGATCATCTTTTTTCCAGGCTGAAAAAGAGGTAGCCTAGTTGGGTTATTGCATTGATATTCATTTTCATCACTCTCACTATATATATATATATATATAAGGGTACCTACTGTCTGTACCTCTTATGGTCATTGCAGGTGCAGCATTGTTCCTGTGATGGCGGAGATTGATAGAATAGTCAGGCCAGGAGGCAAGCTGATTGTCCGCGACGAGTCGAGCACAATTGGGGAAGTCGAGAACTTGTTGAAGTCCTTGCACTGGGAGGTTCATTTAACCTTCTCCAAAAACCAAGAAGGGTTACTCAGCGCGCAGAAGTCCGACTGGCGGCCAGATTCATATGCAGCTTCTTCCTGATATGGAGATAACAGCATATGGTTTAAGTTGAATGTAGATCTTCGACGGTCCTCAGGAATGTAATATTCATCTGTGCACAATCTTGCAAGATGAAGCATTTTTGTCAAATGTAGTCAATTCATTGCATGCAAACATAGCTGTAATAGAATCAATTGTTGCAATTGGCCGCTTGGCTGAATTGCCTCTTCAATCTTGTTTCAAGAAGAAAGTCCCAATACCCATTCTAGGTGCTATCCATTTCTTGGATCTTATCACGTTTTGGGCGAAATTCCTGCCTGGAAACGAATAAGCCAAGTGAGTTAAGAATCAATGGCGGCCATAAATTGATTGACGACATCATTTTCTAGATCTCCACTTGTTTCTGTTGCAGTGAATCTCATATAGTTAAACAGCACAATTGGCAAGATTGTTGTGTTGATCATAGCAATTAATCCGAATGCATGTTACCAACAAAAAAAGTTGTACATTTAACGCAATGGAACTTCACAATTTGACTCAATTTTCACAACTGTTGGCAATTGCAATGTATTTAAATTTCTCCACACTCAATTAGCACATGATACACATCCATAACAATTTTTTAGAAGCTCCTTTTTTCGTTGACAGAAAGGAAAGTCGAGCACTACATCAACATGAATTGTGGAATCCATGGAGGTGCCAACACTAAATCTCTATGTTCTACGGTGGAATATAAGACCCCAACGAACTACCTTCAGGCTCCAGTTTTTTATCGTTAGTGGCAGCAAAAGCTAAGATGCTGACTTTCCTGAGTTTTCTCGGTTTTACAGTATTTCATCAACTTTTACCGAGGAGGTTCTGCAAGTGACCATTCTGGACAGCAGTGCTGAGATCTGAATTACGAAAGAACATAATGAGATAACAGTTGTCATAGAAGTCCCATGAAGAGGGTGGATTACTAAATTTTAAGAGCAGAGGACTAACCATCAGAGCCACCAACATGCTTGCCATTAACAAATACTTGTGGGACTGTGCGTCGGCCCACCAGATCTAGAAGAACATCCTGAATTTTATAACCATCATCTACACATAAACCACGTAAACGTGACAACAAAATCACTTCAAAACACAACCAGATAACATTAAATAGCTAATGAGAGGCAGTTGTAAACCCAAACCCCTCCCTCTCACCAAAATTGAAAAGCAAATAGAGAGAAAACTCACACACACAGGGAAAATGACATTCACAAAATACTCGTTAAACTGTAAAAAATAAACACAACTTGAATAAGAAGTACCTCGAAGATCAAGCTCCACAACAAAAGCTGGCTCATGTAGTTCAGTGAATATACGCTTGGCACGCAGGGAATACCTGATGTCAGGACAAATAACATACGCATTAACCCTTTGTTGAAATCACGAATTTGGGACTCACTGACAAGGAGTTTCATAGAGTTTGTTATTTGACAAAGAGCCGACAAAAGAATACGCATATTTGTAGCCAAAGGCAAATAGTTGATTTTAACGTTGTAGTGACAATGACAAAGAGCAAGCAGCAGGGAAGGTGAGAACAGTTCTGGGTTAATACAACAAGTATGGTGGCAATTCCAGAGACTGCCAAAACTTAATTTTCCTGTTATTCGTTCTACAGAACTTTGGGTACAATTATGTACATAAGATCTGCTGCAGGAAAGGGATAATGTGCAACTTCAAGTTGTCAATTATATCCTTTATGGTTCTTTGGGTGCAATTTCTCAACAGCAATGCTTAGCTATTTTAAATGAAAAATCAGCAGAACATACCAAAAAGTAAAAAATCATGCAGACGCAGCATCAGTAGTAAATGTTTGCACTTTGCACAATGTATTGCAAGAAACAAAAGTTCATCACAGCTTCTGCTATGCATAATATATCGCAAAAACACAAATGAGAATGAGTCTGTTTGGCAATTTTATGCATCATTTCACCTAGTACTGCATGCTACTTGATCTAGTTTTGGGACATTCTCCATGGGCATGAGTAAATTTCAGGCGTTTGAATACCAGCTGAAGAGTTAGACCTTCAATTCAAAACAAAGATCTAGTAGTTTGATCTATACTAGCAATGAAACACAGCAGAAAGAGCATTAGATCGTTTGTCCATTTTGACAGAAACCTCAAATCTTGGAAGGTGAGGCTGCCCATGTTTGCTCAAAGCAAATCATTTCATAAACAGCAAGCCTGGCATCACATATCACATGACTAAGAAAACATGGCATAAGAATGAAGTTTTGCTACTAAGGAGGTCTCTTCTCAGATAAGTGTTTAAACTGTAACAAAATCTCAAAGCATGGTTAATGCACAGCAGTCTCCAATTTGGGTCAAAATAAAAGTAATACATTGTCAACCATAAGCCTTAGCTCCTGGTTTTCCAGAAAATTATCACGTTCCTTAGATTTTGATAGCATTAAATGTGAGCTGTGTATCAATTGCATGTCAATCTAGTTCTTCTGTCATATCAGGTTAACATATATGCATATTAGAGACATTAGTGCAGCCATTCTTTAATAATTACATAGCATTTTTGGCTATTTAAATTCAGTTCAGACATCTACAATCCATGATGGATTCAGCATGTCCTCGTTAGATAGCTGAAGACTCTCTCTCTCTCTCTCTCTCTCTCTCTCTCTCTCCTTTTTTTCTGTTGATACATCGATAGCTAAGGCGGTTTTAAACTTACAGTAATGGAAAAAAATGAAGATGAAAGAGAATGAAAACTACACTATAGCAGTTCAGCAAAAATGAAGCATGCAATGAAAGGTGAAAACATATTTTGAATCACGAATTAGAATAATAGCAGAAGCTTCAGACAGCAAAACACAATGCAGAAGTTAAACCTAAAAGAGCAGAATGGTCCTCTATGGTTAATTCTGTTGGAAAATAACAAAATGCCAACCAAAATGACAGTAATAAAGAATATGTTACTCAAAGTTGAGAGACCTACCAAAGTGGTGTTTTTGCAAGTTTCTACAATCACAAACAATAAGCAATTTGCGGTCCCCTCTATGAGTGTTAAAATTTCAACTCGAGAGCTTTGGCGTCATTATGGTAGTGTTATCAAGATAAGAAATTTTGACTTTCTTTATCCATTGGAAAACTTTGTCTTCACCAGGAAAGATACATATCAAAAGTAAGAATGGTCAATAAAAGATCTGCAACCACATTTGTTTATAGAACATAATCTCTCACAATTCATAAAAGACCTAACACCACCTCCCACTATCCCCCAATAAGCCATTTTATCAGATCCTACACTAGATGATGGGATAAAAAATGCGAACTACAAACTTCCATAGCCACAAATTGCTAGAAATCATAGGTTTTGTCTCCATTCTGTTCCTCGTAGCATCCCTCGACAGCAGGACTACAGGGGGCAATGATCATCAAAATTACTCACATAACCTTAAACTATTTTTCAAGACAAGTAAAACATTCAAAGAATAACATTTAGATGTCAGAAACAATAAGTCACTCTCTGACTGAAACTCATAAAGTTCTTGTTCTATAAAGCACAAGTATATGCCAACTGACAATACATAGATTACTATCCAACCACAAATGCTATCCAATGCAAGACAGAATTTACTCAGTACAGATAGGCTACAAAAGGAACTGAGTATAGATGAATGGATAATGTTATAACATTGAGGCAAATTATAAGAACTAAACATCCGTAATTAAAGAACCGAAAACAAAAAATTAAGTAACTTATTCACGAGCTCAGATACAGACAGATTTAAAACATTCCTTAACGCTATGTTTGGATTTCAGATTTGTTGAAATAACTATTCATTTCCTTCTCACTTCCCCGGCCCAACCAAACAAAGTCAAGGAATTTAGTCTTTCATTTTATTTATTTATCCTTTACCTTCACAAATTCTAGAACTCAACAGAGAGTAAGCAAAGTCCGCGAAAGGAATAATGCTTATGTCATTTCATTTCTCCAATCCGACACAAATGATACAAGATGTTTAGCAACACTGGAGTGAAGTCTCAGATACAACAATGTAAATTTCGGCAGTGATTTGGAAAAGATAATGAATCTGTACATTGTGCCTCTCATGACATTTAGATGAACTAGCAGTGCCTTAATATAGAAACAGACACCAAAATTTACCAGAACATATAAAAAATTATACACGATGTTCATTAAAATCCATATTCATTATTGTTTCAAGAAGTCCCTAAGACATGTATGAGAGAGAGACTAATTAGCAAATGGAAACCAAATCGTAGAGACAAGGAATTTTGCATTATATCTGGAATTGAAGGGCTGAAGACATAGTAAATGTTGCTTTCCATTAATTACTACAAATTGGAACCATACCGATTACCAGAATCGGAAGAGGAGAGAGAGACATACGGGCAATAAGATTTGGAGAAGATTGCAATCCGGTTGGAGTAGATGACATTGTGAACGAAGGCCGATGCTGAATTTGAGGCTAGGGCTTCTTTTGGTCCACTACCCAACACCAATAGTATATATACTACTAGCAGTATTGTTCTTGCAACAACCCTAGTGCTGAGCTCATCATACCGCATCATCTTCGTCTCTTCTCTCTGTATCTATCGCTCTGTTATTGCAACTGTCTGAAAATTCTCTGTGAAGGGGATGGAATCCGCTCCGGCGTGATCGGTCCGACGGTCCGTACGTCTGGTTTTAGAGTGACTTCGAGGGTCCACGGGCCTCGAGTCTTGGCCCATTAGAGAAAATTGTATTTCACTATCATAAAATTTAAAATTAAATATTTGTTTGGTAAAAATTTTATATTAATCTCTAAAATAAAGAAAAAAATAATTTCATGGCTATGAAATGTTATAAGTTATCCCAAAATTTTTAAGAAAATAGCCAAAATGATTCATAAAATTTTGCTTCTGTGGACTATCAATTATTAGTCCTGAAAATATTAAAAAGATTTTTGAAACTACGCATTTGTTAACTAGGGAGTCAGGAACAATTTTTATATAGTATCTTATAAAAAATGCTACAAGTGTTCAATTTAGTATTATTTTTTTTGTCAATACTGTTAATACGAACTTAAATTCTCATAATTTAAGGGTAAAATATAATGACTTTTAGTTTAGCAAGTAAAGTAAAAACTAAATCATAGTTCATAGAGTCAAATTGTAATTAATTTTTAATTTTTTTAACTTATTTTAAAATAATAAACTATATTGACTTCCTTTTAAAAGTTAGAGGGCCAAAATAAAAAAAAATCAAAGTTCAAAAATGATATTAAAATCTAAGACAAAATTAAAAGGACTAAATAATTGTTTACCCTATATTTTTTCTCCTCATTGCAATATTTCTAAAGCATTAAACTTGTCACACCCTAATCCAATTAGACATTATTAATGTCACATTAGGCAAGGGGTGATCGCACAAGCTACCGTGCCTGCAAATGACACCTTCCCATACACCAAAAGGTAAACCACCAATTGACTAAACAGATATATATTCACAAACTAAGCATCCATACCGTACGATACATGAAAAGTAAACTATAGATTACATCATTATAAATAACATAAAGCATTATATAAAATCAAGACCCAATATCTTATACAAAACACGACAAGACACAGAAGAAAAGCAACAAAAGCTCGGCCCTAAGACTCGACACTCCTGATGCCAAAATAGAAGCCACTGCGACGATGACTACGACTACAGTAAACCGAACTCCATCATTAGCTCACTTGTCAACAAGGTCTGTGTAGACGTGACCTAAAAATCAATGTGCTCACGGTAGATAATCAAATTTATAAAAAATGATAAATAGGCACCACAATGCATATATATATTATGAATGCCTCAATACAATGAAAGTTTCACCCACATGTATGCATAAATTTAGATAACGTTGGCTTAATGAGTGATGACTCGTTATCAAGGATGCCCTATATCGTCACCCTCTTTAGGTTAACCCCTCATCGGTTAAATTTTAGGTTAGCCCCACATCGGCAAAACTTTTCTCTATGCAATGCAATGCAAGGCACACAAGATGAATATATGCGATGCCACCTTCACCTGATATATAACCTCTACTATACCATCATCAATATTACCGCATATATATAATCACCTCATAGATATAATCACCAACACCAATCATATCAAAGACAAGCAATTCAATATGAATAAGATTATCATAAATTTCACCTATCACCGTACTCACACCACTGTATGATTAGTCTTTGGTTGATGTTGATGACTCTGGTCCTCCGTGAACCCTTATCACCTCAACTGTGTTAGTTTAGAAATTTCAGTAATAATAATCAATATAATGTATACATAACCTTAATTAAACTCCCAATGTAATGCAATAGTTGAAAAGTACCAAAAATACACTAAGTCCTCTAATTTGTCAAAACTAACATGGGCCTCATAATATAGACATAACTTCGTGAGCTTATATCCAAAAATTCTAGAATTTTAGGAATACAAAATAGACATCTCAGAGAGTATTCAGACCAAATTTTATATTTTTGGAACATACTTACGTATTTATTTGGTATTTTCTAAAACAGGGCAGTGCTGTAGAAACGAGAATTCAACAGCAGATGGTTTATCTTTAATAAATTAGTAATATAGGTAAACGACATCTAAATGACCTGAAATTTATTACATTATCATCAACCTTTCTCCTAGATACAGTAAAAATTTTATAATTTTTAAGCTACTCTAACTTGGTCGAATGCTCTGTCAAACTAGAGATTGCAGATTTGGGCAGATCTAGGCATCAGAATTCTGCAATGGCAGCTTAAATTTGAAAAATTACCATAATTCTAATATTAAATATTTTTGGCTGAAACCAAAGCTCAAATTTCCCTAAGATCTCAAAAGTCAAGCACAAAAAAATTCAGCTCAGAATAAGATGTTTAGATAGGCCAAACAGCCTCTGAAAATGGCTATTTTATATAGATTTTTGCAGTAAAAACTCTTCCAAATTTGGATAGAGTTTCTCTCTCAATTCTTAACCAAACTACACAAACTTTGAGCCTAAAGAGAAGGGTTTTTCGTGCTCTTTCCAACCATGGTCTCAGAATTGAGATTAGACATTGTTAAGGTTTTGAAAACAGGGTTGATAGTGGCTGCTCCTGCCCAGATTCTAGACAGCAACCATGGTTGATGCTCCACTGCTTCAAGATAGCTTTTAATCTCCTATTCTTGTTCAATTCTACAGGCATGCAAGATCAGGAGCTGAACAATTGAAAGGATAACAATTACCTTAAGTGAAGAATCCGATCTCTACCTCTCCTTCTCTATTCCCTTTTCCTCTCTTTTTCCTTCTTTTCCTTTCCTTTCCTTTCTTTTCTTTCTCTCCCTTGCTCTCTTTTCCACTGATCTCTCTCTCTCTCTCTCCCTCTCTCTTTTAACTTGTTAAGTAAAAGTATATCACACCCTTAGTTGTCCCCCATCATTTTCCACCTTACCACTTACATGCTACATGTCATACCTCCATTGGTTCACATTAATGCACTCTTACCTTAAGTAAAAACATATGAAGGCTAATGAAGTATGATGAGCTTGGTAGTAAGTGAATTACACACACACGCACCCACATAATTTTACATATTACCTAACTATGCAATAAATATAATTAATTACTAATGAAATTATAAGATTGGGGTCTCACAACTCTCCCCTCCTTAAAGAATTTCTTTTATCTGATGGGAACAAGTACAGATATTGTTTTTACATTAACTCTTTACTTTCACAAGTAGCTTCCTCCACCGTTTGACTTTGCCACAAAACTTTCACCAATGGTATCGCTTTATTATGAAGTATTTATTCTCTTCGGTCTAAAATCTGATTCAGCTCCTTAACATAGCTCAAATCCTCGGCTAATTCAATCGGTTGCTGAACCAACACATGAGACGGATTTGGCACATACTTCCTCAACATAGATATATGAAAACATTATGTAGCTTAGACATTTCCGAAGGTAGATCTAACTTGTAAGCCGCAACACCAACTCTTTCCATAATAGTATACGACCCAATATATCTTGGATTCAATTTACCTTTCCTTCCAAATCTCAGAATGCCTTTCCATGGAGAAACTTTAAAAAACACCTGGTCTCCCACCTTGAATTCTTGTTCATGCTATTGGTTATCCGCATAACTTTTCTGTCTGTTCTGTGCTACCTTCAAATGCTCTTAAACTGTCTTGATTTTCTTGGTTGTGTCTTGGATCATCTCCGGACCCAACAATTATCTTTCACTGACTTCACTCGAACATACCGGAGTCCTACATTGCCTACCATACAATGCTTCAAATGGTGTCATATCAATGCTAGATTGATAACTCTTGTTATACACAAACTCCATCAAAGCAATGTAATCACCCCAACGACCTTTGAAATCAAGCATACAAGCTCGCAGCATGTATTCCAAAGTCTAGATAGTCTTTTCAAATTATTCGTCTGTCTGAAAATGAAAGGCCGTACTAAACTTCAATGATGTACCCATAGCTAAAGACTCAACCAAAATCTTAAAGTAAACCTTGGATCTTTGTCCGAAACTAAAGATACTGGCGTTCTATGCAGTCTGACAATCTTCTTCACACATAACTTGGCATATTGATCCAGCGTATAAGCAATTTTTACTGGAAGAAAATGAGCTGACTTGGTCAATCTGTCCACAATAACCCATACAGAATCATGTCCACTAAGAGTTTTTGATAGTCCCACGACAAAATCTATAGTGATATACTCCGATTTCCATTCGGGTATCAAGAGAGGCTGCAATAAACCTACAAGTCTTTGATGTTCAACTTTCACCTGTTGGCAAGTTAAACATTTTATCACAAATTCAGCAATATATGTCTTCATACCTGGCCACCAGTATATCTCTCAAAGATCTCTATACATTTTGGTGCTCTCTGGATGCATAACATATAATGAGTGATGTGTTTCATCTAAAATTTCATTCTTCAAAGCCGAATGATTAGGTAAACAAAAACGATTTCCCAATATTAAAGTACCATCATCAAGAATAGAGAAATCAATACTCACATTTTCCATCACCTCTTGCCTAGTCTTCATCAACTGCTCATCTTGCATTTGAAGTTCCTAGATGCGATCAAGTAACAATGGTCTTACTCGAAAATGAGTTAATATGACACCCTTACCTTTTTGTTCAAACTCCACTTCTAAAGAAGTCATTTCTGCATATAATTCTGCCTGATGACATTGCATGCAAGCCGGTCTACTTGAAGACTTCTGACTCAAAATATCAGCCACTGCATTAGCTCTTGTCGGATGGTAATGAATTACACATTCATAGTCTTTAATCAATTCCATCCATCTACCCTATAGTGCATTCAAGTTTCGTTAAGTAAATAAGTACTTTAAACTTGGATGATCTGTGTTTACCTCAAAAGATTTCTCGTACAAATAATGTCTCTATAGTTTCAATGTAAACACCACTGCTGCCAACTCCAAGTCATGTATATGGTAGTTCTTGTGTCTTCAACTGTCTTGATGCATAAGCTATAACTCTTCCCCTTTGCATCAAAACACAACCTAATCCTTGATGTGAAGCATCACTGTAAATAACGAAATCACCCTTATCTGAAGGAATTGTCAATATTGGTGCTGCAGCCAATTTGGTTTTTAATTCTTGAAAGCTACGCTTATAATCATCTGTCCAGATAAACTTTACCTCTTTGCACGTCAACAAAGTCAAAGGAACCGCAATAGATAAAAAGCCTTGTATGAACATCAGATAATAGCCAACTAAGCCCAAGAAACTTCTCACTTCTGAAACATTCTTCGGTTGTTCCCAGTTAATTACAGCTTCAATCTTTTTTGAATCCACATTAATTTCCTTTATAGATATCACATGTTCCAAGAATACGACTCTGTCCAACCAGAATTTACATTTGCTAAACTTGGCATATAATTATTTTTCCCTCAAAGTTTGCATTACAAGTCGTAGATGCGTCTCATGTTCTTCTTAACTATAGGAGTAAACCAATATATCGTCAATAAAAACAATCACAAATGAGTCAAGGAAAGGTTAAAATACCATGTTCATCAAATTCATGAAGATAGCAGGTGCACTCGTCACCCCAAAAGACATCACCAAAAACTCATAATGGCCATATCGCGTACGGAATGCACTCTTTGCAACATCGTTGTCTTTTACCTTTAGCTGAGGATATCTAGATCTTAAATCAATATTTGAAAACACCGCAGCTCCTTACAATTGATCAAACAAATCATCAATCCCAGGCAAAGGATATCTATTATTTACAGTAACATAATTCAATTGTCAGTAATCAATACATAATCTCATTGTGCCATCTTTTTTCTTCATAAACAAAACTGGTATTTCCCACGGTGATACACTTGGCTAAATGAATCCCTTATCAAACAAGTCTTGCAATTGAAGTTTTAACTCTCGCAATTCGGTTGGTGCCATTCTATGTAGTGAAATTGAAATCGGTGTTATTCCTTGTAACTATTCAATAGAAAACTCTACCTCTCTGTCTGGTACCACCCCTGGAAGCTCATCTGGAAAGATATCCAGAAAGTCTTGAACCACAAGGATCTCAGATAACTTTAGTTTTGATTTGGTAGTGCCAACTACATATGCAAGATACCCTTCACATCCTTTCTGCAACAACTTCTTAGCTTCTAAAGCTGGTATTAACCAAGTTGAAACTACATCTCTTTCCCCTTGGAGCCTGAATTCTACTTCATTCGGCATTCGAAAAATAACTTCTTTCTTAAAGCAATTAATAAACGCATGATAAGAAGATAATCAATCCATCCCCAATATCAAATCAAAGTCATAAATAACTAATGGAATCAAGTCAACTGTCAACTCATTACCCCCAATCTTCACCACATAATCTGTATATACCCTGTCTACTACTATCACATCTCCCATCAGTGTAGACACAAGTAAATGTTGTGACAATGCACTACATGGTCTATCCAAATGCATTTTGAATGTAATAGAAACAAATGAGTGTGTAGAACCTGGATCTAACAACACATATGCCTTTTTATCAGCTATAGATACTATACTTGTCACAACGTCAGGAGTAGCCTGTGCATCCCTCAGTGTCATGGCATAGACTCGTGCTTGAGTGCGTGATTTAGTTATCATGACTTGTCCCTATTGTGCACTTCTTGTTGCTCCCTTATTTCCACCACCACCACCACCAGTCACACTACCTACTGATGCTGTTGCCATAGGATTCTGGGTACAATGCCTAGCTATGTATTCCAGCTGTCTACACTGATAACATATATCAAACCACGGCATCGGACAATCCCAAATCACATACCCCTCAGCCCCCCAACGATAGTAAACAATCCCTCCAGTGTTGCTCGATCTTGGACCATTCGGTCTACCTGGCGGCCTTCATGATCCTCTACCCCTATAACTCCCTATACTCCTTGAACTGCTAGATCTTGCACCTCCTCCTCTAGAACTAGCTTGTACTCAACTCGGTTCCGCAGTTGTCACAGTTCCTTAAGGCCTTCATTGAGATGTTCTCCTTTCAGAATCAAATCTTCCCTTCTTGAACTATTCTCGTCTGCCCACATATTCTTTCACATCTAGCTCCACAATTTTGGATTTGTTTACCAGTTCCGTATACCTTGTGAGTTCAAATGGAGTTACTCGGGACCGAATAGGCAAGTCTAGGCCTTGTTCAAACCTCCGGCATTTTACATCCTCAGTGCGCTCTAAGTCAGGTGTAAATCTGGACAAAGCTGTAAAGGACTCTTCATATTCCACTACTGAAATTTTCTCTTGTTTCAATGTGATGAACTCTTACTCTTTCTGATAACGGTAGATAGGTGAAAAGTATTGCTTATTAAAGATTCCCACAAACTGTTGCCATGTGATTGGTCCTTCTTTGGGTTGATTAGTCAGCATACGCCCGATAGCTTCTCACCAATTTCGCGCCTTTCCTTTTAACATAAAAGTAGCCAGAGAGAATCTTTGTTCATCCGTTACTCCCATCACCTCAAAAATAGCCTCTAACTTCTTTAACCATTCCTTAGCCACTAATGGATCGGTTACCCCCACAAACTTTGGCGGATTTAACTTTATGAACTGTTTATGCAACGTAATACTCCTCAGTGCCGGCCTTGCCATCTAAGCTTCCATATATTGTGTCATAAGATTAGTAAGTCTGTTCGTAGCGTTGGGGACACGTGGTTCCTAAGCTATTTCCTCTGCACCTCGTACTGAAGCCGATGACTCCCTTCCTAACTCTTGTTGTGCCATTCTTTCTGCACTAAACCAGAATAAGTACACATGATACATAGCCTACACTAACCGACATCAACAACACCTTAAGGTTCGCTGCAATCCTAGACAATAACTGTACACTGAAGCCTCGGTTATATACTTTGGCTGACAACCTGCTCTGATACCAAGCTATTACACCCCCAACCTAATTAGACATCATTAATTAGGCAGAGCGCGATTGCACAAGCCACTGTACCTGCAAACGACACCTTTTCATGCACCAAAAGGTAAACCACCAATTGACTAGACAAATATATATTCACAAACTAAGCATCTATACCGTACAATACAGAAAAAATAAACCATAGGTTATATCATTACAAATGACATAAAGCATTATATAAAATTAAGACCCAATGTCTCATACAAAACACGACAAGAAACAGAAGAAAAGCAGCAAAAACTCGCTCCCAAGACTTGACTCTCCTAACACCAACATAGATGCCACTGCAGTGATGACCAGGATTACAGTGAACTGAACTCTATTCTTAACTCACCTATCAACAAGGTCTATGTGAGCGTGAGCTAAAAATCAACGTACTCACGGTAGATAATCAAATTAATAAAGAATCATAAATAGGCACCATAATGAACACCTAGGTATAAATGATCAATATATATATCATGAATACCTCAACGCAATGGAAGTTTCACCCACATGTGCGAGCAAATTTATATAAAGTTGGCCCAATAAGTGATGGCTCGTTATCAAGGATACCCCATATCGTCACCCTCTTTAGGTTAACACCACATCGGTTAAATCTTAGGTTAGCCCCACATTGGCAAAACCTTCCTCTATGCAATGCAATGCAAGGCACACAAAATGAATATATGTAATGCCACCTCCACCTCATATATAACCTCTAATATTCCATCATCAATATTACCGCATATATATAATTACCTTATAGATATAGATATAGATATAGATATAATCACCAACACCAATCATATCAAAGACAATCAATTCAATATGAATAAGATTATCATAAATTCCACTTGTCATCGCACTCACATCACTGTATGATTAGTCCTTGGTTGATGTTGATGGTTCTTGTCCTCCGTGAGCCCCTATCATCTCAACCGTGTTAGTTTAAGAATTTCAGTAATAATAATCAATATAATGTATACATAACCTTAATTAAACTCCCAATATAATGCAATAGCTGAAAAGTAACAAAAATACACTAAGTCCTCTAATCTACAAAAACTGACATATGCCTCATAATCTGGACATGATTTCGTGAGCTTATACCTAAAAATTTTAAAACTTTAGGAACACAAAATAGACATCTCAGAGATTATCCAGACCAAATTTTACATTTTTGAAACATGCCTAAGTATTTATTTGGTATTTTCTAAAACAAGAGAGTGCTGTAGAAATGAGAATTCAATAGCAGATGGTTTATTTTTGATAAATTAGTAACATAGGTAAACAATATCTAAATGACCTGAAATTTGGTACAGATTATTATTAACTTTTCTCCTAGATACAATAAAAATTTCATAATTTTTGGGCTACTGTAACTTGGTTGAATGCTCTGTCAAACCAGAGATTGTAAATTTGGTCCTCAGAATTCTATAGTGGCAACTTAAATTTGAAAAATCACCATAATTCAAATATAAACATTTTAGGCTGAAACCAAAGTTCAAATTTTTTTAAGATCTCAAAGGTCAAGTGTACAAAAATTTAGCACGAAATAAGATGTTTAGATAGGCCAAATAGCCTTCGAAATTGGCTATTTTTTTTTTTGTAGATTTTCACAGCAAAAACTCTTCCAAATTTGGATAGAGTTTCTCTCTCAATTCTTAACTACACTACGCAAACTTTGAGCCTAAAGTAAAAAAATTTTTGTGCTCTTTCCAACCATGGTCTCATGATTAAGATCAGACCTTGTTAATGTTTTGAAAATAGGGTTGCCAGTGGCTGCTCTGCTTAGATTTTGGATAACAGTCATGATTGATGCTCCATTGCTTCAAGACAGCTTCTAATCTCCTATTCTAGTACAATTCTACAAGCATGCAAGATTAGGAGCTGAACAATTGAAAGGATAACAATTACCTTAAGTGAAGAATTCAATCTCTGCATTTCCTTCTCTCTTTCCTTTTCCTCTCCTCTTTTTCCTTCTTTTCTTTTCTTTTCTTTCTCTCCTCTGCTCTCTTTTCCACCGATCTCTCTCTCTCTCTCTCTTAATTTATTAGGTAAAATATATCACACTCTTAGGTGTCCCTCATCATTTCCCCACCTCATCACTTACATGTTACATGTCACACCTCCATTGGTTCACACTGATACATTCTTACCTTAAGTAAAAATATATAAAGGCTAATGAAGTATGATGAACTTTGTAGTAAGTGAATTACACATACATGCACCAACAAAATTTTACATATTACTTAATTATGCAATAAATATAATTAATTATTAATTAAATTATAAGATTGAGGTCTCACAAAACAAGACTTGCCTAGGCTCTTATCGAGACCAATTCACTTTTCTCTCTTTAATGTTTAGTGCCATTGGCCCACCACTCTGCCTCTCTTCTTATGGTCGGGACGGTTCATTATTCGCTCTTGTGTTCATCCAATTTTCTTTTTTTTATTTTTTATTTTTATCTTTGGTATATTAGAGGAACAGGGGAAGTAGAACCCTCCTTGTATTCGTTCAATTTCAATTGTGAATTGACTTCCAATAGAATCAGTAGCGAAAGTGGAAGAAATTGTTTTTCACTCATCTCTCTTACTGTTTTTTTTTTTGTCATCCCTTTGTTTTATTTTCCGTGTGCTTTACTACCTTACACATAGGAAGTTGCATGGCTTAAACATATAAAAGATATGCAGCTTTTATGCCGCATGCCAAAAAAAAAAAAAAAGGGTTTATGTTATATATTTTCTTTAAAAAGCTATTTTTTAATTCATGTTGAGCTCTTTAGTTATTTTTATTTATTTATAATGGCTTTCTGCAATGTTTAAACTTTGAAGCCTACAAAACGCATGGGTTGTAACCTTTTATTGATGATTGCTTAATAACTGTATTTTGTACTACATTAGAGCATCTCTAATCATACTTTGTAGAGTAGTTAGTTAAAATATATTTAAAAATTTTATTTTCTATTTTAGCTAGTCAATTTTTAAAAAAAATTTCAACTATACTCTCTGTTTTAGTTAGTCACCTCATAAATTATTATTTTTTAATAATTACCCCCCAAAAGAGGACAAAAATAGGAAGAGAAGAAGAAATATTTGTAAAATAATACCATTTATAGTTTAGAGAGTCATTTTTTATTGTCTACATTTGAAAAATCAAAGTTAAATTATCTAAAATAGAGAGTATTAAAGTGACATTTTTTTTTATGTTTAACTCTCTAAAATAATTAAAACAGTCACTTTAAAAAGCCCTCATAAATGCTCTTAGAGCCTTTTTACCTAACATATGGCTAGCTAATTAGTTGATAGACCACAGTATGCACAATTCGAAGTGATCTTAAATTAAATATATAAATAAAATAAGATCAAGGTTGTACATCCAACCCCACGGCGGTGGTCAACGGATTCTCTTGTCAAGTTGATTCCTTCAACTTGTTACCGCCCACCATTCATCTCATCTCATCATATGTAAAATTTATATAATTTATATGGGTGATTGTATAAAAAATTATATACGATACAATAAAATAAAAATAAATAAGTACAGAACATAAGAATTTAACGAGGTTCAATAGTCAGTGTGATTACTTACATTCTTGACGGTAGAGGAGTTCTCTTTTATTACTTTTGAAGAAAAGTATACAGCTAATTAGGGTTTTACAAATTTAAATAAAACACTAACACGGGAGACAATGGTAAAATCTCCAAAATACTCAAACCATACCGTGGGGGGCCATCCCCCAGTCTATTATTCTGGTTTAGATGGACAAAACCGGATTATCCATCGTGAGCTTCACTCTGCTCATACTCCTCTCACTCCATTTCATCCATGAACTCCATTATTTTTGGACTTAATATCAACAATATGAGCCACTAAATTCAACACAGACAATGATCGTGAGCTGAGAACCTAAGTAGCAAATACACTCCCAGATGAAAAATAACTAGCTATCTTCCTGTCATAATAAAGAAGAAGTGAGAGTGATACAAAAAATGCTTTGTTTGGTTACGGTTTCAAAAAACTTGTTTGAAGAGCAAGGCTTTGGGAAATTGTTCTTCAGAACTGTTTCAAAGTGGCAAACGCGTTTGGCGTATAATTTTTTAAAATCACAAAAATAGGGAAACATGTTTGGATGTGCAATTTATTTTTAATTTTTGACAACAAAATTACATCTCGTGTACACGAGTACAACCAGAATCAACTCAGATATAACCCACAAGATGCATACAAGTACAAAAGAAAAAATAAAAAATACTCAAAACACAGGAATCTGAGATTATAGAAATACAACACCACACAGCACAAAACTAGAATGAACTCAAATGTAAGAAACGAGACACATATCAGGTGAGTAACCCTCACAAATCTGAGATTGTACGAGTACAACACCTCACAGATCAAACCTTATAGATGTACATCAGACCTATTTCAAACAAAAAATGAAAAACCAACAGATCGTGGCTTTGTAGACCTGGGATGCGTTGGATTAGAGAAGGGGAGGAAAAAAATAACTGTAGAAGGATTAATTGGAGTCGGAAATCACATCTCGCAGTTTCCTCCTCAAGCTAGATCTTGTGATGGGTACGTGAGCTCCTGGGTGCCACAAACAGCCGTAGGTAATGGAAGGGCCGGCAAATGCCGGCACTGGAGTGGAGGAGTTGTCGGTGAAACAAAGAATATAGAGAAAGAAATTGGGGGTGGGGTTCGAATGTGATGACAGAGGAACGTTGAGGCCTTTTAAATCCTCATTTAAGTGCACAGTAACCAGTCTCCGTGTTTTCACATTTGATTTCAAAACCAGCAAAAACACCTTTTAGATAGTCTTAAAATTTTCACCTTTTTGAGTCTTGTTTCCAGCGAACCGAGACCAAGAAATCGGAAACGAGAACTCAACCAAACGGGATTCTTTTTCTTTTTTGTTGGAAAATGGCAATGCAATCAGGAAACACGAGCGAACACTATAACCTGTCTCCCTCCACTATCTTTTAAAGATCGGAGGGGAGGGGGTACACAGATAGGGAAGAAACAAGAAGGTGCCGCGATCCTGACTTCCCAATCAGCAGCCCTATTATGAGACCGCAGACACCACACAAAAGATCAATGGCGGCCTTATTTCCAAGTCACAATATCCTCCAACAGAGGTCTCATCTCCCGGGGCCTTCCACCAGAGGGTTGCCAGATCCTAGAATACTCGATAGAAAGACATTTGTTCTATGTACAGCGACTTATCATCATTTGATGCTACAGTGCACAACAACAAATCTCGAAATCTATTTCCCAGAACAATAAAATCCAAAAAAAAAAGAAAAAAGATCTCGAACAACCAATCCATTCAATTGAAAACTCATCGACAATACATGAGAAATCAAAATCAGTAATACAAATAGTAAAGAAAATTCGGATCTGTGAATCAAAGTTGTTAATCAATTCTAGATCTCAATTTTAAGATGCTCGGGCTTGGAGTTAACTAGAATCAGTATCGGCTTTGCTTTTGCTTTTGAAGAGTAATTTGTTGTAATCTTCGAGCTCATCGTAATAGACGTCCCACACGCATCGGACGCATCCGCTTCCGCAACAGTCCCCCGGCAACGGCTTCTCCGGGGGCGGCGGCAATTTCTCCGGCAGCTCCTCCGCCTCTTCTTTGTTCTTGTTGGCGTTCAATGTCGATGACTCGTCGCCTAATCGGCTGTTCTTGTTTGGTTCATCAGCCATCGCGCCCTTTGATGCGCTGTTGTCAACGCAAAAGAGCTTCGGACAATGAGATCTACAATGGATGGTGATTCTGTTGAAGTTGATTCCTCTGAGAGTCAGATCTCTCATGGTCGATCCATAGTCGTTCCGGACATTCTGTTTTTGTTGTTGCTGCCGATTGGCTGACGGTGATGATGAGACGTACACAACACGATGATATTGATGATACGGGGTCGTTTCCATGAACTCCCAAGTCCCAAGTCTACCCAAAATGCATTCACTTTTTCTATCCCATGGCTAACGGTAAGCAAATGCGTAGACGTAAGGTATAGATTTACGCGTTTTGACTGTTCCAAATTCCGACACATTTCTATGACTTCTCCATCTTGTCTGGGTCTTGTTGGCATTACCTACCCCTTCTACACCATTTTTATTTTTATTTTTTGTACTTTGGAGAGGGCAAAGATTTTAGAATCTCTTTGAAACCTGGGAAGGAAAAGAAATAGAAAGATAAAATAAAAGTAAAATATTTTTTATTTTCTATTTTATTTTTGTAATAGTTCGTTTAGAATTTGGGAGAGAGAGAGGGAGCGGGAGGGACGGGAAAGAAAATGAAAGAGAAAAATATTTTTTCTTTCCTATTTGATTTTGTTATAATTTGTTTAGAACTTGGGACGGGGAGGGGAAGGGAGAGAAGTACAAATTTTTTTTCTTTTTTCTCTTTCCTTGCTTGATTCTATCTAAAAGAGAAAGGGGAGAAAAAAGAAAAGAAAAAATTAAATTACTTTCTCTGTCTCTATCTTTTCCTTCCACTTTGCTTTCATTTTCTTTAGAGCCTGTGTTAGAATTTGTGAAATACAAGGGAAGAAAAAAAAAAAAAAAGAGAAAGAGAGAGAGTGATTAAAATTTTTTATACCTTTTCCTTTTCCTTCCCCTTTACCTTTTCTTTCTCTTTTAAGCCTGTTTGGAACATGGGGCATCAGAGGGAAGGAAAGGAAAAGTTTTTAGATTTTTCTTCTCTGTTTCCTTCCCTTGTTTGATTTTACTTAAGAGAGAAAGGAGAGGGAAAAGGGAGAAATTTTTTTTAAATCTCTCTCTCTCTCCTTTCACTTTCCTTTCATTTTTTTTTTTGGAGAACCAAACAAGGAAGACAAAATATTTTTTCTGTATTTTCTCTTTCCTTCCCTTCTCTTCCCTCTCTCAAATTTTAAATAAATTGTTTAGGTAGAATCAAACAAAAGAAGAAAAAAGAGAAGGAAATAAAAAGTTTTTCTTTTCTTCTTTTCCCTTTTTTCTCACAAGTTCTGAACAGGCTATTAGGAGACAAGGAGGGTGAGTCAACCATGACCATAGACATGTAGGGGCGCTACCTAACCGCTCTCTTCACCATTTCAAGGATTTGGCTACAATTAGATGTTAAAAAAAAATGATGTTAAAAAAATGTTAAAAAAAATCACGAGGATTTTCTCCAG
The DNA here is from genome assembly GCA_033060915.1 of Euryodendron excelsum. Classification (NCBI taxonomy): domain Eukaryota; kingdom Viridiplantae; phylum Streptophyta; class Magnoliopsida; order Ericales; family Pentaphylacaceae; genus Euryodendron; species Euryodendron excelsum. The sequence goes on from CM065383.1 coordinate 15,999,305, forward strand.
TTGACGGAGTTAGTATCAAATGAAGGACTAGGTCACTAGAGGCAACTGGAGTTAGTATCAAATGAAGGACTAGGTCACTACAGGTCATTATTTGTTTATTGTTTGCTAAGCAATTCTAGAGTTGAGTACCCTCATATAAAATATGCCTTGTAAATGTTGTTAATTAAGTTGGTTGCCAAGCACGCTTGCATATATTGCCAAGCTTCACAAATGCGCTGGCTGATACCAGACTTGGTCCTTCAGTCCAAGCTGTGTACATATATTGCCATAAAGGAATATGCTATAACTGCAGTGCCCCACCATACGATGTTTCTTTAAGAAAGCTTCAATTTCATACCAAGAGCACGATGTATGGTTCAGGTATCTGACTATATCCAAGTAAATAGTAGCGTGTACTAGTTCAGTTGGTTAGAACTCATTGCCTTTTAAAGAGAGGTCAGGGATTCGACTCTTATCAAACGCAAGAATTTTTATAAGGCTTTTGGCTTGGTAATTACGTGATTTGTGTGGGACAAGAGGTTATACGGACCCTGAGATTAATCAAGGTACGTGCAAGTTGATCTAGACACCCGATTAGAAAAATAAAAATACTAACATGTGGAAATTACGATTTTTAACAATTTGTAGAACTAGATATAACATGCTTAAATGGTTGTACAAAGTTTTGCACAATTTTTATCACTGAAGACAATTTTTAATAGTATGCACAATTGAAAAAAAGAAACTGTTATTCTTATAAAAAAATTTATACAAAATTCATATGCAAAATGATGTGACAATAATTATTTTGTAATTAAAAATGATTATAATAAGTGTTTATTTAAAAAAAAAAACACTCTAATTAAGATATATAATTTTGTATAATAATCTTATATAAAATTTTTATTTATATAGCATTACCTTAAGAAAAAACATACTTAAATATGTATTAATTAAAGACAAAAGAGAAATGCATACGGAAGTAATCAATTTCGCCGAGTGAAAGCATTCGAAAATCAAGCGAGCATTTAATGAAATGGACAGTTAAACTGCCAGCAAAATTTGACACTGGAATTGCAGAGCACCTACCCTACCCATGAAGAGGACACAGGCAGACACACCCGTCAAGCTCCGGCATTGAGTTTGACTTGCAAGAGTACCAGACGACGCTAGCTTTTTTGACCTAAATCATTTTCCTTTTGAAGTTGGTATAACGAAGAGTCTAGTTTCCACTCTGTGCTTTGCAGATCATGTGATGGCATGACTATGTATGTAACTATGTATATATACACATATGCATGTTTATACACATTGCCCGGAGGGTGATCCAAATGAAGAATTGGGACAAGCCAATCAGACCATTAATGGGAAGCGGAGCTTTAAAACCCAGTAGGTTTTACTTGCATAATTTCTCAGTTCTTACTTTGTGCCTTGCCAAGAAAAACGAATTTTTAGTTGGCCCAAGTTGCTTAGCAATAGTATACCCAGTTCAAATTACATGCTTATTGACCCTACTTGTTTAAGCAGTGCGTGCATACTGATTCTTAACACAACCCCAAGACTAACCAAGTGAAGTCATGAGGTGTGAGCTAGAAACTACACCATATTAGTTGAGCTAGTGTTTTGCTTAGCTCGTGATTTGAGAGAGAGAGAGAGAGAGAGTAGCTGAGCCTTTGTCATAAGCTAGAAACAAATAAAGCCAGCTTTTGGAGTGTGGTTATAATGAGATGTTGCCAGAGACGTATAGAGATCGACGTGATGGAACCTACGACACTCGAAACAACGTTAATATCTGCGTACTACTCTTCCCATCAAGTCCCCTCGATAGTACTGGTCTGCACAGCTACATCAAAGAGGCTAATGCCTACTTCAACTTGGGTTGGTTGGTCCAATTCCTTTATAATGAGATGAGCTACATTTTTTAATATCCTAATTTATTTTTTATTAAAAAATAATAATAATATTATATAATTAAAAAATTTATGCAAAATTTTTTATAAAAAAAGTAATTGATTGCAAGCTTTTCATTGTAAAACAAAACACATGATAACTGTAAATTACAAAACACAACACTAATATACTAGCAATTCAAGAATTGTGTGAAGTACCATGAGAAAGAAAAGTCTTAAAGTGAGTAATTTTAGAAGATACACAACTAATCTTGTGGCCACTTATGGATACTTACTTTACTTGGCCTATGCATGTTCATCGCCACGCTAAGTATTTTTGTTTCTTACATACACGCACCGGCTTGCATAAAGTTCAAATGTACTTTCAAGTTTCAAGAATGTAGTGGGTTAGGTTCTCACACAATGGCAGAAATCACAAAAGAAAGAGGTTCAAAGCTGCCATTTGGTTATGTTTGAAATATTTTACACGCAACGAAAGCAAACAACTAGAGAGGGTATACTTCAAAATTATTATTTTTGAATAGAAGAGCACAATTTGTATGGTATATACTTCATTTGGATACAAATCCAGATCGACCCAATCCGCCTACAGGTTAAGTTACTAAATTTCAAGTTCTTGTAAGGAAAATGCTATTCTTATAGCAAATCTGTACAAAAACACTTCGGTCAGAATGATATGACAGTGTTTGATAGAGACCGATCTGGCGATAGCTGACCAGAACCCTTGTTAGAGGCTGATCGGTAAAACCATGGATGACGAAGCACTCTAGCAGTGCTAAACAGGAGATAGCCGGGCATACCGAGGTCGACCAGTTTGGTACTGAGTAGATACTACTAAATAGAAACATGCCGACTACCCTTCTCGACTGGTTAGTGGTAATTACGCCTGACACTAAGCCCGGCTGTGTACTACCAAAAGGACAAGACGCGTGCGGGGATAACCACCTTCCCTGCTACGCGTCGATATTAGTCTGACAGGCGTACTAGAAGATGTCACGTGTGAGAGACAACCACTTCCACCACTACACTGCCAAGGACCTGATTGTCTAATGATGTATAGCCACGTGAAAAAGCGATCATTTTCACTAACCACCTATAGACATACTTGAGACCACAACCATGAATGTATAAAAGGGAACCCAAGCCTCCTTTTCCAAGCTATATATAACAAAACTCTACTAGAAAGTCTGTCCATTTATTCTCTCAAACCTAACTTTGACATCGGAGAGTCTTTGACAAGCACCACACTGGTGTTTCTTGATCCAGTTTCTCTCTGCACTTAACTAGAGCAGTTCACCAAAATCTAAGGATAGATCCTACAAATTTACTGATTTATCAGTGCCATTTTTGTAAATAAAAATTTACATAATTTTAATAATAAATTCTGTATAAATTTTATGTTTTCATGTAAAACGGAATATATATAGCCGAAGGAAATAAAATTCAAAGGTTTTTGTAAAGCCAAAATTGTTTTGCATACAAAGCCATAAATGCATCCAAGTCCTTTGCTGGTTGGTTTACCTAATGAAAGAAGGGCCTTTACTCGGGTTTTTTTTTCCAAAATAATTAAATTTGAAAAGGTATTTCTTGAAATAACAAAAATCAAAACTTTATTCCCAATCTAAGGTAAAACGCATATTGAGAGTTCGTTTTTTGAGAAAACGCAACCCAAGTTGCGTTTTCTAGCAAGTAAAAAAAAAAAACCAAAAATCCCCGATTCTCAGAAAACGCAGCTTTCGGCTGCGTTTCTCTCCTTTTTCCAAAAGCTGCGTCCCCCCCCTCCCCCCCCTTTCCCACCCCACACACCCCCCGCTCTCTTTCTCTCTCTATTTCTCTCTCTACTCTTTTTGTTTCCTCCTCTCTCTCCTTCTCTCTCCATTGCCCTCTCTCTCACTCTCTTTATTTTCTCATTCTCACTTTATAAAAATTATACATAATAATTATAATATTTTTAAAAATTTAAAAATTTTTATTTTAAAAGTAAAAAATAAAATAAAAATATGAGCAAAGTTAAGTAATAATTAAAATATTTTAATGGTAATAATTAAAATATTTTAATGGCAAAAATTATGAACAAAGTTAAGTAATAATTAAAAAATATTATTAGCAAAAAATATGAACATATTTAAGTAATAATAAAAATATAGACAAAGTGTTATAAAATAACAAAAATTATAATACTATAGTACTTTATTTACTGCAAAATAATTTACTACAAATTACTTTATAAAATAACTATATATTTAACAATACTTATTTTACTAATAAATATTTCACTTATTTTATCCTTGAAATTATTTTCTGCAAATTTTTCCTATTTTATAACACTTTTTATAACATTTTATCACTGATTACTAATATATTTTAATTATTATTTAACTCTGTCCATATTTTTTATTTTATTGTTTTAAAATTAAAATAAAAATAATAAAAATTTTATAAATATTATAATTTTATGTATAATTTTTATTATAAAATGAGAATGAGAGAATAGAGAGAGAGTGAGAGAGAGAAAAGGAGAGAGAGAGGGAGAGAGACAATTTTGGACAAAACTCAAGTGCGTTGTATGCTTAGAAAATTAAAATTGAATAACATTTTATGCGACTCGATTTTGCTCGTTTAAAGCATTAACTAAAATGATGTGACAGTGACATTCTCAGACCAAAAAATCAAACATAGGATAAAATATAAGTTATTATTTGGCTGGACTATGAACTTAGTTTATGGTTAAAAAGTTACTAAAAGAAAATTAGTTTGACTAGATTCAATTTATGAATAAAAGATAAATGAACATTGCGGGTAACCTTATTGCTTTTTTAGATTCATGGCCAAGCATAGGATAAGACTAAAAGAAGTTGCTACTAACATCTAATACTTTATGGACCATGTTCGTAACAACACATTGGTTTGCCACGAATAGAAATACTACTAAGAAGATAATTGACAAAGTTATCATCGGCTTCTGCTTCTAAAAAGTCTAAAAGTTCTGGGTTAGAAACCAACAACAGATCTTCAATAATTTCTACCAGTTGTTGTGTTAGATCACCATAATCTGTCTTTGCTTGCTCTATGAAATGATACTTGTCCCATCTTTGTTGCATTTGATCAATCTCGTATTCTAGTGCTTTCATGACCTTATTCGTAGGTGATCTCCTGTTCCATAGGTTAGGTGAACGAGCCTTTGGGACACGGAGGTCATGCTATTGGCAATACATCTCTTATTCACGCCTTTTATCGAGTAAGTCTTCCCACTGTAACCTTATGCATTGATCATCCGTCACACCTGGAGGTGGTCGTCCGAATGCATTGCCAATGAAGATGTGGCTGATTGGACCCGTCGAATCGTGCATAAGGATAGATTTATTAAGAAAGCTACGTTTTCGGTTGTACCATTTGTTACCGATTGGGTCTGTGTATGTACCCACCATGTGTGAGAGTCTTGACGGTTGACTTTCATCCATGTCGACAGTAGGATTCGCACGACTGGACGATGCCCTAAATAAGCATTTTCGTTTTGACATGTATACAGGTATGGTTAAGCACTCCTGCATGTAATCAGAGGAGGCATCAATTAATGTTACTTAATACATGAGTCTTTAATTGACATGACAACTCTTTGGTGATGACTTTTCCATTCATGTTCTTGTCACGAGCATGGGGGATGCAACTTTCAAACTGACATAAGGGATCTTTATGGCTTTAATCGACATGACAACTCGGTCTTGCCTTCTCATGTTATTAGTGCAGCCTTTAATTGACATGACAAACCTATGATGTACACTTGTCCAGTCATGTTCTGGCCACGAGCATGGGGGATGCTGTATTCAAGTGATGAGGGGTTAATGACTGTAATTGACGCGACTACTCTCTGGTACAGCCTTGTCACCGGCATATGTTGCAGATGTAACATTCACGTAAAGAGGGTATAAGGGATTGCTCTTTATAAATACCTCCTATATGGGGGAGAATGTGACACTGTAAAATTAAACATTAATCTTGTTATATGATTTTTTACTATTATACTTGTCTTAAAATTAAATGTATACGTATGTTTGGTGATTTGCCTACAAAATGATTGGAAAAATTTAAAAGCAATGTCATACCACGTACAATATAAAATACATGCAAATAAATGCGATGCTATGTCTCCGGGGGTAAAACCCCTATAATAGACAATAAGAATAGATAATTCGACCTACAATAGATAATACTAAGAAAAAGCCCTAAAAATTGATCGCCCAAAATGCCCCCCTATTAGACATGTTCGAGCCCGTTGGATTCTCGATCCTCTACAAACCACCACATGTTGTTGCTCGTCTTGACCATTCGGCCCTTTGTCAACACCCACCTCTGCCTGCTCGTCCTCCACTTGCTCGTCCTCATCACTTACTGCTACTAACTCTTCATCATCATGCTGAACATGTGACGGCCCTAGCACATAAGTCGATGCTAGGTAGGCACTGTGAAAATCATGACTCACCTGTGACGGCCCTGGCGCATATTTTGATGAAGGGTAGTTACTGTGAAAATCATGAGTCATCTGTGATGGCCCTGGAGCATAACTGGATGAAGGATAGCCACTGTGAAAATGATGAGTCACCTATGACGGCCTAGCCCCATAAGTCGATGTAGGGTAGTAACTGGGAAAATCATGACAGTGCTGCCCAGAACTGTCCCCTACGAACGAATCATGACTATTCCCGGGGTCTGTCTGAAACATAACTGGAGATACCTGCCACGTCGGTCGTCGATGTGATGTTCTGGGAGGATCATGTGTGCTAAAGTATTCCTCAGTAGGAAAGGATGACCTATATGATGTTGTCCCGGAACTCTGGCTGGCATAACTGTATGGGGTAGGCGTCACGTACCCGACACTATATTCACCATGAACGAAAGAAGGTATCGAAGAGGTGGATTAGCATGCACGGATAGGATGAGGTCACATGCCATGTGGAACACTGACTCCCGGGAAACCAAAAGGCAGGGCATCGCAAGTACGCTGTCGGTGCTGTGGGACAGTGTCTATCTCCTGTAAGAGGGATAAAGAAGCCATGACATGAAGCTGTATTTTATAGATCTCCTTCATTGACTCCGTTTTAGGGAAGTCATATAGAGCACGTGTTCCCCTATCATAAACGTCCTCCCATGCTTCTGCCTAAAAAATAATTTAATGAACTTTTATTATGATATCTAAATATAATTTTGGTATTTTAATATTTAACTGCACATACCATCATATCTATGGTGCCCTCAACACCTAAATATCTTCTATCTGTGCGTCTTAGTGGATTTCCAATATAGAGGTGAGTGATGCTCCTATTCCAAGTCATATAAGGATTAATGGAGGACATAGGTATATCATGAATTTCGCCATCAACTATACAGTCCATCCTATGTGACCAGAGTGCAATATACGCTGCATGAAAATCACTCCAATCAACTCCAGGTCTCCCCCGTCGATCCACTGAATGCAGATCCCTCCTGGTGTTTGGATGGTCCGGTATATCCTGTCTCATCCCGAACTGGCGCATCACTCAATTTGGTAGATATAAATCCACAACTTCAAAGCACATGAGAGGAACCAATGCCCTCTAAACCTCCATCCCAGCAAAGCAGTAGTAGGGCAACGTGTCCATAATGGGCTCGTATGGGGCCCAATAAAACTGAAAAATACAAAACAGACAATCAATTGTCATGTAACGAAATCTAACTACAATCAAAATAGATAACATGAGTAACATAACGAAAATTAATTGTACAACCTAAAGGTAATGAATGTAAAACGTACAACAGATATAACTCACATTTTCGAGGCAAAGTCGGTCCAACTGATCCCTATACACAACGAGGACATGGGTGGAGACATCTGTCAAGAGGAAATCATCATGCCACCTGCCCCCTAGCAGTCCACCTGGAAACTCGTGTTCCTTAATAATAAACGGCTCCTGCGCAGGTGTAATTAAAATCGACTTCCGTATATGTGCCATAATTAGGAATCTCTCCCATACCCAAATTTGAATGATTCTCAGTCTCAATATAAAAGGATATGATCGTCTGAACTAAATAACAACTTGAGTAACATAATGTTTTACGTAGCTGCAGCAGTGTAAGGGGGCTACTGATCTCAGAAGAGGTGGGATGTGCAGCGCAACATAACCCCCCTGTACAATGATGTTAAGATTGCACTCCCCTAGATGAAATCTCCACAAGTATCAAGGTCTGCTATCAAGGGTAAGTACATGGGTCTAAACAACGTACCGGAGTGATCTGGCATCATGACCCCGCCAAGGAGTCTCAGTATAAATGCCCAAGCATGGCCCTGCACTGTGATCTTATCAGCATCATCCGCAAGTGCCCTAAATGTTTGACTTAACCACCTAAGCCTCACCAAACCTTTCTTGAAATTTTCAGGCCCAGGTGCAACTCCAACTCCTAAATGTTGTATAAAAATCGGGGCCCATCCCTGCGACGTCAACGAGCCAGAAAGACCTGTAAAATGTTAGTAAATTGGAGTTCAATTGTTCGATACGACATAATAACGTGTATAAGGTCATGAAGTAACACGTGTAATTAATTAATGTCATGAACTGTAATTGTGAATTGTAATTACGAACCTGTAACAGCCTTGCCAGTAATTGAGAGACTGTATAGTATGGAGATATCTTGTAATATGACTGTCGCCTTCCCGACAGGCAAGTGAAAGGTGTGTGTCTCATATCGCCATCTCTCGACCATGGCTGTAAGCAGAGCATGATTATGTTAAATCTTACCGACGCGGTATACATTGTAAAAACCGTCATGGATCAAATAAGGAATAATGCAGGGGTCTATAGCATCATCGAATATATTTGAGTCTCCCCGACGACAATGTATAGGCTCCTCACACTGACGATCAAATAAAATGAATGCGTTATAAAATGGTAGTAGTTAGTAACAAAAACTAAATGTTAACTATTATGTATATTATGTACAAGTTCTACAAAACCTACCCTATGGTCCCACATGACTTGTGATCAATGAATATCCTGTAACGTAAGTACACTGCCATCGATAGGCCCACCAGCTCATCATTGTGATGCCATAGCGTACAATATTTTTGGAACGTTAATAAAATACAATACACAAAATCGATGAGCATTTAATGATAGATTAATATAGATGGGACAAGTTTAATATACTCACAATCATATATATAGTGCTTTATCAAAAGTATAAGAATGTAACATACACGAAATAATTTGTATTTTTTATTCACAAAATAATTATTTATATTTATTATTCACATAGATGAAACGTTAGTAAATTTGTATTTGTTATTCACGAAATAATTATCTGTATTTGTTATTCACATAAATGGAACATTAGTAAATTTGTATTTGTTAACATAAATGGAACATTTGTAAATTTGTATTTGTTATTCACGAAATAATTATTCACAAAATAATTTGTATTTGTTATTTACGAAACAAGTGTAAGAATGTAAGATGCACGAAATAATTAGAATTGCAAATTTGCATATTTTGAAGACGTGTATCAAATACAAATGGATTACGTACATGTACTATTTCTTAGTGTTCCTCTCCCCTTCCCCTATTTGGACAAGGACGTTTGTAATGACCAGACTCTTTGCATAAACTACGCTTGAAAGTTTGTGTTTGCCTTGATTCATCCATTTTGTTAGGAATCCTACTGTATTTAGGATGACTTTTTCGGGCTACACATTTGCGAAGGGGGTATGGAAGGATAGTAGGCCCTTTATAAGGAGGCCAGTAATCCTTCATTAACAGTGGCGCAAATGGAGTCGCGTACACATGAGCATACGCTTCTATGGTGTAGTGGTCATCAAATAAAAACCATGGTTGCTTTCCGGCAGTTGCAGCAGCAGCAAGCATGTGGGAGCAAGAGAGATGAAATATAACCCATATTTCGCATGTACAGCTAGGCGGAAAAAGCTGCACGACATGTAAATGACTACCTTTAGTCCCCCTTGTGCTGGTCAGCACATTGACAGACATCGTGTCCCTGTACAACGAGGAACAAAATTTCATACATATTTGCTGATAGATCTTGAACAATGACAATTTAATGATGGAGGTATTAACATAAATTACAAATTACAAACTGTGATAGTATGACTAGCTACTTTTTTGCTCCACTTCTGAAATATTTCATGCACTTCTAACGGGTATGCATGGCCACTCTGCATGTTAGCTTATATCTCACTACGTCGTATAACAAAACTCTCAACAAGACGGTAGTAAGTGATTTGCACAGCTGCAGTGATGGGTAAGTTACGTGCGCCTACTATTGCACTATTGTAACTCTTAGCATTGTTAGTTGAATTGATCCCCCAACTATTGCCGCCATTGTGAACAAATGTCCACTTAGTAATATCTTCCCCTATTAGTTCATTATAACAAGGTTCACTTATTTTCTTAATTCTTTCTATTATAATGTTGAACTTTCGCAGTTGACGAGTTGTGCTAGCAGCTCACACCAAGTCCTTGATTCTTATCATATTGTACTTCTTGTGGTAGTTACTACGAAAGTGTCGAAGGCAATACCTGTGAAAACTAGGTGGTTGATCATCGCTTGGATGTTCCCATATTCGATCAATGGCATTTAGTAGGCCCCGGTGGTTGTCCGATAGTATGGTGACACATTCCCTACCAGGGGCAACGACGTGTCTCAATAAGTTGATGAACCACGACCAGCTACGTGTGTCCTCACCCTCGACAACGGAAAAGGCTAGAGAAAAATTTCTACCCCTGGTAGTGACCCCCACAACGATAAGCATGACACCCTTATATTTTCCATAAAGGTGGGTGCCATCAATTAAAATAACCAGCAGACAGTGCTTGAAACCATCAATACATGGTCCGAATGCCCAAAATACTCAATCAAACACGACCATGTCACAGAAATCCTGATTGAAGGTCTCTACATTTGGATTGTTCTAGGGTTTCTTGACTGTATTGCCATCAAATATCTTGGAAGCTTTGCGAATGACAGTTTCCAATTGCCGAATACCATTTCTATGGCTTTTGTTTTTGCCATCCATGTTTTCTTGTATGAGACGAAGTAGTGGTAATGTTATTTGACATCTTCCATTATGGACGCAATATTCTAATTAGGGTCTTTCTATACAAATAAAACACATTTTAAGTGCTTTAGAGAAACTTCTTTTATAACAAACTAATCAGTTATTGTGATAAAGTCTGAATCAAAGTTAAACTCACAGCTACGTGTGCCATGATAACATCTGCAATGAAGTTTGTGTTTAGGTTACAATGACTCATGTTTGGCATTCCATACAAACAACAATGAGGCCCATTGTATTGTGTAACCTCCCACAGTCCATATCTTTTGGTGGACGCACGAATCATCTAAGGGCAATCGTGTGCACACTTCGCTTTAAACAATTTCGTAGTTAATTCAACAACCGAATATTTCTTGTTGTTGTGCAAGTAATACGTTCTGTATGCATTTTTAACAGCTGCCTTGTCATCGAATAGCATTCCCATTTCAAAATTGGGATTCTGCATGTCCCATACAGCTCCATGGCGAAAATGATCCCTGCCAATTACAGGTGCATAATATGCCTCTGACAATGTGGTAAAGTAAAGAACCGGGATCTCTCGTTGTTGTTGAACATCGTCGTCGGAATCATTCAACAGAGCGACATCTATATGTTCATCAGATTTTTTCAACTATGTATCTGGAGACATTACATTCCAATCAATTTGTATGGGAATGGATTGGTGGCCCGATTCAACCATATGTTGCACTGGATCTCTCCATTGGCTATGTCTCATCGAAGGCTCTTGTGAAGGACCAGCGGTGTCTCTGGTAGGCCGATGTTGTGACATACTACTCGATCCAATGTCATAATCAACAAACGAACCTTGGTAACCACTTTACTGCGTGCTTTGCAAATGAAACGGGTAACCATGTTGATTAAATTGTTGTGAATATGGCACACTGTGGCCAATAGTGTCTCGTCCCAACGTCAACATCATCGAGAAGTTCCACGCTGTTGACATATCTCTCTCAGCCGATAGAATCCTGCCATATTCCTGAATGTAACCCCACATTCAATCCGCTGCAGTGTCCACATCTACGACTATATCCTCTACTTCGATGTACAGCTCAATGCATTCCATCCATGGCTTTTTCTGTGGTAGCCGTAAGTTAATTTGTAATGTCCGGTCATCTTTGATCATAACTTTCTTATGTTTGGTCGAGCCCCCTTCATTACTAACTGGAAATCTGCATATAATTTTCAGTCTCACATGTTGTCTATCTTTGCCAATCATAGGCATTATCATATCTTCTAGTTCAGACATTTTTAATTGCAATGGTAAACTGCAAAATGTCTGGCATTCCATGCTGTACACAATCCCTTTGTCATGATCTTTAATTATTTTACCATCACAATATAACATGGTCGTTGTTTCATCTATTCTTGTGCCTATTAAACAATAATTAAACAAATTTCAATTTATTCCAGCCATTTCATTGGTAATTATCATGGCATTTTTAGCACATCATAATATTTTATTACTAATTAATAACATATTTTTTAATTTAATTATTTTACTTATACATATTGAACTAAAAAAATCTATTAGTTTAGTTTTTTTTTGGATCCTATAACCTTTTTTTAGGATATTACAATATTTTCTTACTAATTCGTAACATATTTTTTAATTTAATTATTTTACTCACACATATTGAACTAAAATTTTTTATTAGTTTAGTTTTTTTTTTTGGATCCTATAACTAATTATTCACTGAATATTATTTAGTACAAATAATTTTCCTAATAAATATTTATACACATTTCTTAATTTCATGGCATCTTACTTACTAACCAATCTATCTTTTTAGTTAATTAGTTTAGCTTCTATTTTTTTTTTTTTTTTGGATCCTATAACCTTTTTTCTTCTTTGGATTGGAAATTTTTTATAGTAACAAAATAATTAAATTAAGGCTATAATTATTATTATTTTTTTATATTTCTTTTTTATGAACAAAATGTTGTCTAAAAAACAAATGGATAATGAATAGTAAAGAACGATTATTTTGAATAATAGATGTCTTTCACATCCAACTAGAATAATTAGTAACCTCTTTATTTTAAAATGGCAGTTCTACAAAAACGTACTTCTAATTATTTTCATAATAAATTTGTTTTAGCATATCATAATAGTTTATTACTAATTAATAACATATTTTTTAATTTAATTATTTTACTCATACATATTGAACTAAACAAATCTATTAGTTTAGTTTATTTTTGTTGGATCCTATAACCTTTTGCATTAATTTGTTAGTTTAGTTAATTTTTTTGGATTCTATAACCTTTTTTCTTAGTTTATTAGTTTAGTTTTTTTTTTTTTGGATCCTACAATTTTTTAGTTCACTGAATATTATTTAGTACAAATAATTTTCCTAACAAATATTTATACACATTTCTTAAATTAAGGCCACATACTAATTCGTAAAAAACGTATTTTTCTTAAATTTATAGTGAAAAAAATTATATTTTATGGTAATTTCGTAATTATTTTCGCAACAATTTTTTTTTTTTAGCATATCATAATATTTTATTACTAATTAATAACATATTTTTTAATTTAATTATTTTACTCATACATATTGAACTAAAAAAATCTATTAGTTTAGTTTTTTTTTTTTTGGGATCCTATAACCTTTTTTCTTAATTTATTAGTTTAGTTTATTTTTTTTTGGATCCTACAATTTTTTAGTTCACTGAATATTATTTAGTACAAATAATTTTCTAATAAATATTTATACACATTTCTTAATTTCATGGCATCCTACTTACTAACCAATCTATTTTTTGGTTAATTAGTTTAGCTTCTTTTTTTGTTGTTGTTGGATCGTATAACCTTTTTTCTTCTTTGGATTGAAACTTTTTTATGGTAATAAAATAATTAAATTAAGGCCACATACTAATTTCGTAAAAATCATATTTTCCTTAAATTTATAGTCAAAAAATTATATTTTATGGTAATTTCGTAATTATTTTTTTTAGCATATCATAATATTTTATTACTAATTAATAGCATATTTTTTAATTTAATTATTTTACTCATACATATTGAACTAAAAAAATCTATTAGTTTAGGTTTTTTTTTTTGGGATCCTATAACCATTTTGAACATATTATAATATTCTCTTGCTACCTAATAACATATTTTTTACTAACCAACTAACATAAATAAGTCACACATTTTTCCCGAAGGTCTTTTCCTAAATAACATAAATAAATAAATAAAATAGTTTTTAATTAATAATATATTTTTGCTAATCAATGTAGTGCGACACAAGTAATATCTAGCTTATCAACATAAATAAATAAATTATTTTATCGATTAAAATAATCAACTAACCTGCTTTTTGTAGAATAACGGAGGTCTTTTTTGAAGTAACATGAGCAACAAATATGACTATAAATAAAATAATAAAAAGTTAGTAATCTATAAATTATATAATAAAATAATTATATATTTACCATTACTATTTTACTACTACATTATAACATATACTATTACATATATCACAAACAAGAGAGAATGAGGGGGAAAGAAAATTAGAGTTAGAAGTATCCGGTAAAGTTTACGAGAGAGAATGAGGGAGAGAGAAATGATTCTTGTTTATTGATCGGTAGAGAAAAACAAAACAAAGAGAATGGGTGGTGAGAAACAGAGAGATGGAGGAAGAGAAGTAGGGTGAAGGAAGAAGGGAGAAGTGGGGTGGAGGAAGGGATATTGGGCAGTCATATAGACAAAGTGAAAACATAACTTTGTGTATTTGTAGAAAAATTTTGCATGCTTGCAGATTTTGTCCGTCATGGGTAGAAAAAAGAAAAAAACACAATCTTGAGATACGTTTTCTTAAAAAAATGCACTCTTAATGTACGCTTTATCTTAAATTGAGAATAAAATTTTAATTTTTGTTATTTTAAAAAACACATTTTCAAATTCAATTATTTTGGTGCAAAACCCCCCCCCCCCACCCCCCCCCCCCCCCCCCCCCCCCCCCCCCCCCCCCCCCCCCCCAAACTAGCATAGTTTGTGGCTTTTGCTCCCAACCCAACGACTAGCCTTGGCGTGCTTTTCACGCTCGACGAAGTGATTGGAAGATAGAGAGAGAGAGGGGCTGTCGTCTATGTATGTCATGTCAAGGTCAAAATGGCCAGACATTGACACGTTATCAGTATCAGCAGTAAAATGAACAGACCCTTCATGAATACGGCAAAACCCCCTTGTTTAGTTATCCAACAATTATACTTTTAATATCACTTTCCCGATATAGTAACCACTTCTTTCTCTTTCTTTTTCTTTTTTCTTACTTTTTCTTCTTCTCCCTCTTCCTCTTCATAGAAAACAAACCCTTCTTGTCATTACCCTGATCTACAGTGGTGGTATTGGAGTTGCAGAAAGAGAGAGAGAGGATATGGGTCGCGGAAAGATTGAGATAAAGAAGATAGAGAACCCAACCAACAGGCAGGTCACTTACTCCAAGCGAAGGAATGGTATCTTCAAGAAAGCCCAAGAGCTCACAGTTCTCTGTGATGCCAAGGTCTCCCTCATCATGTTCTCAAACACCGGAAAGTTCCACGAGTACACCAGTCCGAACACCACGTATATATACTCCTCTTACATCATCCGTACACGTATACGTATGTTATATATATATGCTCTTGAGTATCAGCATACAAGGATGTGAAACCCTAAGATTTCTGGCTTTTTTTTTTTTTAAAACCAGGACGAAAAAGGTCTACGATCAGTACCAGAAGACTCTTGGGATCGACCTATGGATCACGCACTACGAGGTATTATTATTCCCTCTCTCTCTAGAAAATTGATCTGTAAAGTTGTAGTGAAATTTTTGGGATATGCCAGCTAATTGAATTTGTGTGTTGATGCGGGTAGAGGATGCAAGAACACCTAAGAAAACTGAAGGAGGTCAACAATAAACTAAGAAGAGAGATCAGGTAAAAGCCATAATACTAAAAAGTAAAGCAAAACTCGTTTGTTGATAGATGAATTTGAAGGGCTTCTTTTCATGGATCCCTTTGTGAATTGATTGGATTAAACAACTGCATAAATGAAGGGGAAGATAGTGGAAGAGTTTATTGAATTCATATGAATGAGCTAATTAGGGTATGGTTTCACAGGCAGAGAATGGGTGAGGATTTGAACGATCTAAGCATCGATGAATTGCACGGTCTTGAGCAAAAGATTGCTGCTTCTCTGACAATTATACGCGAAAGAAAGGTTGTAGCTTCAACTATTTTCAACTATTCACAGTATAGATCTGATTTTGAGAAGATTTGTCTAGTTATTCTTTGATCTGCAAAACATTTAGGTCTTTCTTCATTTTTTTTCTTTTTTTCTTTTTTTGTTAGTTTGGTTGTCCTTTGTATGCTTTGTTTACTTTTTCCCATATTAAAAAATTATGCAACCGAAGGTTTTCCAAATTTCCAATTTTTCCCAATTTTGGTCCGGGATCATCTTTCAAGAAGTTAATTACTAAGGAAGTTTTGATCATGTGTAGTAGCTAAAACTTTTTCTAGTTTATACAGTATCTTATCAATTCCAGTTGCTTATAGCTCCTTTTTATCTTTTTAATTCCCAATTTTATAAACTATCTTTTTGTTTTTATATATGTGTATATATATATATATATATATTTGTACTTTATCATGTTTTTGGCACTAGCAGCTCCAATTTGAAAGTGATTACCGGTATACAAGTTGAGCAACCTAATGCAAAAACAGCAGATTTACTAGAGTGGTTGAACAATAGAACATTTAGCTAACAACCAAATGCTTCATGAATTCTTAACAGTACTATGTGATCAAAACTCAGACAGGCACCTACAAGAAGAAGGTTAGTACATCTAATAGTAATTAAGTCCATGTCATTGTTTCTAGCATTTTTTTTTTTTTTTTTTGAATTTTACTCACATATATATGTTGTTGCAGGTGAAGAACTTAAAGGAAAGGAATGGAAATCTCCTATTGGACTTAGTAAGCATCTTGATTCTAAAAGCTATTTTTTTTTTCTTCATATTCATTAGTTGTTTAGAGTATGCAAGGTAAGGGATCTTAATTATTGGAGGGCAACTTCTGATTTAATCTAGGAGGCGAACTGCGAAGATCCTCACTTTGGGTTAGTGGACAATGATGGTGACTATGACTCTGCAATTGCATTTGCAAATGGGGTCTCTAATCTGTACGCTTTCCGCCTGCAACCAAGCCACCCTGACCTTCACCATGGAGGAGGGTTTGGATCCCATGATCTGTGCCTTGCTTAAGTTGAGGTCTCATTTCCTCTTCCGACACTTAATTGTGGTTCTACATATATATGGTAGCGAATTTAAAAAGACTCTACAGTTGGATATATACAGCTCTAGCTACATTATGTAAAAGGAGTTTTCAATGTGTTACAACCTAACACCAAAATGAATTTTGGTGATTTGGTTAAACATGTCTCTTGATCGTGTGACCATGTGGTATTTTGCTTATGTCTTCATAAAAAATGCGCTTCTGATGTTGTATGTTACTATTTTTGATTAACTTACAATGTTTTAAACTTAGAATCAGTTCTCTTCTTGTCCTCACCATTAAACATGGTAGGATATGTACCTTGTTATACTTCATATTAGAGCGCATTAAGTTCAGTCATTATCGTGTGACTTTCAGTTTGGCAAAAATTATAATAGTTTGCGGCATTTTATTACTAGTTGATTGAACTTGAGAATAAAGTTGTACAGGTAGAGCTTTTCAATCATAAATCCAAGAGCTATATAAAAATAATAACACAGTAGAAGCAGATATGGCTCCATACTTTTCCTCTAATTTCCCAAGAAACAAAATACTAAAAAATGAGAGGTTTCAGTAGAGAACATGTAATCCAGAAAGCATACACTAAATACTAAAAAAAAAAAATGATTCTTCTTATTAAAGGTTTTGAGCTAATAAATCTGTACATATAAGTAAGTAAATCAAGAAAAGTTAGCAAGCATTTTAGTTTCTAATTTGGTTTTATCAGGTTCTTTTAAGTTTGCAGGTTTTAGATTTATGTTATCTGATAAGGGGAATTCAATGCAAATAGAATTTGTCTACAGTAAGTTCCATACAGCACATCTTTTGTTTTTCTTTCTTTTTTGTTATAAAAATCCAGTATGCTTAGCATTTTTCTTTTTTCTTAATTACTCATGCTTTGCATGTAAGAGTTTTGAACATCTTGTACATAATAGATGCATACATACCTACTTATCTATCTTCTAAAAAATTGATTTTAGTACAAAATTTTAATGGTTGGGTGCTTTGAATCAATATGAAATCTTGTTATCCAGTTAGTAAGAACACTCCACCATTGTACGAATATGGTGCCTGTACATAGTTGGAACATTTTATAATTTTGATTTTTGTCTTGGTTGCATTGCAAAGGAAGCTAATAAGATATATTGCAGATTTTGCATAATTTGCATACATAAGTAAATTACTATAGTTGGGAATAGTGATCAAGTAGTATAAGAGCAGTGACTGTAAAAAATATATATAGGAGATCTGGCTCTTGATATTCAGCCTATGGATTCTTTGCTTCATGTAACTTTTCATTTTGGGTTGATACTTCTACTAGCTCATTTGCTTTCATGTTCATTCTCCATGATTTCCAGCTTGCGGAGTTAGCCTCATATGAAAAAAATAAATAAGTGTCTTGCATATTATTCACACATGTTTAACTGTGAAAGAGTAACATATCTGTTGTGATCAGTGGAAGTCATCTGTTCTTCCTTCTTAATTATAACCTTCCTGTTTCTTTTTGGAGTTAATTTTCTTTTGGTTCATCTTTATAAAGTCTGCTAAATATGATTTTGTTTTATTTCGCTCACCTCTTTCTTTTCTTTTACTTTTTTCATTGAAAATTCAGATTTCAAACGGAACGTAAATAATCTTACACTTTCATTAATGAACAGCCTCAGTTAATGTTACTTTTCCCAAATCCTTCCTTCGCCTATATTAATAGTAGGTTATAGAGCTCCTAAAATCGTGGATGGTATATAAGAGGAAAACCAATTTTTTTGTGTAATTTTCTTTTCTATCCATTATTTTGGTATTATTTTTTGTCATATGAAGAAGAATAGTAAGAATTCTGGAGGCATAGAGAGTATTCTAATTGTTTTCTATTGCAACGGAATGTGATAGAAAAATAAGAAATGCTAAGCGTGATTTTCATTCAGATGCTATGTGCATCATACGAAAACTCACAGATGCATCAAAAGAACATTTGCTATGTGGAAGGATGAAACTAATTAATCTTCACTCTTGCCACAAATAGTGACTTCATTGCATTATTCTCATGCCAGACTTGCACCTCTATTTGGTATTATTGTTTTCAAAATTTTCGTTTTTCATGTTTTCAAAAAATATAAAACAAGTTTGAAAACACCATTCATGTTTTCAAAAAAATAAAACAAGTTCAAAAACACCATTATTTTTGTATTGTTATTATATTTTTATAAAGAACAGTTTTCAAAAAACTAGAAAACAAATTTGAACTATTTCCTAAAACTAGGCTGTTATTCCTCAAAAATAGTTTTTCAAACGAGTTTTTTATATCAATTTTCGAGAACAAAAAATAGTCTTAAAACGAAACCAAAACGCGACCTTAATTCTTGCATTTTTGGGGCATTTGGCATGCAGATTCAGGATTTAGAATAACAACGGAGAGCGAAATTGTTGCAAGAGAAAGTCTTCCATGCATGTTGGAGGAGAAAAACTATATGTTCCTGATGAATTTCGCATTTTATAGGTTCAATGAAAATATTGATAGATAAAGAATCTACACATATGAATAATAGATAATTAATGTTACGAAATAAGAACATGTCCGAAATTATGTTCTATATACGGCTCGTTTGGATTGACATATTTTATCAGCTTATAGTTTAAACTTATAATTTTTTACTTAAGCCATAGGCTAATAAAATAAGATAATCTAAAGCCAATAAAAATAACAAATATCTTAAATAATATTAAAATCTCCTAGAATTTACCATATATATGTGAAATAATATCTATTGCATATATTCCAAAATTGTATCTCATTCACATAAACTCGTATAATAATAAAAAATAAAACAAAAATAAAAATCTTGCATCTGCCCCACTAAATATGCGTGTGGGAAAGACATAATTAGTTGTTGTTATGTTTGAGTTTTATATTTGTGGAGAAAAAAAAAGAAATAAAAAGATAACAAAGAAAAAGAGAGAGATATAAATTAATTATTTTATTTAGATGGCTTAATAAAATGAGAAAAATGACATTTGTTAAAAAACTTACATTTTTTGTTTTATTACTCGTGAAAATGAATATACAACCAATTTTATTTTTTATTTTACTTTCCCATGACAAATACAAAATCAAAAGTGAGTTTCAAAAGGAGTCTAACGAAACGACGTCGCTTCTCTCATTAGTGAAAGCACCGAGATCGCTTTGGCGTACTGAAAATCATTTTCACCCTCCATAGCAAATAGGAAAGGAAAGGAAAGAAAATTACAGAAGTTTGGGACTATGCGAACGGTTACCCGCGTTGATGAAAGCTTCCAGTATCTCTAAAATCAGTGTAAAAGCTCTTTTTAACTTCACTCTCTCCGGTTTCAGGTCATCTGAGTGGTTCCTGAACTCAATTCAGGGAATCAATATCATTCCCGAGTGGAGAATTTTATACACATATATATATACATATATCCAGATATATACATAGGAAGGTTTATTAGGGTTTTAGGAGGATATGGCAACAGTTGCTCCCACTTCTACATGGATCCCTGAAGATGACCTCTTGTTGAAGAACGCTATCGAGGTACACAAAATTCAATTTCATCTCTCTCTCTCTCTCTCTCTCACACACACACACACACACACGCACACACACACGCACACACACACACTTACGATTCGATTCTTCAATTCACACAGTAATACATTTGCAATTGTTATGCTCTGGCCAAAAGTTGCTGATCTCTTTTGCTATTCGTTTCGAATTTATGAATGATTTAGTGGAATCCCCAAATTAGCACAGAGTTTACGACCTCTAGCTCAGAGTCAACAAGTTTATTTCCTTTAACAAACACAAAGACCCGTGGCTTGTGTTTTGGATGATTGGTTGATGAAATGATATATAGATGGTACATCACTAGATTTAATTTGGTGAATAACAATTTGAAAGGAATTATGCAGTTTCTTTTCAGGGGCATCAATGATCTTTATAAACCTATCTATCTATCTATCTATCATGAACCTAATAAACTGGCAGCCTTGCAAGCCTCTGTGCATTCGAGATTTCTGTATGTGGTAGATTAGAATACGATTACATATATGTATAAATGTATTAATTTATTTTATTTCCTCCTGGTGAGGGTTATATTATCTATTTTTGCAAGGATGACTTATTTTTTTACTAAGCTTGAGGAGTAGCTTTCCAGTTTACTACCTCCAATTTGGTTAGTAAAGCATAATGCATGGCAAGCCTAGAAAGGTGCAAATTTCTTCCCAAAGGGAAAATTTCTGTGACAAAACATCAGATGGGTTATACAAATGGAAAGTCCCAGCAAAATTCCCTTGCACCTAAGAAGCACGGACATGGATATGCGACATTGACAACGACAAGATACAAACACCTCGACACTACAATTTTCAAAATATGCAAGATACCACACAGCTGGAATGCAGGGAAAATATGTATATTTATATATATGAATATTTTAATTAAAGATAATGAAAAATTACAAAATAACCCTAAATATAATAATGAACCACATATTCCATAACTTAAATAATATCAAATTAGGTATAAATCCACATTGTTTTTATTTTTACATTGGATTCTAAGTTTTTTTTTCAAACTTACAATGTGTTTCATTTGTGCTTAACCAATGGACATGTGTATCTCTGACATGTGTCACAAAGGTGTTCGACAAGTGTTGTGTTCTACACGGTATCCGCCATGGACACGGAATGTTCTTAGAAGTGTCCATCCTGCTTAGTCTTGCACCATCATCATTGTCAATTTCCTTGTTTGCTCATTAGTTATTTTCTGGAAAAATGTTACTTCCAATCTCTGTCAAAGGATGGATTAAGAGTGGAACAGAGGAGTGCATAGCTAAAAGTTCAAATCTCCTTTTTGCTGTTATCATTTTCCTCGAATTTGGCTTTCCATTTTGTTTGCTCTTTTTGGTTGTACTTTTAGTTTATGTCCTTTTTGGCATTTATTTTATTTTTTATTTTTTTTCCCTCTTCTCATTATTGTTTTTATTTCCTTGTTTAATTAGCTATAGTATTTTTTTTTTTTTTTTTTTTTTGGTGGGGTTGGGGGGGGGGGGGTGATGGTGGTGTTTAGCGGTTTATTAGAGAGAGAGAGAGAGAGAGAGAGAGAGAGAGAGAGAGAGAGAGAGATGGAAATGCCTGAGGCTTTCTTTGGTACTCGGAAGAAAAGAAATCATAGAGGATTTCATTTTGGTTGTGTAGAAAACAGTGAGAAAAACAAAATATGTAGGGAGAAAAGAAAAAAGTTATTCTAACTTGAAAGAAGCCCCATATTCCTTATGAAGCAGCAAACGAATATGAAAAAACTTGTGACTAAAGATATTAATTTTTTTGTTAAGTGGATTTTTTAGTCCTTTCTTTTTCTTTCCTTTTCCCTTCTTATTTCCAAAACCAAACTAAGCCTCAATGTTTTGCAACTTGTCCAAAAGTTTTCCTGGACCTTTTGGTTTTGATTTCTTGTAATGAATAACTATTTGCTTGTTTTTTTTTTTTTTGGGTGATTCTTTAATGCTTTGTGTTAAATAATGCCTTACGTGTATTGATTTTTTCAATCTCTTTTGGCAGGCAGGTGCTTCTTTGGAAGCACTTGCTAAAGGGGCAGTGCAATTTTCTCGCAGATTCACCTTTCAAGAACTGCAAGATCGCTGGCATTCTTTGCTTTATGATTCAGATATTTCAGCTCAGGCTTCTACTCGCATGGGTGAGCTTGAAGGTTCTTCTTCCAATCTCTCATCAAAGCTGCATAGAACGGACAAAGCTAAAGAAAGTAAAATGGTTCATGAAAAGAGAAAAGTTGGAAGCATCCGTAAACAATACTATGCTATGCGAAAGAGAATTCGAAGTGAAATTTTTAGCTCTGCTGATATAGGTTTTCTTACTGAACCCAATCTTCATAACTGTACTGGAAATGGTGGTCATTTTCACGAGCAGGTAACACTTAATGATGAGCCTTCAGTTGGCAACTCTGTGCTTGGAGATTGTATGCCAAATCATTTTGGGCTTCAAGAAACAGATTTTGATATCCTACGGCATGCTTTCCCACAGACAATGACGGATATAACTGCCACTAACGCTGTTCCTAATATTGGTGATGCATTTCATTCTGAAGTCCCAGACTCACTTGCAGATAATCATATAGGCACAGTTGCAAGGAACAATTGCTTGGATGGATTGCCTGAAGATATTTCCCCCTTGTCAGTCCAAGATTCACTAAGAAATGATGGAACAGAATCTTTTCAGCAGAGTGATAAATGCAAAGGTATTCCTGATAGTCTTGAAGATAATTCAGTAGACCTTGGGAAATGCTCAGGTGTTGAGGAAATGGAAACATCACAACCACTTTCTGATAGAAAATTATTTGAAACTGATGATTCAGAGACAAAGCCCTTGTCTACCTTTAATTCAACGAATAATAACCTCCAAAATGTTTGCTCTGAATATGGAGGAAGACAGCACTTCAGTTCCCCCAATTCAGACAGCAATGCGTCATTTCATACCATGGGATTTTCACCTCCGCTGCCTAGCATGCCTCTTTGGAAGACAATGGAGGATGTCTCAGCACCTGCTATGCCGGTCAATGTGAGCCCTGAAGCTAAACAGCAGGGTGCAGAAGATGTATCAGGACTTCCTGATAATGATAGTGAAAGAAAAATTTCATCTGGGCATGGAGTTATCAATTCAGAGCCAATGATGACAGACAAGCAAAATGGTGATGGCTTTATTAATTCAACTGCTTTGTCCGATGGTGAATTTGCAGATCTCCCAGATTCACTTTTGGACTTCTCAAATGAGAATGAGATTCTCTTCATGGATGTAGATGAGAAAGACGCAATGGATAGGTCTTGTTATGATAACACACTGCTGTTGAGTTCTCCTAAGGGGGTTGTTGAGGATGATGCTCCCAAAGTTGCACTTAGGACACTGATTGTTTCAAATACTGGCCTTGCTACGGCTGGTGGTTCATGTGCTGGGGAGTCGGAAGTTATCACTTCGCATTTACAATCTGTTTGTGGTGATCAACAAAGTGTTTCTCATTCAGGGGTCAAAATGCCATCTACATCTGTATTAAATAGCAAGTCTCTTGAACGTAGTGATGGGAATATATACTGCGTGTTGAACACTGAAGACCCAGAAATCCCATGCAATGATGATATTTTCTTGCTTATCCATCCAGCTGCATCATTTGCTTCTTCTGCTATAACACCAATTACTCTAAATGCTATTGACCCTGTGTCCTCTGCTAATGAGAAGGTTTGTGGACAAGGATTAAATTTGATAAAGAAAGGGGAAGATCCTGCACAATCTTTTAACCCATCAATGATGGTAGGAACGTACATATTGCCGGAAACTCGTCCAGATCATTCAGTTGTTGGGTGCATTGTCAAATCTGAGTTGCCTGATACTAGCTGTATGGCTCTGGCTCCCAGACACAGGGCCATTGGAGACCCAACTCAATACAGATCTGCACACCAAACTCCAAACTCTGTTGTGGATTGTAAGCTGGAGAAAGATGTTAGAAAAGTTGAATTTGGGGTACTCTTATTTGATAGTTTCAATCCTCTCTTCTAAAGCAGCCTGTTCAAGGTTGTGGTCATATTAGTATCTCTCTAAAGCTTTCTGTTTGTTGCAAACAGGTGGTAGACACCCCAGGTACAATTAGGGAATTTCGATTACATGCAGAAGCAGGATTTGTTGAAATAACTCCAGAATCAGTGGTAAATCCCTCAACATCAGATCAGGAAGAACCTGACAGCGACAATAATGTCCCTTATTTTTCTGATATTGAAGCTATGGTATGTCTTGAGAGTTTTGTTCTTTAGGTCTGATTCTGATCTATGAGTTATTACTTGATTTTGCCTCCTCTGATCTTGATGTTTCTTTTCAGATACTTGAGATGGACTTAGGTTCATATGATCAGGATTTATATTTTAGTAGGCGAGGTAATTCCTTGGAGTTAGCTTTAGCTGATGAGTAGTAATTACCTTCTGTTTGTGGCTCATTTTGCATGCACTTGTTTCATATACAGTAGATTAATCTTGGCTGAAAGCTGTCTGGCATGGGAATTCTACAGTCTTTCTATTCTTGTGGATAGTTAGTTATTTACAATGAGATTAGTTGATTATGTACATTGGTTTAAGTCCCCAACACAAATTTTAAATGTTAACTGCACAGAGTAACTTGTATGCCATCTGAGTTGGGTTTTCATCTGGATTTCCAGTCTCAAAGTATCAACATGAAGATTCTAAGAGGACAATTATAAGGTTGGAACAATGTGCTCGATCTTCTCTCCAAAGAGCCATGGCATCCCAAGGCGCCCTCGCAATCTTATATGGTCGACGTCTGAAGCATTTTATTAGGGAAACTGAGGTACTTACTCCAAATTGTGATTCTTTAACTATTTTCCTGGCATTCAAATAATATTGATTAATGACTGACATCATTTTTAGCTATGGTTTAGTGAGATATTCTCTATTTTACAATTTTATAATCCTGTCCTTGAATCTTCCTGAGTCCAACCGTAAGGTGGATTAGAGGTTCAACCTTCCAAAGAGAAGGCCATGGCTTGACTTCCATGTCAATTACTTTTTTGTACTCAGTATTCTATGTTCCATTTAAGCTGCACCAAACTGAAATAGTAGTTGGTACATTGGTTACAGAGTATTTGAAATGAACATGAAATTTCTTACTTAGTTTTTGAAATCGCACCCTTCAATGAGATTATGGAATGGATGATGAAGAAACAAACATGCTTCCAGTAAAGTAAGCCAGACTAAATTAAGGAACTTGATTCCTCAAGTTCAATATGTAGAAACTATTGTATATTATGTAGTATTTTATTCGAATAAAGAATTATTGCTGCTAGATCCTGATTCCAGAGCAAATGAACTTTTACTAGGCTAAACCTGGTACTGACCAAGCTTTCACTCAAACTATGGGCTGGATAGAGAAGTATAAGTGCATCATTAGACCAGCAGGTATAAAACCGGCGCTGCACCTGTTGCCCCTTTCATGTAATTCGTTCCATAAATGCACTGAAATATCTCAATAGTCCCATGGGAGTGAAGGGAATAATATGCTGTGCACATGGCTAATGAAGAGACATGGCAAACTCGCCTTTTGGAGACCTATTTCATCACCCAGCAGCTTTCATTCGTGCTGAAGGACTCCCCTTTTCATCTTTAGATGAATCGAAGGATTCATTTGTGTTTGATCACTGTGATCTTTTGCAGCTTGACCTAACACATCTGCTGTTATTAGCTCTAACTTAGAAAGTTTGATGCCCATAATGAGAAATTTCAAGAATTTCTTGATAGGTTTGGCCCTGAAATAGATTTATATTCATGAAGAGAACTGCAAATATCATTCTCATAAAAATAATTGCTGAGGTACTCGGTCGGCAATACATATGTTGGTGAACAATCAGTTTGGAGAAATCCAAGTTTTTCCTGATGCATGTTGGTAGGTGTATGGCACATGTCTTGCGTGCTCCGTAGAAAAATAAATGAATAAATAAAATGTTTTACACTTAGAAGCACTAATGGTAGGCATACCATGGGCTGTAGCAAAAAGCTGCTTTGGTGTGTGGAATAGATTCCAATGGTAGGCGGGGTTTGCAGTATTGGTTATCAAATGTTCTCTTCTTTTACTACTCTTCCGCATTTTTATTTGTGTTTCACATTTACAATGAAATATATTGTAATATGTGTATGACTGTTTGACTATTGTGCTTGTTGCTGAGAAAATAATTTTGAGAAATTATTCATGATTGTTGATTTTTATGCATTTCCTTATCCATTTATTACTTGTTTACTTTCATGTTGAATATTTTGAGATAATTAAGTCAATTTACATTTTTACCAACCTTAACCGGTAAGTGTCCAACTTTATGGCGTGAGCTCAGCATCATATTGATTGGTTTGTATGTGAACTGACGCTCTAATTCTTGAACTGAAAATGGTCATCTATCCTTTTCTCTTCTGCCAACTGCTGTCTTCTTTTTAATGGAACAATCTGTATTGGTTTTGTAGGTCACACTTGGAAGATCAACAGAGGAAAATGATGTAGATATTGATTTGGGGAAAGAAGGGCGTGCTAACAAAATATCTAGACGGCAGGTGGGATAATTAGAAAGTCCTTTTTGAGTTTGTGCTGTTTTGTTTATTATGACCTATGGAGACAGTTGCAAGAGTTATGTTTCGGTATAAATATGTGTCTTGTCAACTATGTCTTGAGCATCAATCTATTATTGTTAACGGTTGTCGACTAGAGGCATAATGCACATGTTCTTCGTCACCTTTAATTAGCAACAGAAGTCAGACTTTGTTTTCAT
This sequence comes from Euryodendron excelsum, assembly GCA_033060915.1. Lineage (NCBI taxonomy): Eukaryota > Viridiplantae > Streptophyta > Magnoliopsida > Ericales > Pentaphylacaceae > Euryodendron > Euryodendron excelsum. Next base: position 16,026,892 of record CM065383.1, read on the forward strand.
TGTGTTCAAACTAGTGTCAAAGAATGCGTTATGTCAACAATGGCTTGATTGATTTGCAATGATACAGTCAAGTTTACTACTTAGCATTGTGTCTGATAGTTCAGTTGCAATTAGTCTTAATGAGAAGAAAGTGCTAACAACTTTTTTTTTACTTAATCTACTGATCATAATGCACATATTCTTCATCACCTTTCATTAGCAACAGCAGTTAAGACTTTATTTTCATTGTGTTCAGACTAGTGTCAAAGAATGTGTAATGTCAACAATGGCTTGACTGATTTGCAATGATATGGTCAAGCCTACTACTTATCATTGTCTTGTGTGCTGATAGTTCAGTTGCAATTAATCTTTATGAGAAGAAAGTGCTAACAACTTGTTTTTATTTATTTAAACTACTGATTTGTTATTTTATTTATAGCAACTAGATTCCACAGCAAGACGCTAAAGAAGAAATCAACAATAACAAAAGAACTTGACAATATTAGAGAAGGCCAGAAATGTTGACAAACTGGTTTCATGTACCAAGAAATAACCGGAAAAAACTCGAAATAGATCTGTTTGGAACCAATGTAGTGGAAATACCCTTGAAATGACTAAATTTCTCAGGCAACAATTTCAGTCCTTCGGGATTAATTTTTGAATTATCCATCTTTGCGAAGTGTTGTGATTTTATGGTCAAGGTAAAGGAAAACAGGGTTAGGCACACAAATGTTAAACATCATTCTTTTCTGCTCCGTAATTTAGCTTAGCCAGACATTGAATTCACTGCTTAGGCATCCCGTTATGTTTTTGAATTAATTGGGATAATAAATATTGTTCATTCTATCTGCTTAGGCAATTATCAAGATGGAAGAAGACGGATCTTTCTTTTTGAAAAATGTTGGGAAGAGTTCAATATCAGTGAATGGCAAAGCAGTTGGTACTGGACAATTACTGGGGCTTAGTTCAAGTTGTTTGATCGAGGTATGTTACCATCCCTATTCAGTTGTTATATCTTGCTTCGCCTTAGAAGTCAAAGGTATATGTTTAGCTTCTCTAGTTGTATTGAGCAAAAGAGGTCGTGACATGGCGCAATGGCAATTCCTATCCACCCTAGCACTATGGCACGGGTTCGAGTAATGGGGAATCAGACTAAACCAAAAAATGGGGGTAAGGCTGCCCCTACTGCCTTTCCCAAACTCTGCCATACAGTGTATGAGCTTTAGGTGTATTGAGCAAAACTAATCAACTCTTACACTTAGATATCTGTAAAAGCTTATTATTAACAGTACAGTTGAGTAGTGCTATACTAGTATATGTCTGAAAGGACTTTACACATGGTCTGTACTCAAACTCAACTCACCCCAACAAAGCCTTGTCCCAACTATTTAGAGTCGGCTACATGAATTATGTTTCACCATTGTACTCGATCAAGGTCCCTAATTTCAGTTAGATCATAAGTTAACACTTCTTTCTTTATTATCTCAACCTACTATGCTAATTGTAGTCTCCTAGTATATCCCTTATGAGGATAGTGTCAACCCAAGGTCTATTCAGATGGTCTGGAATGGCACCAAATTTTAGATATTTCCATCTACCTTAGTTTCTCATCCCAATGACAACTCCAGTGTAGTTAGATATTTCCTTCTAATGGCATGAGTGATAGCGCTTCTAACCAACTTAAGCTTGCTAAATAACATTAAGCATTATATCCCGTAAGAGCAGCATTGTCTCATAAAGTGAAAATTTAGGTTTTTTTAACTTTCTGTGGCATTTTGAAAATAAAATCAGATTATATGAGTCACAGAAGTATGGAACCACTCCACCGTGTTGCAATTCTTAGAATCACCAGATGAATTTTATCTAACATAATGCTTCACGTAGAAGATACAAGTATTTCTCCACAGTTTCAGCCATTTAAATCTCAAGTACTTCTAAAACAAGCCATAAGATCCTCAAGAAAAATAAATTAATTTAAAGAAGGAACAAATATTGAAAATTGGTTAATTTCATGGTCCCAGTTGTGAATTTTCACAATCATGTCTTAAATCAATTCATATCTTTTTCTTGTCCTCAATACGTTAGGCTTCTTTGGAAGTCTATTGGTACCATGCAAGTGTTTCACTATCATAGGGACCAAGTTTCATAATTTCTTGTAGTTTTGAAGCTCTCTTTGGATTGTGTGATGTTATTCTAGTTTTATGTGAGATTCATGTGGGAACCAAGGTGTGATCTCTCGATTCCTCTACGTCTTCACTTCTTTCCTAATGTTTTGCACTTTTGAGCCTTAAAGCCTAAAAATTGATTTAATGGTTTTTTTACTCTTTAAAGTCCCTCTAGGCAAACCTGTTCATCTCTACTTCAATCCTAAACTATAGCGCACAAAAGAAACCAAAAATTCTGCAAAACTACCATTTATTGCTACCATTCACAATGCGCAGAACAACAGCTTGAAAGTTGTCTTTTCTTGTTTTATTAGCAAAAACTGCAACCTTTATTGCTCACTACCAACCCTTTCAACTCAATAGCTTTGTCTGGCATTAGCTACTAAACAAAAATAAACAATACAATCAGCCATAAGAAGTACTCTTTGACTGCTGACCACCATCAAGTTTTGGCATCAAGACCATGGGAGAATGTTCTTCGCACTTGGTCCTACGTCAACATATGTTACAATTTTGTAAACATTGTCATGACTTTGTGATTTAGGCTCTGATTGGTTCTCAGATATGGTTTGGGAAAGGGAAAAGTAAAAGAAATATCTTATTTCCTCCACATTTTCCGCTGGTAATATAAAATTTTACTAAAATTTAAAAATTCTCAGGAATAGGTGAAAATCAAGAAAGAAAAGGATATATAAATCTAATATTAAGTATTTCTGTCCTATTCTTCCGTATTTTCTTTCCCTTCTGTTTTGCACAGTAATCAAGCCTGACAACTATTTGTTTTAGGCATTGTTGGTGCTCAAGCAGTAGGGAAAGGGAAAAGGAAAAGGAAAGGAAAATGAATGGGTAATCCATTTCCTATTGTATTTTCTATCCTACTTAAGTGAACATTAAACTAATGAGTTTCTGAGGAATAGTAAGTAAGAAGAAAAGGAAGTATTGTAACATTTCCTTTTCCTTTCCCTCCCTGAATCTGTGAACCAAACGAAATGTGAAAGATCATTCTCAGATTTTCAGCTTCCTGTAGATTGATTAGTGAAAGAAATGTAGGAAGGACCTATTGAATTGCACTGACTACTAACTTTATCTAAACCTTCAGCCCTTAAGCTCATCTCCATTGCTCTAAAATATTCCTTAGTATGACTTGAATGAAGAATTTGGTTTTGATTACGCTGATGAAGAGAATTTTCTGAATAGAAATTGTTCGATCATTGGAATTGATGTTTATTCTCTCACCTATAGTACAATTTGGCAACGCTAAGTGCTAAGCCCTCAACTGAATGTGAATGCTGCTGGAATAGGCATTAAACAGTCTCGATCATAATGCCTTATATCAGATGGTACAAAAGAGAAATGTGATGAAATTCATTACTGTCAGTCCTTCAAATACTACAGTCATCAATGTTAATATTGCATATACAGTTACAAAATCATGATATGAAATCATGAAAAATATAATTATAGGTTCTCACATTAACACGTATGGGACAGAAAATTTGGTAATTTTACTTTATTTATTGTTGTTATTTGGAGCTTCTTGTGTCACTTTTGTATTATAACATTTTACACATTCGCATTGGAACTAATATATGAAAAGTGGTGATTGTGTAGATAAGGGGAATGAGTTTCGTGTTTGAAATGAACCACAAACATGTCAGGCGCTACTTAGACAACATTGCCAAGAAAAGCCAAGGACAGAGAACCAATTTCGAATGGTCACCTGAGGGGGAGCCCTGAGTAAAGGAATGCTTTGAACAGGTGCCGTCTGTTTTCCAGTTTGTTTGGATAAATTAATCAATCTTTGTATAAGCCTACCCTACTTACAGGAGCATCTTTTTGTGTCCAATGACAGAATGTATAGTCATTTCATGCTTGTGCATATGAATAGTTGAGTATTCATACCCTGGAGAGCACCATGGACATCTGCCATCTGTTGATTGAATGCAATGCCTTACTTCTAACTAATTTTGGATGAGATAATATCCTCTGGGAGACGGTGCAGTAAGAATGGACATTCTGCTTGCCTGGCTGCACTCAGGGCATATATGCCCCATAGAGCTTGAAAGTGGACTTTTGAGATACATATCATTTGAATTCTGCAGATATGGTGGCCATCAATGTTTAGGCTGGGGAAATGAGATGGCTAAGATTGTCACTTGCATGCTTATGGTAAAGATCACTCAGATTGCAAACACTCCCAGTCCATGTCACGCAGTGAACACCTGCCCACCTGTCCGTGTCAAAACCTCAAACCTCTTCTGATGTAGAGGGTGTGTGACATTGTCAGACCGCTAGGTCCTTTCTACCGCCTTCACGAAGGATGTCCAGGTTGGCATCCAAACTGATTGGTCTTCGCAAATAGTCTAGTCTCTCTGTTTAAACTTGGATAGGTGTGTCTGGAATTTGGATATTTAATTTGCACAAGGCATTCTATCACTTTTTGTTACTGATGCTTACTTTAGAGTGTAATCGTGGGATTCCTCCTGATTTTGCTTATTGGTGCCTTTCTTGGCAACCAAGTTCATTTCCATGGTCCAGTATGTCAATTTTCAATAATTAGTCATCCCACCTGAAAGCTGAAAATATTAATATTCTACCAGAGAGTTTACATTTCTATATTATGGGCACCCAAATTCAATGTTCCCATTGATTTGTTTAAAAGTACAATAGAGAATTGCTGCTTCCTGGAGAACCCTTTCCTATGAAGATGTTTGCTCTTGAATGAAGGTTTGCTTAATAATATAAATAAACAAAGATTTAGCGTAGAGCGCATGCCATAAAGGCAAGACATTACTTACGACCTTTAGTTTTCTGTAATTAATTGCCTGGTTGCCTTTGTTTGCTTCATGTTTCTCACTTTTCTCAGAAACAATCGGCAAGAGAACTATGCAGCATGGGTTGAACACTCATGACAGCGGTTGGCTGGTTGGTTATCTACAGCAACTGGTCAGTTTTCCTTATTTTTTTTTCAAATGTAGAAGGTTCAAACACACAAAAACGTCGTGAAATCAATCATATTTTACCAGCCTTCTATCATACTGTGTTTGGTTTGGTGATCACCTTATAGCACGTTGGGGCGATTGTTAATTATCATGACTACCTCAATTGAGTTTGGCCATCTTGAGCTGCCTTTTGTTGTGGTCTACACTATAATTGTCAGGAGTTGTGCACTTCATGAACACATCTTAAATTTCTCTCCAAATTCATCAGTAGTTTGCCACTGCTCCGGTTACAGATTTGAAGACAGTTTGTGTATCAAATTTGAACAGAAAACATTGTATAGCTAGGATAGCATTGCAGAAACACAGCATGACACTTCATTTGATGGCGTGGAAGCCATGCTTCAGATTTGGAATTGGGAATTATCTTAGTTTATATTTTGAAAATAAGATGGTTTTCTATTTCATTTTCTAGGTGCAGATTCGGTGGTGCCAAACATACTTCGTGTAAAATTAATGAAGTACAAAGATGTTTCTCATTAGACTCCTAGTTAATGGCAGTGCCTTCTATCAATGCTGGTTTAATCCCTAAATTTCTTTTAGTAATCAGTCTAATAGTAACAATATGTACTTGGAAGGTACTTTTCACCGTAAAAATAAAAAAATTTGTAATTTTCTCTTAAATTTGCTATATGACTGTGAATTGACTGTGGGTTTATGCAAATACCTTTGTATCTATAATGCTTCAGTTTAAATGGTATGGATTTTAACATTTTCGGCTTTCCGGGTTGGATCAAGTGTAAGTTTCTGTTCTGAAATGGCATTGTGAGATCACGAAATGCTAACCATTCGCCGTTGTGGTGTACACGGTTTTTCTTGCGTGCAGAGAGACTGTTGGGGATGCAAAATCCCAAGAATATAACGAGTGTATGTGCAAAGATATAAGAGATATATCTTTGGATGTATAATTATATATGTATATGTTTACACACACATCCCCAGGCAAAAACCCAGGAAGATTGATCGTTCAACCAAACCAAAAAGGAAATCTAGATTTTACAGAGGCTCTGTAGAAATTGGAAGTTGGTTAGCAATGACAGATCATAGATGGGCATAACTCAACCACCAACTTTTACAGCATGGGCACCAGATGGATGATTAAAACTACAGTCACACAGAAACCCGTATCTGATTCCAAAAGCCAAAAACTAGGTGGTGTTCTTATCGGGCATGGGACAGTGATCAGCTGAATTTCAGAAATTTGGTGCAGTTTTTTTAAATGCAGACACATGCCATTGCATGTACTCAATTGGTATTATTCATATCTATCATGCCTTGCGGGGACCTACTGTTGGTACCGAGATGCACCATTAGAAGATGAGATGAGATGAGATTCCCAGTTCAAAATGAAATAAAGACGGAATTTTTTTACAGGTGGTGAATGTGCTTCAATTCAACCACCACAAAGGAGATGAGGAATTGTGGGAGAAAAAAAATAGGATTAGAAAATGAGTACATATGTAACATAGTTCATGGATGTTAAAAATCACAGTCAGTCGTATCCACAGTCTCAAATTAGATTTACATTTCAAAACAAGCAATTATTTGATGACATACTCTTATTATTATATTTGCATCATGCACGCTAAATATTAAATTTATTGGAGATTGCAAAAGCTTTAATCATTCTAATTAGATTTATACACAGAGTTTTCTGTTTTTTTTTTTTTTGCTACAAGTGTTTAGGTTTTCGATGGACTATTTTTTAAAATTCATACAAAATTATCTTTTATATAAATTATATAACCTTTATACATAGCATAAATAATAATTGATACGACGGAATTCTAGCAGGAGCAAAGATAATTTCAACGTTGGGCCTACTACAAACTTTATGGGAAACGATCACCAAAACAGCTAGCCCAACCCAATCATATCCCTCTCACTTTATGTATATTATACATATTCAGACCAAAAATATATATATTATACATACAAATTCAAATATAGCAGCAGGGGTCTGACAATTGCCTGGGAAAGCACTTGCCAAAAGATCTCTGAACCAAAAGAGGTAAAAAGAAAGACAAAAACCCCAGTCGCTCTCTCTCTCTCTCTATATATATATATATCACAACCAATTCGCATTTATTCTGAGCAACCCACGTTCAAACGGACGGTGTTGATTCGCTTGTTCCGTTCTCTCTCCCTTTCTCTGTGTTATCTTCAACCTCTAGGTCTCTGCAGTTCATGCCCCCTAAGAGCTACAGTGAATCTAAAATAATGGCTACTCTCTGTTTCTCTCTGCCTTCACTCGTTATGTTATTTACAGTAATTGAGTTATTATTTGAAGCGCATTCCACGACTTACTGGGGTGACATAGAGATATTGAAAGAGCTCAAGAACGGACTCGACCCTAACTCAGTCAGTCCCGGGAAGTGTTTGAACTCGTGGGACTTCACGGTCGACCCATGCGATAACCTCTTCGGCGAAAAATTCACATGCGGGTTCCGATGCAACGTCGTAGTCTCCCACGCGAGCCGAGTCACAGAACTCGCCCTCGACCGGGTGGGTTACGTCGGTTCGCTCGCTTCCACCACCTGGAACCTACCCTACCTCCAGACCCTAGACCTCTCCGGAAACTTCTTTGCGGGTTCAATACCCGACTCGCTCTCGAACCTGACTCGGCTCCAGCGACTCAGTCTCTCTGGGAACTCGCTTTCGGGCCAAGTACCCGCTTCCTTAGGCTCTCTCTCTAGCCTCGAAGAGGTTTACCTCGACCACAACAACCTGCAGGGAACAATTCCATCAGCTCCCAACGGTCTAAAGAATTTAAAAAGGCTCGAACTTCAAGGCAACAAACTCAGCGGCGAGTTTCCCGATCTGGGCCAACTCAGTAACCTCCAGTTCTTAGACGCCAGCGACAATGCCATCTCCGGCGAACTCCCGACCACCCTTCCGACCTCCCTCGTTGAACTCTCCATGCGAAACAACCAAATGGAAGGGAATATTCCGGCGAGGATAGCTAACATGGTCTATCTACAGGTAATGGACCTGAGTCACAACAAACTCAGCGGGTCGGTCCCGTCGTGTCTCTTCACCCACCCGTCCCTGCAACAACTAACCCTCTCGTACAACCAGTTCGAGTCGGTTCAAATACCCGGTGATTCGGGTCAACAAACCGAGCTCATAGCGTTGGACCTGAGCAACAACCAGCTCCATGGGTTGTTACCGTCGTTCATAGGTTCGATGCCGAAGCTGTCGGCCCTGTCGCTGGAGAACAACAAGTTCTTGGGTGTAATACCCACCCAGTACGCTCTGAAGGTGGTGGTGCCGGCGGGTAAAGGGGTGTCGCAGTTCAAGAGGTTGCTGCTGGGGGGAAACTACTTGTTCGGACCCATACCGGGTCCGCTAATGAACATGAGAAACCCGGATTCGGTGACGGTGAGATTGGGAGACAACTGCTTGTACTGGTGCCCGGTAAGCTTCTTCTTCTGTCAGGGTGGCCAACAAAAATCGTTAATGGATTGTAAGAGCTTCTGTCCTGTGATTCCTTGAACTGTGTAACGTCATCGTTGATGAACATGATGATGTCCATATTTTCACACACACTCCTCTCTCTCTCTCTCTCTCTCGGAAATTTTTAATGTTTAGACATGGTGGAAAAAAAAAAAAGTAACTACACTTCATCTCATTGCAAGCGAAAATCAGATACTTCATGTAATTTAAAAATTAACAAGTTTGAATTTAATTGTAAAATAAATAAAAATTATTAGAATTAATGAAATTTTGTCAATATTTTTATAATTTGATCTCTTATTTTTAAATAATAACATTTTTGGAATTTGGACTGCTTTTTTTCACTACAAACTTTTATCTTATTTTATTCAATCTTTTTCTCACTCTTTAAACATTAGTTTTTGTAATTTTTTTCACTATTTGTTGATTTTCAATCAACTATATTTAAGGTTATAAAGGAGTCAAGCCGAACGAGTATAGAGTTGTTCAAATTTAATTTGAAAATCTTAACGATCTTGAAAATTTGTTCAAGCTTGATTTGTTTAATTTTTAAACTGATCTCAAACGAATTTTGATCCAGTTAAACTCAAGTATGTATAAATTTATTGAACTACGTTTGAATCGAGCTTATAAATTTAACTAATTTTAAAATGTATTAAAACTTAACTTTTTAATATAACGAGCCAATATCAAAAGTGTTTTTGTTGCTAGGGATTGGACTTATTTGTTACTAGATGACGAAACTAATCTCATTATAGAGAGAGTAGATTTGACCAGGGCTTTTGGCATCGTAGCCTTACTTCATTAAGAGTTTGAGTTGCAATAGGCGTGCAATGTTTGGGATATATAATATTTGATTTTTTTATTATTTATTTTTTGTAAGACTTAATTTATTAACATATTAATTTTTCCACCCTATTAACTCCTTTTCTTTGCCAATCATATATGTATTTGATTCCTTCGAAAAAAGGGGCAAAAAAAAAAGGATTTTTTTTTGTTCCCAAAGGAATGTTAATAAAGCCCACGTGCATCGCTCGCACTTTGTTTGGGAATCCACTTTCATCAGTTGGAGAAAGAGTTAAGCCAAAGCCAGGATCAAGACACTCTCCTGCAAATGAGTCCCACCACCTATTTCCAAAGTCCTTTCTATCCATGTGACTTGTCCTCTTAGACTTCTCAAACTGTAACTGAGCCACAGCAAACTTGATAAGAGGTATCCCTATTCCCTGCACAAAGGTGGGCCGAAATTAACTTTACTGGGTTGAGTTGGGTTGGCTTTAATGGCAGTTAGCATTACCAAATTCTTTACGAAGCACCGAACAAAAAAAAAAAGTTAGCATTACCAAAATGGTTTGCGCAACTGAAACTTTTCCTCGGGTTTTCCGCCTGTCCGGCTGGGGGACAAATGTTTATTAATTACTATCACTAAGATTTAAATTACAGTATGAGAGCATCACTGCATAGAAGTTAAATGATCATAATGGTATACCCTAAAAAGTACTAACTACGATGGTTTTTTTTTTCTTCCAATTCCGTGAGGAGTGGAGCTTGGCAATGCCAAGGATTAATTGACATTTAATTGACTGGTGCTACTCCTGGAAATGTTTTTTTTTGGTACAAAGGAGGCCAACTGGCCAAGAAAGGAAACAGAAAAGAAAAAAAGAACAAAGAAAAAATAACAAAAATAAAAACAAAAACTAAACAAAACATGTCGTGGGTACCCCTACTCGGAGGTGTCAATAGCCAAAAGAGGCCACAGTAGCAGTGGCGGATCCTTGAGTATCTGAAGCTCTGTGGAACCTTGGAGTGCATTCTTGGCTAGCCAATCCGCACAAACATTAACTTCCCGATAGATATAATGAATAGTACATAACCAATTTCTTTGCAACATACTATTGATTTGAAGGATAATGTTATAATCTGGATGTTGAGGGTTTGGCTCCCGAAGAAGGTGAACTGCTTCCCAAGAGTCAGTTTCCAGGATGATCACACGAAAGCCACAATCCCAAGCGACCTATATGCCATGCTTAATTGCCCATAATTCCATCGTAATGGGAGTTGTTCCGCCCATCCGGTGCATGAATCCTGTAATCCATCGTCCGGCATTATTCTTCAGAATTCCCCCCAAACCTGCCCTTGTGCTTTCCCCCAGCATAGCTCCATTTGTTTTAACCTTGATACTATCAATATCTGGGGGGTGCCGTTGGATGAAGCATTGTCGAATCGATTGTTGCTCCAGCAATCTCTGAGCTAGTTTGAACTCTTGGATAGTGCCTTGAATGACCTGTAATGGATCCTGTGGAAGAGAAAATTTTGGATCGTAAACTTATTTGTTTCGCCAGTACCAAGCCATGTATATAGTGCACAAGAATATCATTGCCCAGTTCCCATCAATATTAACTAGCCTGTTCATCCTTCCCAAGTTCCTGTCAATCCAAGCAGCCAGTGGAAGAGAAAAGAATTCTTAATGTTCACTTAGAGGGATCAAATTGCTCCAAATTCCTCGAGGGAGTTTACAATCTCTAATGGCATGGATCGTAGACTCCAAATAATGGCCGCATAACCAGCAACTGCCATCAGTAGATATATCCCTTTGAAACTTCTGCAAGTTTTTAAGTAACCTGTCACGCCGGCAAATCCAGGCCAAATGTTTCCACCTCAAGAGCCCTTTAGCTTTCCAAACATTTTTCCAAACCTTTTTTATCATTAGGGAGAGTTTTTGTAGTCATGATCGACTGATAAGCAGATTGAACAGAGAACCTGCCATTGGAATTATGCTTCCATATCCTATAGTGACACTTCTTAAAGTATCTAAAATTTGAGTTCGAAAGAGGGGGCTTAGCACTGCCCATGCCATCCGTGACTCCCCAGCCAATACTCTGCCACCAATTTCTCTTCATCTTCAATAAGGATTGGGCCACAAGCTGGATTAATTAAAGGGCCGTCACCTAACCAAGAAGGGAATCGAGACTTGTAATCTGCCTTTATAGGTAATGCTGCTGGCTTCTGTGGTGTTTTTCTTCCTTCCTGTAAGCGCTCTTCACAAGATGGCAAAACATAAAATTACAGTCATCTGTGGTGTTTTTCTTCCTTCCTATAAGCGCTCTTCACAAGATGGCAAAACATAAAAATTACAGTCAGTGGGGTGTTGCAAGAATCGAACTCACGACCTCTTACAACCAAAGCGAGAATCATACCACTAGACTAAACACCCACGTCTTAAAATTTGGATCTCAATGAATTTACTTAAATAATAATCCATCCACTTATTCCTGCTCTCCTTTTCCTTTTAACGTTTTGCTTTTTTCTCCTGAGAGGAACATTGAAAGCCCTAATGTCTCACTCAAACCATCATACCCATTAATTGGGCAACTAAAGCCTTTTTGTAGGCAGCAATAGCATCAAGCAATCTCAATTAGCAAAGCCATGAAGGCAAGTACTTAGATGAATTTGCACGAACACGTTTTATACTAAACAAGTTCCTAAAATGAAGTGGGATTTATTAGATGTATAATTGAGGAAGAAGAGAATCTATGCTATATGTGGTTGGGCAGAAGGAATTGCTACCTAGGAAAGGAGAGAAAGATTTCCTTTGTTTGGTAGAGTGGGCAAGGGGAGAGCCCCTGGGGAGCTAGGTTTTCTCCTCTCCCTCTCCTATTTGTCTTCCTTCTTGCCAAACATAGCATTAAGTTTAGTAACAATAGGATACCCATTATAGGGGTGGTTATGGGCCCGATGACCTACCCAAGCCCACTCATCATTTATAGTACTTGAGAATTTTTTAGACCTAATTAGTTTAATGGGCATGCGTCTAAATTGAGTTTGAAATCCGGCCCAACCCAAAAAATATATAAAATAGTATTTTTTTTGTTTTAATATATTTATTTATTTATTTATATTTTATGTTAATTAATATTATTTTTGAAGAAAAAAATATTTAGGTTAAATGAACGAATTTAAAAATTATAATTTTATCTTAAGACGGACTTGGGATTTTGTTTTATGCCTAATAAGAAAAATTTTAATAAAGACCCAGCCGGAGTTCAACCCAACCAATGTCTACGCCTGGCCCCATTCTAAATGAATCATGTACAATCTGTGTTCAATTTGAATTCTCTCTTTTTCAAAATGTTTATCCCATCAGTCATTGGACAAAACGATTTTATTACCCAAATTATATCATTTTAGTAAACTCAATTATTTTGAAGATAACCATAATTCCTAGTTGAGTTATCTCTTTATTTTTATTCTATATGACGTGTCAACTACTCTCTTAATCAATGAGAGATCTTCATTAATTCATACTGGGACAACAAACTAAAAGAAAAATAGAAAGGAAAAGAAAGAAAGGAGAGAGAGAGAGAGAGAGAGAGAGAGAGAGAAGCAATGGTGATAGAAATCAGAACTGCGAATGGCATTCCCGAGGTCTAAATACATAGTATTTACCTTACTTTGTACATGCATGCATACTTGATCAGATCTCAGAACTCTGAACTCAGTACACTGCACCTTTGCATGGCCAATGTATCCTGTGAAATAAGGCAGAGAGAAGGTGATGCAGCCTAACATGTGAAAATTATATTTTGATTTAATAGACTGATAGTCTACATCTCGTTCTAAAAGACAGAATTCTTGATCACACAAAAAAAAAAAAAAAGTCACAATAACTAAAAACAAATATTATTAACTCTAAATCCTGCAAATGAAGATGTCGTTTGATAACGTTTTTTGTTTTTTGTTTCAAAAAAACAAAAAACGCCGTTTGTTTAAATTTTTTTTTATTTTTTACAAAATTTGAAAAAAGAAAACTAAAAACACTAAAATAGGTGTATTTTCTCTTATAAAAACATTGGTCTAGTATTATTGGCACAATGATAACCTATAAATGCTCATCATCAAATCACAAAACACACACAGCAAAAATACAAAATAAAAACACACAGCAAAAAACAAAAATTGACAGCGTTACCAAACGATTTACATTTCAATTTATAATAGAACTAAAAGAAATACTAAAGAAAATAAAAAAGGAAATAAAAAAATGTCAAACTTAAGTTAAGCCTCAATTTAAATACTAGAATACTAAAGAAACTCTATAAACCAAACATAATCCGATTTGGAAACTTTTAGACAAAAGTTATGATTAAAAATGAATTTTTTTAAAATAGTAAAAACATTGATTTGAGAGCATACACCATGAAATTCAAGTAAAATAAAAGCAATAAGTATTGTTTTTCAAGTCGTTTCGAATCAACCTACTAAATTTAAGACGATATTAAAATAATCTAAAAAATAATAATTTTACTCCTAATTACATTTTCAGTGCCGATTAGACTTCTTTTACTCTCAAACTTTTAAAAACTCTTTAACAATTCGTTCTACATAAGAAGGCGATGGTTTTCGGGTGAGAGAGCACCAAATCTGGCTATGTATGCTTGCATGTGTCCATATTCTTTTCTCTCTCTCTCTCTCTCTCTCTCTCTCTCTCTCTTGAGTGAAGTAGGGGGCTTGTATGTGTATGCGCGTTTGATGCTACCACTACTACAAATTTCGCCCCTCCCATGTGATTTCTCCATGTTTTGGCTTATATTTCAAGCTTTCTCACGTTTGTGACGCGACGATCCAGATTTTCTTATTATCTATCTATCTATCTATATATATATATATAAATGAAGCCCGTCATGGATATATTCTTCACATCCCATGTTAGCGTCTATCTTACTGCCCGTTTTGTTACTGCTGGGTTTTTGGGTGAAGGCTCTCTCTATGGATGGGGTGGGAATTTCGTTTCTTAATTAATAGCTAGGAAGTTAGTGATTGATTGTTTCATTATCTCATTATACTGTGTTTTAAACAACCAAGAACTTGCATGTTATGCAAATATTGATGCAGTTTATTTGCGTTCTACATTCAAGAGCTAGGCCTATAAATCTCATTAATTAGTTAAATCTTAGTGGGTTCGCAAAGATAATTGTCACGCTTTCCTTTTTTTGTTCGGTACTTCATGAGAAAGTAAATCAAAATAGCATCAAACAAGGACTAAGCCCTCACCAAGAAAGTTCTCACCATGTCACCAATCAAGTCGTCAAGGATCACAAAGTGTTTTACGAGGAAATAACATCAAACAAGTTCATACATGTTTCCTTCCCGTAATGTATAATTCAAGGTGTAATTGCATCTTCTGAGAAGAAATATTGCATCCTCCACTAGTGCTTTATGATGAAAGCTTGTTACTAAGGTGTCCAAAAATTCATTCCACCCGTCAAACCGGTCGGCTCAACCTTGACCCAAACGCAATTCAAATCAATTTGAATTCAGACCGAGTCGAAATCAGTTCCAAGATTTGTGAATTTGATTTGGTGGTTCGGTTGGTAAATCACTACCTTAAACCACCCGAGCCGACCCGACACTTCTATTGTAAATAATTTGACCAAACCCGAATCCGACCAACCCAAATCCAAACCAAACCAACTTGAACACCAACCGAGTCAAAATCAATTTCATTATTTCTGAACCCAAGCTTAACGATTCGGTTAGTGGGTCACTACCGAACCCAACCCATGAACACTTCTACTTGCTACAGCTTAGAATCATTTTTTTCTTTAATCGGGTATCCGAGCTTGCTTGCACGTACCTTAACTAACCATGAGATCTGTGCAGTTCTCATGATCCACACAAATTAAGTAATTATCAAATTAAATACCTTGAAGGTGACCTTAAAAAATTAATAATACTTAAAAAAATTTTAAACCTAAAAACTTAAAAGAAGGTAAACCCCAGCCTCAAGTTTTGACCAGCAGCCAAACCCATGCTTACATCTGTTTCTATTTCAATTAGGAAGTTTTAACACCAATATGGTGACAGCCATCATTGTCATGCTTACACGTGTGCCTCTTCAAGGGGCCTATCTCATAGTTTGGCTAATCGACACTAGAGAACAAGAAATTGATCTTTACAGCTCAACCTAAACTCTACTTCCTTTTTTTTTTGGGGGGTGGGTTGTTGGTGGTAGTGTTTTGCATCTGCTACTCAGAACTTGTGAGATATTGGCGAATCATGATATTTTCTTTTACCTGTAATTCCTTGAAGAAGCACAGGTGCAATTCCAATCAACCCTTTGTGATTTGGAAGAGAACTAAAATTGTTCTGGTGATGCAGCCATCATGGACTTGTGCAATAGAGCACAAGACGTACTATTCCTTTTCCCTCTTTTAAGTACTAACTCCAACCTGAGATATTCCCAGCCAATTCATGTGTAATTGAATTTTCAAAATACAACATTTGAACGTGTTGGCGCATTGCTTTGTTTGTAGTGGGTGAACGAAATTATCATTTCCACCTCTTCTGTGCTAGCTAAGATACTTTTCATTTTTGTTTTTCGTATTCTCAAAATAAAAACTAATGAAAACTTTTCGTTTATCTTGTTCTCGAAAGTGAAAAAAAAGAGATTATAGTAAATACCATCGTTTTGATATTATTTAATTTTTATATAAAAATCGTTTCAAAAATTTAAAAAACACATTTTGTCTTGGTACCTATAATTAGATATTATTTTGAAAAAACTCTAAAACAAGTTTAGCTGGTTTATCAAACACAATCTCAACAAAAATTATTTTGAAACTTATTTTATAAGATTTTAAAAATGAAAGCAGAAAACAAAAACTAAGACTGTAATCAAACGGGAATTATCTGTGACTCCACTAGTCCTAAGAAGTATTAATCCAAGGCACTGAGATCCACCCAAGTTCAATCCTACCTCTTATATGTCATCATGCCACAACAGTATAGATATGACGGCTCCATGTTGGGATTCCAGTCTGGCAAAAATAAGTTTAAATTTTGATGATTCTAGGCGTTTAATTTCAACAAACATGATTGAATGTTGTGGATATTCCATAAAACATATAATTTACTAATATTTTTCATATGTGAGCTGTCAACTGGTGAGCCCAGATTCGAATGACTCGCATATGTATTATTTTAATGGCACGGTAGTATTAACTAATGACTAACTAATGACTCGTATATGTATGAAGTAATATCCAACTGTTATTCATTGGTATGGTAGTATTTATCCTTCATGATAAATTGTAATTGATAGAGATCGATCAGGACTTTTCATAATAAGTTGATCGGCGCTTGTATCGAGATCATGGTGTCTAGGGTATATGTTGAGCAAGAAAACAATGCAGATCAACCTTAAAAGCTCTAGCTGACTCGAGCACAACCGAGTCGACCATGCCCAACACAACTGAGCAAATCATGCCCGAGCAGACGTTGTGGAATGGTGCCAATTATTTTCCCTATATGTCACGACAGTGGGGGCCATCACTGACAACCCAATCATGATAATTAACGTGCTTCCAATTCCAAGATTTCGAATGTAGCAGCAGGTAGTCACCTCCCCCGTTCTGACACACTCCTAAGAGAGCGTCACATGTGGAGTTGGACAATCACTCCCCCCACTATCCTGCAATCAGTCTAGCGCTCCAATGTCATATTACCACATGGAAAGACAACCATCTCCCACTTGTCGCGCTTCGATTTTTTGCACCCGAAAAAACAAGTGAGAAAAATACAGTACTCTGTCGTTAGAACTCATCTTTCTAGAAGAATGAGTGCGACTAGGTTTGAATTGAAAATTGATTTGAATAAAGGGTTTTTGGAAAACAATTTAGAGTCGCCACCTAACTTGATTAAGGTAAGTTAGGTCACTTAAAAACTAAGCACAATCCAAATATTACATTTAGGATTTTTGAAAAGATTTTAAAAACTTACTCAAGAGAGGGATTTTAAGAAAAGAGGTTGTTTGGCAACCTTTGAAAATATTTAAGCCATTTTTTAAAAATAACTCCGTTTGGTCCTTGAAAACAGTGATTTAGGTTTAGAGGTTGGTTATGTGTAGGGAAGACGGACTAAGCCATCACCCTACCCAACCCTTGCAGTACCTACATATTTATTCACCCGAGGTTCACTCATTAGAGTCTTCGATTAATAAATGTCCAATACTATCCACTTTAGAAAAAAAAATTTAGAAAAAAATTTACATGATGCATGATATGCAAGTGCAAGAAAAAAATTTGATTTGGAAATAGATTCAACAAGAAGGTTTGATTTTAAAAATAGATTTGAAAGGAACTTGATTTGATTTTAGAAATGAATTTGAAAATACTTGATTTGAAATTGAAAAGTTTTGAAAATTGAAAAAATAGAGATTTAAAAATAGATTGTAGAATTAGAAATTTAAAATCGATCATGAAATTAGAAGTTTGAAAAATGTTATGACCGCACCCATGAGGGTTTCCTACCTATCCTTTTTTGAGAATTAAGTCAGTCGTAGTTCAGACAAAAGTCCGATAGAAAATAGAAGGTTTGACTTGACAAAGAGTTTGAGTTAGAATTTGGATTGGAAGACTAGGAAATTGAACTTTGATTGGAAGATATGAAAAAATTGGTTTTGAAAAGCTTGGTTTTAGGAAACCTAGACTTAGGAAAGATAGGACTGAGGAAAGATTTGAGGTTTAAGAAAGATTTAACTTGACTTGGAAGAGTTTTATAAAATATTTGACTCGAATGTTGGACTTGGAAGATTAGAGAAGTTGGAATTTAAGAAAGATTGGATTTAGGAAAGGTTCGAATTAGGAAAGTTTCAAAATCGAAAAGTTCCATTTTAGAAAAGTTTAAAATTAAGAAAGTTTTGAAATTAGAATGTTTGAAATATGAAATTTTCCTTTTTACGAAAGAGTTGATTTTTGGAAAGATTTGAATTAGGAAAAGTTTGATTTAAAAAAGATTTAGAATTTGAAAAGTTTAGAATTTTTGAAAGATTTGGAATAGAAAGTTCAAAATTGGGAAAGTTTTGAAAGTGTGAGTTTTAGAAACACTTGAAATTCAAGAAAGATTTGAGTTTAAAAACGATTGAAAAATTTAGACTTTTGAAAGTTAAAATTTGAAAATGTATGGAATTAAGAAATGTTGGAATTGAGAAAGATTTGATTTCTATATTCTAAAACAAAATATTAGATTTTTGTTCCCAAAAAGAGACGATTTGATTTTGTTTCCAAAAATGGAGGATTTGATTTAGTTTCCTAAATAAAATTAAAAGGGGAAGTTTTAGAAATTCTAGATTTGAAAGTCTATAGCTTTGGTGTAGAAAATAGGTTTTGGAAATTGATAGTTTTTATGTAAAAATGAGGTTTTGAAAACCTAGGTTTTGAGGCAAGATTGGAAATCATGTTTTAGGAAAGAAAATTAGGATTTCATAACCATTGACTCTAGGGCTTAACTTGGACTCCAAGAACAGAGATTTTTGGAAAGTAGAACTTTGGAGAAGTTTCTATGAAGGAAACTTGAAGAGTGTTTTTTAGAAAGTGAACTTTTCAAAAGAGCTTTTGAGAAGAAATTTGAAAAGAGTTTTTAGAAAAGTAAGTTTTTGAAAGGATATTTTTAGAAAATAATTTTTAGAAAGCAATTTTGGAAAGAAAATTAGAGAGAATTTTTAGAAAGTATATTAGAGAAGAGATTTTAGACAGCAGATGTGAAAAGAGAGTTTGGAGAGGATTGAAAAAGATGTTTTGGAAAGTAAGTTTGAAAAACAATTTGGAAAGGAATTTGAATGTGGACTTTTGCAAACCTTTAAAAATATCTCACTTTCCTAAAACGATTCTAACCATAAAAAGGTTAGAACCCTTTTAGGATTGTGGTTTTGAAAACAACAAGGATTTGAAAATATGGACCATATTGGTCACTTTAAATGTAACACTTTCCTAAAGTAACCTTAACTATGGAAAGGCTAGAATCACCTTAAAATTGTGATTTTGATAATAAGTTTTGAAGAAGAAAAGTTTAATACAAGTTTTGATAACAATTTTGATGCAAATTTTGAAAACAAGTTTGAAAATATGTTTTGGAAAGATGCATGATCATGATACGCAGAATGCAAGTTGGGATCGTGAACATACAAGGTTAAAGGCTTCACCATATAATCAAGGGGGTCGGACCCACGTGGTCTTCGGTTAGACTAAGAGAAAACCCTTGACATGGTGACTTTCAATAGCCTAATTCTACACATGAATCGGGGAGTCTCTTGTTTCAAGTATGCAAGAAATGGGGTAGAAGATGGGGATTAAAATAGAAAAAAATCCAAGTGGGTTAGGAGAGAGAAGAGAGAGGGAGGAATTGCGTAAACGTAAATAGGAAGCCTACCTTGTGTCTACCTATCTTCGAAAACTTCGGAGTTACAGCTTTTCAAGTCTTTAATGGAGGCTTCGGAGATTCGTACATGAGGGTATAGGAGTGTATGTATGATATGGTTTAGTGTATAGGGGCTAGGGTTTGGAGAACCTAAAGAAAACTAGGGTTTGGAAGGGTTTCGAGCTTTGTATATCGAAGAGCAGAGTTTTTGAACTGAGTTTGCGGACCACTTTCACATTAGAGGAGGCTTTGTATTTATAAACAAAGGACTGCATTGGCGCTTGCTGCAGTGGCGTTAGGCCAAACTTCACACTAACGCCACTAGGAGTGGCGCTAGACCATTTTTTGGCTTAGCGCCACTACTAGTAGCGCTAGCCACTTAGGAAACTTTTAAGGTCGGCAAGCAACGTATCTTCAAAAGATTTGGGCGCCTGGACTAATGACTACCATGCAATTTTTAGTCTGGCTTCACTAAGAGTGACTTCGGAAGGTCCGGGAATAATTTAAAGGGCTGGGAATAGCCCGAAGGGCCGAAAAGGGACAAAAACCCTTAGAATAGTGTCCCGGGGATAATAGACTTGAAAAATAATGTTAGGATTTATTAGAGGAGTTGACCGGGCCATTAGGGGCAAAACGATCAATTGGGTCAGAAAGCTACCGGGATGGACTTGGAATATTCCGGAAGAAGACTTGAGACTTAGGAACATTACCTAGAATATTCCAGGAGGTTACCGGTTTGATACCCAGAGCCGATGTGGTTAGAAAAGGCAACCAGCCCACTAGGGGCAAAACGGTCATTTTGTATTAGGTTTGTCGGAACTGACTTAGAATGATTTGAAAAGGTAATGGAAGCCCAGGGATACTATTAGAAACATCATCGGGAGGTTACCGGTTTGATACCTATAGCCAGTGTGGTCCCCGAGGGGCTCGAATGCCTAAGGGCAAAATAGTCATTTTAACTGGAGGGTCTCAAAATTGGCCCGAAACCAACTGGAAGGCACTTAAACATGTCGGATCGTCTTTGGGACGGTCCTAGAAGGGTGGACTTACCGTCA
The DNA here is from genome assembly GCA_033060915.1 of Euryodendron excelsum. Classification (NCBI taxonomy): domain Eukaryota; kingdom Viridiplantae; phylum Streptophyta; class Magnoliopsida; order Ericales; family Pentaphylacaceae; genus Euryodendron; species Euryodendron excelsum. The sequence goes on from CM065383.1 coordinate 16,047,739, forward strand.
TGAGGACTTAGGTACTTTCTTAAGAAACGTGTCGGAAATGACCCTAGGGGCAGTTTGGTCATTTTTCACCGAAGTGAGCTAACAAGCACTGATGTTGACCTAGGTTTTGAGTGTTTCCGTCACTCTGATGGTGGTCCCATGACATGGGAGTTTGTTGGTAATTCCCTATATCGACTTGTTTATGAGTATTTTTGCCACTCTAACGGGTGTGATGTTTACAAGTACTTCCGTTACTCTAACGGTTCGCAATTATTCCAGAGACTGTTTGATCTCGAGAAGCTGCTAGGTGGACTTATCGCCTGAGGAATCAACTTTCTCGGAAGGCATGCTGAAACGGACATTCTTCATTGGCGGACTAGCAAGCGCCAAAGGTGAACCGTTCTACCATCTCAGGGACTTGGGGCCTTGTCCCGGTTGACAGGTTTGAAGGGACTTACCATTCTGAAGATTTTTTTCAAAAAACGTGCCAGACAAGATAGACTTACCACCTTGATAAATTAACTTTCTTGAAAGGCGTGTAAAATTTAATTGGAATTGGAATTAGGCTTGAAATTGGATTTCAAATTAAAACGGAGACTTACCGTCTTTGAAAAGACATGTCCACTAGAATTGAACCAAATAATACCCCAAGGGCACTTTGGTCATTTTGCCTTTATTTGGGCCCAATGGACCTGTGAAGCGATCGATTGACTGAATTAGGTTTGGAAAACTTATTTAAATTAGAATATGTTTATATTGACTTGAACTCAAGTTTGGACGGACTGGAGACTGCCAAGTGGGCAAAAATGGAGTGTTTACACCACTATCTCCATACATACAAAGCCCTCCTAGGGCTACCACGACGCCTATCCATATAAAAGGAAAAATCCATCTTCTCCAATAAGGTACGCAAACATAAATCCTAGTCAAGGCTCTGTTGAAATATCTCCAGAAAACGCCATCAGAGGGTCCTTGGTAGGCACCACACCGATGTCTCTTACCCTTTCATCCCTTCTCAGTTCACTAGAGTAGTTCACCGCCGGCCTGGAGATCGACCTTACAAGTTTACTGCATTATCAGTTGGCACCGTCTGTGGGAAGCGATTGTTTCCATCTTCATGGTCATCACCAGGTCCGGCACTTCACGCGTACCCCCACCAATGGATGAGCAAAACACTAACAGAGTTACGGATGGCCAAAACACCAACAGAGTTACAGCCCTCAAAACCCAGATGGTCGATGTGATGGCCAATATACAAATGTTAGTCACTCAGAATCAACAGTTGCTTCAACGACTCCCTGTTGCCCCAAAAGGAGGCCAACCACCTCGAGTTCAACCAGAAAATGGAGGAAGAAGCCATGCCAGTAGGTTTGTGAATGAAGACCCTGTTTTTCCAGGCGGTGGTGCGTTACCCCCTGACGGCGAGTTACAGCCCCGAAACGTCGAAGCCCAACTGGAGGAAGCACAGAGTCAAGCCCCTGGTTGGCACCTGCGGCGTCACCCCCAGCACACCGAGGTTGAAGGAGAAAGAGTAAACAACCCCCCAATATAGGATGAGCGTTTCAAAGCCCTCCAAGCCCAGATGACTGGAGTCATGGAGGTAGTGAAGACCAGGACTCTCAATACCGTCGAAGAGTTGGTGAACAAAACCAACTCCCTGTTCACTCGGGCAATCATACAAGTCCCCCTACCACCCAAGTTCAAGATGCCAACTATATAGATGTTCGATGGGACTAAGGACCTGTTGGATCATCTGAAAACCTACAAGGCCTTGATGTAGTTGCAGGCCGTCCCAGACGAGATCATGTGCAAAGCCTTTCCAATCACTCTCAAAGGAGTAGCTAAAGTGTGGTTCAATCGAATCCAACCCTCCACTGTTAACTTACTCTTTTAGCTCAGCAAAATTTTTATTGGACATTACATTGGAGCCTAGAGGCAGAGAAAACTAGCAACAAGTATGCTTAATGTGAGGCAGAAGAAGGACGAAACCCTTCGGGAGTTTGTCACCATGTTTAACTTGGAAACCCTTGAAGTGGACGATGTTGACGATAGGGTCGTTGTCATCGCCTTTATGAGCAGGGTCAGGACCCACAAGTTCGTGTTCTCTTTGGCTAAGGAACCCCTGAAGACCATAACAGACCTTATGATCAGAGCCCAGAAGCATATGAATGCAGAAGATACGATAAACGTGCGAAGGGAGCGTGATGAGGGCACCAGCTCCCGGTCAGAGAAGAAGAAGAAGTCGTCTGACAGTAAGGACGACAGAGACAAGAAGGCATCAAGGGGCGACCAGTCAACCAGGGATAAACGGCCAAGAAATCGGTTCACAGCCTTCGAACGTAACTCACCCCCCTTGACCATGCCACTGGAGCACGTCCTAAATGAAATCACGAACGACCAAGACCTTAAATGGCCTAGGAAGTTAAAGAGCCCCCCAAAAGAGCGGAACCAAAAGAAGAATTGTTGATTCCACCAGGACCAAGGCCATAAAATTGATGATTGCTTCAACCTTAAGTAACAGATAAAGAACCTAATCAAGGAGGGGCATTTAGGGAGGTATGTTGCTGGGCACAGACAAAATCGAGCACGAGCAGTAGAGAGGAAAAGCCCAAACAAGGCCCCAACACACCAGCGCCAGATCAGAGAGATAAAGGTCATTGCTGGGGGATTTAGAGGCGGCGGTTAGTCTTCGTCAGCCAGAAAGAGCCATGCTGAGAAAGCCAAACACACAGAGGTGTTCGCTGTAGACAGACTGAGCAAGAAAGCTTGATTTGACATTCCAGATTTAGTGTTCACTGAGGACGAAGCGGCAGAGCTAAGTCACCTACATGATGACGCCCTGGTTTAGAACTAGGCAAATCCTAATTAACAGTGGTAGCTTGGCTAACATCCTCTTTTGGGGAGCCTTCAAATAGCTACAGATACAGAGAGAGGCACTGAAACCCATGACCTCTCCCCTAATGGGATTCACTGGAGATAGGGACACCCTCATGGGGTCCACTGAGTTGCCCGTCACCCTAGGGGATGACCCCTAACAAGCTACGAAGCTGGTCAATTTCTTGGTTGTGGACTACCCCTCGGCCTAACATGATCTTAGGTTGTACAACTTTGAATTAGTTTAAGGTGGTTACGTCCATGTACCATCTGCGATTGAAATTTCCTACAGAGCATGGAGTAGGAACAGTAAAAGGTAACCAACTGACAGTAAGAGAATGCTACTTGGCATCCCTCAAAGGAGACGCCAACAAAAAGGCTCTCGTGATAGAAGACTTGGAAATTAGAGACGAGGAAGAAGTAAGGCGAGGGAAACCCATGGAGGAGCTAGAACAAGTACCCATCCACAGTACAGCCCAGGTGGACATCCCACACTCACCAAATGTTGTAATGATTCCGCTCCTGAGCAACTCGAACAAGAGCTACAAGATTTCCTAAGGGACAAAGCTGATACCTTCGCCTGGACCCATGAAAATATGCTAGATACTGACCCCAAGATCATTGCCCATTATCTCAACATTTCACCTGAGGCTAGGCCAATCAAGCAGAAAAGGAGGAGCTTCGAACCTAAGCATAACGAAGCCGTGGCAGACAAAGTGGAGAAGCTCGTCCAAACCAAGTTTATCAAAGAAGCACAATACCCGACTTGGCTCTCGAACGTGGTGATGGTGAAGAAAGCGAACGAAAAATGGTGGATGTCCATGGATTTCACTGATCTTAACAAGGCCTGCCCCAAAGACAATTTCCCATTGCCTACCATTGACTTTTTGGCCGACTTTACTGCCAGGTACGAGATGCTCTCCTTCATGGACGCTTTCTCGGGGTATAACTAGATTAGAATAGCAAAACGAGATCAGGAACATACTGCATTCATCACCGACAAAGGATTGTACCATTACAAAGTGATGTCCTTCGGCCTGAAGAACGCCGGGGCAACTTACCAGCTATTGGTCAATAGAATGTTCAAGTCCCAGATAGGATAGAACATGGAAGTGTGTGTAGACAATATGCTAATGAAGAGAAAACGAGTTACCGACCACTTGGGGGATTTGAAGGAAACCTTCCAAACCCTCAAGCGTTACAACATGAAGCTAAACCCAGCTAAATGTGCGTTCGGGGTAGCCTCAGGGAAGTTCCTGGGGTTTATGGTATCACAGAGGGGCATTGAAGCAAACCCAAAGAAGGTCAGGGTTGTACTGGACATGCAGGCCCCGAAGACAATAAAGGATGTTCAGAGGCTAGCAAGTAGAGTGGCAGCCCTGAACAGGTTCATCTTTCGATCAACCGACAAGTGTCTCCTCTTCTTCAAGACTCTAAGGAAACCATTCCAGTGCACGGTCGAGTGTGAAGAAGCCTTCCAGCAGCTAAAGCAATACTTGGGCTCCATCCCCCTGCTCAGCCGAAGGGTCACAAGGGAGGAGCTCTATCTCTACTTGGTCATTTCGGCAACAATAGTGAGCTCAGCCCTCGTGCAAAAAGATGCAGGAGTCCAAAAGCCGGTGTACTACACAAGTAGAGCACTCAGGAGGGCCGAGGAAAGATACTCGAAGATGGAGTTATTGGCTTTCGCTCTAGTGAACTCAACACAGAGGCTCAGACCGTACTTTTAAGCTCATACGATCGTGGTCATGATGGATCAGCCCATCAAGAAAGTGTTGCACAAGCCTGAAACCTTTGGTCGACTCATGGAATGGTCAGTGGAGCTCAGTTAGTTCGACATTCAATACAGACCAAGAATAGCCCTTTAGGGGCAGACAGCAGCAGATTTCATTGCAGAATTTACTACCTAGCCAGACACCCAACCCGACATAGAGGACGGAGAGAACACCTGGGTGTTGAATGTTGATGGATCCTCCACCGAACAATCAAGCGGGGCAGGCGTTGTTCTTGTAATCCCCGATAGCTAGAAAGTGGAGTATGCCATCCGATTCCGATTCCCTACCACCAACAATAAGGGAGAGTACGATGCCCTAATCACTGGGCTTCGAATTACTCATCGCATAGGGGCAGAGCAGGTAGCTGTTAGGGGAGATTCACAATTAGTAATCGAGCAAATCTAAGGGGAATACGAAGCTAGGGGGAGAAGATGAAGGAGCACTACCAAATAGCCAGAGACCTGGTTCGAAAGTTTTCAAAAGTAGTACTGCAATGGGTCCCCCAGTTGGAGAACAAGGAAGCAAATAGGTTGGTAAGAATAGCATCCTCATAAGAACTTGATCCCGAAGTACCCTTGGAAACTCTTGATTTACTGAGCATTCAAACCTTAAAAGTCAATGTGCTAGACACAGAAACCTCATGAGTTAAACCAATCAAAGACTACCTGTCACACAACACCCTCCTAAAAGACAAGCTGGAGGCAAGGAGGATCAAATTCAGGGCCAGCCGCTATATGATATTTGACGGCATTCTATACAAACGAAGGCACACCACCCCCCTTCTCAGATGTGCTACCGAAGAAGAAACCACCTACATCATGAGGGAAGTCTATGAAGGCATTTGTGGCAACCATTCTGGAGGATGGTCCTTGGCTAGCATGAATAAAGACTCCTAGGAGTTTGTGAAAAAGTGTGACAAGCACCCACAATTTGCCAACATTCCAAGACAACCCGCTCAAGAGCTAACTCCCATCCAAAGTCCGTGGCCCTTCGCCCAGTGGGGGATCGATATTGTGGGCCCATTGCCCCTAGGAAGGGGGCATAATAAGTTCGCTGTGATAGCCATCGACTACTTCACTAAGTGGGTCAAAGTAGAGACTCTCACTACCATCATAGAGCAGAAAATGACCAACTTCTTCTGAAGAACATCGTGTGTCGCTTCAGAATACCAAAAGTAGTCATCACTGACAACAGTAAGCAATTCGAAGGAAAGCAGTTCAGTGGCTTGTGCTTGAACTTGCAAATCAGCCACCATTTCTTCTCGATAGAACATCCTTAGGAAAATAAACAAGTGGAAGTTACCAACAGGTCTCTTTTAAAGATCATCAAAACCAAGCTGGAGAAAGTGAAAGGGTTATGGGCAAATGAGCTCCCCAGTGTCTTATGGGCCTACAGAACTACCGAGCGGGTTTCCACCGGCTAAACCCCTTTCTCTCTTACCTTCGGGGTTGAAGCAGTCATACCAGTAGAAATTAGCCTCCCCAGCCTCAGGACTCAGAACTACAACCCAGAGACAAACGACGAGGCCTTGGCAGTCGACATGGACTTACTGGAGGAAAAAAGGCTCCAGGCAGCAATTAGAATGGCCTCATACCGACAACAGATGTGCTAGTACCACAACAACTGAGTGCGCTTAAGGGATTTTAAGCCATGAGAGTTGGTTTTGAAGAAAGTCAACCAGTCTACTAGAATTGCGCAAGACGAAAAGCTCGGCCCAAATTGGGAAGGAGCTTACAAGGTGACGGGCATCATCAGAAAAGGAACCTATAGACTGAAGGGCTTGAACGGTAAAGAACTACCCCACCTATGATATGTTGAGCACCTAAGGAAGTATTATATGTAAGTGATTTCTTTTTTTGAATGTACAGCTATTGTAAAAAGTGAGCATATGATATCATACAGAAGTTTGCATACATTTATCCTAACTTGTTTCTACAATTGCAAGTTCATCTACAAATTTCTGATTTTGCCTATAATTCTCCTTGTTTGCAAACTCCCTAACATCTTTCTTGCAAGGGCATCAACCAAAATAATAACAAAACGACAAAAGCCTTACTTAGACCAAGGTCGAGCAGGCAGACTCGATATGTGAAAGTGACAAAGTCTTGCTCAGGCCCAGGCCGAGCAGGCAGAGGCTTTATACCCAATCTACAAGCTAAAGCGAAGAAGTCCTGCTTAGGCCCAGGCCGAACAGGCAGAGGCTTTATGCCTAATCTACAAGTTAAAACAACAAAGCCCTGCTTGGGCCAAGGCCGAGCAGGTAGAATCGACATGTGAAAGTGACAAGGTCCTACTTAAGCCGAGACTGAGCAGGCAGAATTAACATGTGAAAGCAACAAAGTCCTACTTAGGCCCAGACCGAGCAAGTAGAGGCTTTATGCCCAATTTACAAGTTAAAGTAACAAAGCCTTGCTGGGGCCAAGGCCGAGCAGGCAGACGACATGTGAAAGTGACAAAATCATGCTTAGGCCTAGGCCGAGCAGGCAGAAGCTTTACGCCAAATCTACAAGTTAAAGCAACAATGTCCTGCTTAGGCCTAAGCCGAGCAGGTAGAGGCTTTATGCCCAATCTATAAACTAAAGCAACAAAAGTTCTGCTCAGGCCTAGGCCAAGCAGGTAGAGGCTATATGTCACGCCTGCTCCTAATCAAGCGTCATTAACGCCGTCTTAAGATGAACGTTGCACAGGTCACCTACTTATAAGGAAAACCTCCACATAATCCCAAAGATAGATATCTTATAGGAATACATAACATCATATTAAATAGACACAACCCATCTCATAATTCTCTAACATATATCATTAAGAGAACTCTTAATCCACACTTACGAATATTTACAAAATCACAAAATAAACCAAACTCCAACAAGACTTTAACGCAATGTACAACAATGTACATGATTAATAACTCAACAAAAGAGCTTCTCGAAGCTGTCCAACTCAACACCAACAATGGATTGGACATCTCTCATTTTCTTACAAAACAATCTATGTGGGTGTGAGCTATATATTAACGTGCTCACAAGATAATCAAATTCATAAAGAAGGAATGATAAACATCCACTGAATTAAGCATCAATAGATAATACACCAACAATAATAAAAACAATGCCTCTTGTGATGCAATATATGATACACTACATACGTGCGTGCTATTTTGATAACATTGGCCCAATATATCGATGACTTGTTATCAAGGATGTCCCACATCGATACCCTTTAGGTTAGCCCCACATCGACACCCTTTAGGTTAGCCCCACATCAACTAAACCTTAGGTTAGTCCCACATCGACTAAACCTCCTCCGTGCAATGTAAGATATGCACACAAAATGTATTGTATGTAAATGTCGTCGCATAATCTAACAATCACCACCATTGTAGACAATAAAACATTCAATGCATTATGAATAAGATCATCTTATATTCCCACCTGATACTTGTCTTATACATACCATCGAGTCACTCCTTTGGTTGAGCCGGAGTGTTTTGATCCACTTTTAAACCTACCAAACACCACCACATCAAACTTGATGAAATAGATGTTATAATTTATAACTAATGCATGACTATAGCTTGTACACCTTAAACATGTAATTTAGAACACCAATAATGCATTAGAACTCAACAGGATGTTAAACCCTTCTCCAATGCAATTTAATGTCAACTTTAAACTACAATTTCTCATAAGCTACAAGGAGTTAAAGTACCAAATTTATATCACTAGAAATATATATAAATCTACTTTCCGACACTTCAAACGGTGCATCAATCCGAGTTTTCTAGAGAAAGTTATGGTCATTTCACTAAAGAGTGTTAAAGCTGTCAGAAAGAGTTCGCTGGGGCAAGAAGGTAGCGAGACTTACTGGATAAATAAGTTTGCTGGAGCGAGAAGGTAGCGAGACTTACTGGATAAGTTCGCTGGGGCGAGAAGCCAGTGAAACCTTAGCGAGATCTGCTAGACATGGCTCGAATTGGCTTCCTAACCCAAGGTTTCTCCACTCCAATCCACCACAACACTTCACATAAGCTCACCAAAGACTCCAAAATGCAATACCAAGCTAGAAGTAAGATTAAAGACAACCAATAACATATTCACCAAGATGAATCAAGGCCTCCACCATGAAAGCCGTCACCCTCTTTTCTCCTCCATCACTTCAATTCTCACTTTCATGGCATAAATTGATATGTTAAGATACACAATTAACAAATATGCAATGAAACAAACATAAATATAAGATCTCTCACCTTCAACAATGAAATCACAAGCTTCCCCTTCAAATTTCTCCTCTTCTCTTCTTTCCTCTTATTTTTCTCTCTTTTCTCTCATTTTCTTTCTTGCCAAATAATTTTACTATACAAGCTCTCTTTTCTCTCTCCTCCCCTTGTCTTGAAGACAATTATAGATACAAAATATATCTATCATTCCACATGTCACACACACACACACACTTGCTATCAACATTAGTGAAACACGCACCTCTCACACATGAAGCATACACCTAGGTGTCTTAGGGTTAAACCCCTACCTAGCATCTCCTTGCTTCCTTAATCCATCTCTCATCCATATGATTAACATAATTAATCACACTTATGATAATTTATCATGATTAACAAAAGTTAAGCATGAAGATTAATTAAACTAATTAATCATGAATTAAGCTCACTAATCATGCTTAAAAACATGATAATCCCCCAAATGCAAGCCCTCATTAAACCATGCTAAACAAGCGTCTTGATTAAGGATAATCATGCATCATAAACATGCTATTAAGTTAAGCATGATGCTAACCAAGTTAGGATTTCACACTGTATGCCCAATCTACAAACTCACGCAACAAAAAGTCCTAACCATGATGTTGTGCCCAGATTTTTTGCGCCCGAGGAATACTCACACAAGCGAGAAAAATGCTGTACTCTCTCGTTAGAACTCACCCTCCTAGAAAAATGAGTGCGACTAGGTTTGAATTGAAAATAAATTTGAATAAAGGGTTTTTAGAAAAGATTCGGAGTCGCTACCTAATTTGATTAAGGTGAGTTAGGTCACCTAAAAACTAAGAATAATCCGAAGACTACACTTAGGGTTTTGGAAAACGATTTGAAAATATCTCTTCAAGAGAGGATTTTTTTAGGAAAACAGGTTGTTTGGCAACCTTTGAAAAATAATTAAACCCTTATTGGAAAATAACTCCTTTTTGGTCTTTGAAATCAGTGATTCTAGGTTCGGAGGTTGGTTATGTGTAGGGAAGACGCACTAAGCCATCACCCTACCCCGCCCTTTTGGTACCTACATGTCAATCTACCCTAGATTCACCTATGAGAGTCTTTAACTAACTATTGGCCAATCCTATCCACTTTGAAAAACAATGCTTGAAAAGAAACTAACATGATGCATGATATGCAAGTGCAAATTAAGAGAATTGAAAAATAGATTTGAAAAGAGATTGATTTGAAATTGATTTGATTTGAAAATAGATTTGAAGAGATGGAATTGAAATTGGAAAGTTTGAAAATTTGAAAATAGATATTTTGAAATTGGAATTTTGAAAATAGATTGGAATTTAGGATTTGAAACTGTGGAGACTGCACCCATGAGGGTGGAATTGAAAGCTTGAAAAGTGTTGTGACCGCACCTATGGAGGTTGCCTACGTATCTCTTTGGGGGAATCAAGTCAGTCGTAGTTCGGACCAAAGTCCGATTGAAAATGGAAGAGTTGATTTGAAAGAAGGAATTGAAATGGAAATTGAAAGTAGAAGATTGAGATATTGAACTTTAAATGGAGGATTGAAAATTGAAATTTGGAATTTTGGAATTGAAAAGATTGAATTTTGATTTGAAAAGATCGAACTTGGAATAGAAAGATTTAGACTTATTTTGAAAAGACGAAGGTTTAGGAAACCTACAGTTAAGAAATAGAAGAGACTTAGGAAAGATTTGACTCGGCTTGGAAGATTTAGAAACTTAGGAAGAATTGGATTTAGGAAATGTTCAAATTAGGAAAGTTCCAAATTAGAAAAGCTTTGAATTAGGAAAGTTTCATTTTTGGAAAGTTTCAAATTAAGAAAATTTCGACTTAGGGAAGTTTTGAAAATTGGAGAGTTTTGAAAGTAGGAAGGGTTCGAATTAGGAAAGTTTCAAAATAGGAAAATGTTGTTTTAGGAAAGGTTTTGAAATTAGAAAGGTTTTCAATTTAGGAAATATTTGAATTAAGAAAGTTTCAACTTAAGAAAGTTTTGAGTTTAGAAAAGTTTTAGATTTGAAAAGATTTTGAAGTTTTAGAAAGTTTAGAATTTGAAAAGATTTAGGTTTAGAAAGATTTAACTTAAGAAAGTTTTAAATTTGGAAAGATTTGAAATTTAGAAAGTTTAAGATTTAGAAAGTTTTAGAGTTTTAGAAAATCTTAAGATAAGGAAAGGTTTGAAAACTTAGGTTTGAAAAGTTAAAATTTGAAAAGATGGTAGAATTAGGAAAGGGTTGGATTAGGGAAGATTTGGAAACTTAGTGTTTAAGGAAAGATTTGAAAGTTTTAGGAAATTTAAGATTTAAGAAAGTGAAAGTTTGGGAAGGATTTGAATTAGGAAAGAGTTGGATTAGGAAGTGATTGGATTTGGTTTCTAAAACAAGAGATTGGATTTTGTTTCTAAAAAGAGATGTTTTAATTTTGTTTCCAAAAACGGAGGATTGGATCTAGTTTCCTAAACGGGGAGATTGGATTTGGTTTCCTAAAGGGAAGATTGGATTTGGTAAGGATTTGGAAAGGAAGGTTTCTAGAAACCCTAGATTTGGAAAACTATAGTTTGGACGTAGAAAATAGGTTTTGGAAACATGTATAGTTTAGATGTGAAAACAAAAGGTTTTGGAAACCTAGGTTTGGGGCAAAGTTTGAAAATCATGTTTTTGGGAAGAAAATGAGGGTTTTCTAATTGTGAGTTCTAGGGCTTGACTTGGGCTCTAAGAAAAGAGTTTTTGGAAAGCACGTTTTTTAAAACAAAGGTTTTGGAAGGAAATCCTAAAGAAGAATTTCTAGAGGGAAGATTTCGGAAAGAGAGTTTTTGAAAACGAAGATTTTTAGAAGAGAATCCTAGGGAGGAGTTTTTGAAAAGTGTGTTTTTGGAAATAAGTTTTTTTTTTAAGGAAATCCTAGAAGGGATTTTTGAAAAGAAAGATTTTGGGAAGAGAGTTTTTAGAAAGATTTTTAGGGAGCGTTTTTAGAAAGTGAATTTTGAGGAGAGAGAGTTTTGGAAAGGAATTGAAAAAGGGAGTTTTGAAAAATAGATTTTTGGAAAGAGTTTTTGAAAACAACTTTGGAAAAAAGAGTTTTAGGAAAGCGTGTTAGAAAAGAGATTTTTAGGAAGAGATTTTTGAAAAGAGAGCTTTTTGGAAAGTATAAAAACGTCTCACTTTCCTAAAGCGATTCTAACCATAAGAAGGCTAGAACCACTTTAAGAAAGTGGTTTTGAAAATAACAAAGGTTGAAAATATAGACCATGTTGGTCACTTTAAATGTAACACTTTCCTAAAGTAACTCTAGTCATGGAAAGGCTAGAATCACCCTAGGATTGTGGTTTTGAAAACAAGTTTTTGAAAAAGAGATTTTTATGCAATTTTCAAAACAAGTTTGAAAACGATTTTGAAAACAACTTTGAAAACGATTTTTGGAAAGATACAAGATCACGATATGCACAATGCAATTTTGGGGTCGTGAACATACAAGGCTAAGGCTTCACCACATAATCAAGGGGGCCGGACCCACATGGTCTCTGGTTAAACTAGAAGAAAACCTCCGACACGGTGACTCTCCAATAGCCCAATCCTACACATGGACCGGGAATCCCCTTGTTTCAAGCATGCAAAGAAAGGGGGGGAAAGAGATGGGGGATTAAAATAGAGAAAACCCAAGTGGGTTTGAGAGAGAAGAGAGAGGGGGGAAGTGCGAAAATTTAAATGGAGAATCTACCTTGTATCTTGTTTATTTTGCGCGCCTTGCTTTCTTCGGTCTTCGGTCTTCGTCTTGATCTTCATCTTCAATCTTCAAGAGTTGTCTTCAAACTTCAGATTGCAGCTCCTCAAGTCTTCCAAGGAGGATTGAAGGCTAGTGTATAAGTGTATGAGGGTGTGTATGAGTGTATAGAAGGCTAGGGTTTAGTGTATGGTGGCTAGGGCTTGGAAAACCTAGGGAGGCTAGGGTTTAGGGGGTGCTCGAGCTCTGTATATCGAATTATATGATTTTTAGGTTAAGTTTGCGGACCCTTTAAACGCTGGAGAAGGCTTTGTATTTATAGAGGTTGGACAACATTGGCGCATGTTGCAGTGGCGTCATGCCAAACTTTACACTGGCGCCACTAGGAGTGGCGCTAGGCTAATTTTTGGCTTTGCGCCACTACTAGTGGCGCCAGCTATTTAGGAAATATTTAAGGTCGGCAAGCAACGTATCTTTGACTAGATTTGGGCGCCTGTATTAATGACTGCCATGCAATCTTTAGCCTAACTTCACTAGGAGTAACTCCGAAAAGTCCGGGAATGATCCAGAAGGTCGGAAAGGAGCAGGAACACTTAAAATAGTGTCCTGGAGGTATTTGACTTGAAAAGTGAGGATAAGATGTGTCGGAAAGGCTGACCGGGCCTTTAGGGGCAAAACGGTCAACTAGACCGGGAAACTGCCAGGACAAACCCGGACTGTCCTGGAAGAGGACTCAGGATCTGGAAACATTATTCAGAATGTTCTCAAAGGTTGCCGGTTTGATTCCTAGAGCCGGCGTGGTCGGAAAAGGAGACCGGCCCACTAGGGGTAAAATGGTCATTTCGTACCAGGTTGGCCGGACCTGACTCGGAATGATCCGAAAAGGTAAAAGGAGGTTGAGAACACTATAAAAAGTAGTCTCAGGAGGTTACTGGTTTGATACCCAAAGCCGGTGTGGTTCTTGGGACGTTCGAATGCCCAGGGACAATACGGTCATTTAGCTTCAAGTGGGCCCTATGGGCCCAAGAAGCGATTGATGGACTAAATTCAAGTTAAAAAGGCTGGCTTAAAGTCTAAATATGCATGTGATGTGTGAAAGTGAGCTTGGTCAGCTCGGAGATTGCCGAGCGGGCAAAAATAGGGTGCTTACACATGACAACTTACCGACTAGAGTATCCACACTTATTATCTGCACTTGCATTTTTACTGACTACCTACACTTGCCAAATTTCGAAATAGGCCAAATAAGAGTTTGTTAATTTGTTGGTTTATTCGCTAATAAGAGTTCGTTTACTCTTAAAAGGCAACAAAATCTATAGATTAAAGCAAAAACTACAACAACGGAGGCAGAAAGGGATTTTTCATTCATAAAAGTTAGATTACAAAAGACAGAGCAGTATTACATCATGAAAATCACTACAAGCGTAAAAGAAGAAGACTACTGCAAAAATCTACTTGGCCACGTGAGCCTTCAATTGAGCAACAGTCTTAGACTAGGGGTCGTCCTTCTCTGCCCCCTCATTGTCTTGTCCTTGCTCTTCGATAGTGCCTAAAAGATGGCATCATCTTCGACCACTGGCTTAATTGCGGATAGGTCCAGATTGGGATGAGCCTTAGTAACCAAACGTTTGGCTTCTTTGAAGCCATCCATATAAATCCGGGCAAAAGCAGTCTGGCGCTTTGCCCCATTCATGTACTCCTATTCAGCCTTCTTCTTAGCAGCCTCCAACCGAGCAGGGAATGTTGCAATCTAATCATGGGCAACCGTCAGGGTAGCCTTCTCAGCTGCCAATTTTTTTCCAGCAGACTTCCTTTTGGGCCTTCTCCTTCTCGAAGTCAGCCCTCAGCTTTGCTTGATCACTCTGAAGGGACTGCACTCTGCTCGCAGCTTCCTTCACCTTTGCCAGAGTTGTATTCAACTCAGCCTGGAGTTGGTCAGAAGTCCTCTTCTCCTCCACGAAAGCCTTCTCAAAGTCCACTGATCTGCCGCTAAGGACCATTACTCTGGTAGCAGCCTGAAAAGGAAACCACACGATCAGAAAAGGTTAATAGCCTAAAAAGGAAGCAACACAACCAGAGAAGGTTAAAACGCCAAGCACAAATAAACACTCCCAGACCTTCAGTAGGTCCTAGAAGATTTCCTTCCCTAACATTGGTGAGGCCAGGGCGAACAACTTGATGGTGTCCGGAAAGGAAATGATGTTTTTCAACTTTCTCGTCGCCTCGCTGGCACTCTAAAAAATTAAGGGGGGAAAGACTAGCACATGCCCTAAAGGCCAAACAGCTGCTGGGGGTACCTCAGTAGTGACTGTGGCGGATGCTGTGGGAGGTGGAGGTAAAGTCTTCTCAGCAGGAGGAGGAACGCCAACCAACTGAGGAGTATTATTCTCAAGGACTATCGCTTTCCCCTTACTCTCCTCTACAGGCGGCTAGGTAGGGACCTTGTGACCATATGCCAACTTGAACCACTTAGCCGAAGCAGGAGGGTCGACTTCTGTGATCAGCTTGGTCTTCTTTAGAAAATTTCTGTTTAGTGTCATCTCCTCCTCCTCGTCCTCAGGCAATTCAACCCCTTGATCTATAAAAAACACGAGGCATGGATGTCAGAACACGACAGGCTACAGTTAAACAAAAAACACAAAGTACTAACTCCTTGTGCGTTCTGCCCTTAGAGTGTAATCTGTAGGCTCAGGGCCCAACAGGAATATACCCAGATTTTTGACATTTACCAAGGCACAGGCGTCGGTAACGCCAAGCTTGATAGCTTGGTCCACCCTCTTCTTCAGTATCTCACTTAGAGTGGGGGCAGCATGGGCTAAAAGCAAGCAACCTAAGTTAGTACTCTATAGGCCTAAGAACCTAAAGACAAAAGAGAAAAATACCAGGGTTGAAGAGCGTACCCTTCCTAGAAGGTCTCCCCCACTCCCAAGAAACCCAAACGAACGTCTCATTCACTAGCTCTCAAGGCTGACTCTCTCAGCCATCACTGTAAATGAAGGAAAACTTATCTTTCCACTTTTTGTGGGAAGAGGGCAGCCCCTTTACCAAAACGATGCCCTTGCTCCTAGCAGAGAAGTACCACTATCCTTTTTCAAGCTCTGACATCTTATAGTAGTGCAAATATTCATCAACAGTGAGGTTGTCCTTGCCACCACTACTTGCCTGCCACAGCACGGCATATGCCACCAAAATCATCCAAGCATTGGGCATGAGTTGACCCAGAACCAACCCCACAGCACCCATAATCTCTCTAATAGGAGCAGGGATGGGGAATCTAAGGCCATTAACTAGAGCGGCCTCATACACACAGATTTTCCTTGAACGGACAGAGTAAGCCTACTCCCCCCTCTTCAAAATCCTATAGCGCAGCGAAGGGGGCATCTGGTACTCCTTCCAAATCCTCTTTTCCGTCATCATAGAGGACACTCCCTTTGCCGCAAAGTTGAACTCCCTCACTCCCTGCACCATTACTGTCTTGGCTCCAAGGGCCACTCTCCCTCCAGAAGCCTGAAAAGGATCCATTAATGAACTATCAGGGGCCTCGGGCCTAACCCTAACTAGATCTTGAGAAGGGGTGTTCTCAAAATTTGATGATTGCACCTCTCTCTCGTCCATGGTTCCTATCAGATATCCCTTCTTCCTAGGCTTGACTTCTACCCCAACCAATTCTCAAACCCACCTAAGCGACTTAAAGATAGCTCACAAACTTTTCGACGAGTGACTCTTACAGCAAAGAAACTTACCAAGCAACGCAAGAAATCTTTCGGCGCAGTTGCAAATTGACATGGCAAAAAGCAACAAAGTAGAAAATCTGGAAAGTCATATGGAATCTCCAAGTATGGCACATGCAAAGTGAAACCCAAAGGGTATAACCACCCAGGCTAAAAGCCTTCTTTTCAAAATTAACGGCTCAGAATGGCTCATCGACCCGTAGATCCGACTACTGGCAGTTTACAAGTCACGTCATATTTTGGAAACCAATGAGCATGCACCACGTGGCGAAACGTCAGTCAACACATTTATTCATTGCCAGCCTTATGTTGGTCCAAAAGGCAACCCAATAGGGGGGTGAATTGGATTTTTTTAAAGATTTATAACAATTAAGATTAATTAAAATTAATCTAAGCAATGTAATAGTGATCCAACTATATGTGATGCAATGCAATCAGTAGAAATAAAGAAAATAGAGTACTAGAAGGGAGACATAGATTTACCGAGGTTCAACCACAAATCATGGTCTACGTCCTTACCCCAAGATTTCCTTGAAGTCTTCTTCCACTATGTAATCACCTATTACAAGATGGGCTACTGATTGACAAAGTGCTCAGCTCACTATACAAAGAACTCCTCACCGAGCTCTTCAATCTCTAAGTGGTTTTGTCCAAGCTCCACTCAAACTTCGAAGAGTTTTGCTTTCACAAGAGAACTCTCAAACTCTCAATTACAAGTGTATATGAATATACAAGTAACAAACAAACTCTCTAGCAAGAGTAAATTTTACAATCTAAGCTCATAAGAATAAAACAGGAAGAATGTTCTGGAATATTAGGTTGATCAGTGATTCTTGTCTTTAGTTGTTTCTTCCTCTTGATTCTTGGTTATAAATGCAGTTGGAGGCTAGTATATAAACCCTTGCATTGATTCCATTCGTTGGAGGTAGTTGGGATTCATAAATGCACGTCAAGCCCGTTATAACGTTAGGAAAACTAGCCGTTATATCCAAGGAGTCGGCTCCAGGTTTGTGGAGTCAACACTTTCTGTTTCTGCATTTCCCAGATGTTGTTCACTAACTTCATGAATCCGCTCTTCATATCAATAAGGCGACTTCTTGTTCATTCTGTCTTCACATCTTTGGCTTCTGCTGTCATGAGGCGACTCTTTATTTTTAGGAGTCCGCTCTTTGTTCATTTGATCTTCAACCTTTTTCTTCTGTTGTCATGAGGCGACTCTTCGTCCTCATGTGTCTGCTCATTGATCATTTCATGTTCAAGCCTTTGCGTCTGTCTCCATGAGGCGACTCTTTATTTCAATGAGTCCACTCTTTGTCTATTTGGTCTCAAGACTGTTTGCTTCTGTGATCAAGAGGCGACTCTTCATTGTACATGAGTCCGCTCATTTATCATTTCGTCTTCAGGCATTTTGCTTCTGTAACCATGAGGTGACTCCTCATTTCAATGAGTCCACTCATTGCCCAGATATCTGTATTCTATCTTCCAATAATTCAGATCATCTTAGCAAGGGTATAAGATCTTCAAGGAGTATTTCTTTAGGGTATGATGATCAATCAAATCTCTTTAATTCATCAGAGTTAACTTCTATTCAACTTGGATTGAATCAATCATTGGATATTGATCTTCTCTTGACTCTCAAACTGTCAGAGCTTCATTAGATCAATGTTTGATCTTTTCTTCTTCATTTGCAAAGCTTCTTCTTTCATAATAGAACATCTTCGTCAATGTCAAGCTTCTTCAATTGTGTAGAGCTTCACAATGCTTGATTTTTGATTTTCTCTCTTTGCTAGCAATTCTTCATTCTTCATTAAAATCACTTCATTGAGACCATTGCAGACATGATGAAGTCTCTTCATACATCTAGTCTTTATAGATCTTTTTCATCTTAGAAGAATTCTTCATTTGGATTTCATGTAGAGATCAGACAATCATTGTGAGCCATCTTCTCAGCAACTTCAATCACATTGTCTTGAATTGATCTCTATATACTATATGAAATCATCTCTTGAGCATTTTCAATCTCTTCAACAATCAATTCTTCTTCAACTAATCTTTACACTTTTTTAACTAATCTTTGCATATTCTGATGAAGTCTTCAGTCTATCTTGCAAATCAATCTTCATCGAAACTATGCATACTTGATAGAAACTTTGTTTGAACACCTTCAATCTCTTCGAATGTAAGACATTTGTTTGAAGTAGAGATAGGCGTCAATCCTCTGTTTGGTTTATTGTATAGCTCTTGGAATTTATTTCTTGATCTTGAATTTATTGTGCATTCTCTTTGACATGCATTAGACTTAAGATTAAACTTTTAAGTCTAAATTATGAACTTTATTAATCTGCACACTAAGTAGATTCATTAGTAAAATAACACAAGATTTAGTTATCATCAAAATCAACATGAGAATTAACTTTGAGTCAATACCTTAGTCATAAATGCGCTTACGGCGTCATAAATGCATTCCACCTTTACGAAGAGACACTCGCCTTTCTAGAAATTCCCTTGACCACACTTGGGGTACTCAGAAGAATTGGGGGCAACTGATGAGAACCGATCAAGAATTCACCTAACCACGCTTGGGGTACTAAGAGGAATTGAGGGCAACTAATGGAAACCGATTAGGACTCTCTGCAATGGGCTGACCGACGCTTGTATTGAGGACATGTCGAGCAAGAAGACAATGGAGATCAACCTTGAAGCTCTAGCTGACTCGAGCATGACCAAGCAGACCATGCCCAGCACGATCGAGTAAATCAAGCCTGAGCAGACCTTGTGGGATGGTGCCAATCATTTCCCCCACCTATCACGACAGTGGAGGCTATCACTGATAACGTAATCATGATAACGTGCTCCTAACTCTTGGACTTCGCATGTAGTAGGAGGTAGTTACCTCCCCCGCTCTAACACACTCTTAAGGGAGCGTCACGTGTGGGGTTGGACAACTACTCCCCCCCACAATCTTGTTATCAATCTAGCCCTCCAATGCCACGCTGCCACGTAGAGAGACAACTATCTCTCATTATCTCCATGCATGCAAAGCTCTCTCAGGACTACCGCAACACCTACCAATATAAAAGGAAAAGCTCATCTTCTCTAATAAGATACGCAAACATAAACCCTAACTAAAATTCTGTTAAAATATCTTCAGAAAACTAATTTTGTCATCGGAGGGTCCTTGAAAGGCACCATACTGGTATCCCTTACCCTTTCATCTCTTCTTAGTTCACCGCCGACCTGAAGACCGACCTTACAAGTTTATTGCATTACCAGCAATATGGCTGATTTAATTTGACAACGTCCCTACCTAACATATTTTGAAATTTTCATCATAGTGCATCCACGTGTATATATATATACACACACACATATATGTAAAACCATTACAGGATATGAGAATTCTTTTTCTATGACGTGGGATATTTTATCTTTTTGGCTGGTCAATCCAAAGTTGCAAGCGATAGCTAACGGGGACCCTATCCAATGTTGGGAGAACGGCACAAGAAACAAAAATGAAAACAATTTTTTTGATTCTTAGTACATGCATGTATGTTATATAGTACATTTAGAAAGATAGAAGGCGAGGCTAGACTTCTCTTATGTGAAGCTCCGTCCAAATGGCCATACGTGAACTTCATGAGTTAATTTAAAACACAGAAATAGTCACTTCATATGCAGAAACAATACTCTGCAAACTTCTAACATTTATGAGTTTGTCTTTTGTCTTGTTTAATTAAAGTAATGAGATTGTCCCCGATCGGAATTGAAGTCCTCAATGCACAATTCTTATGATTATGAGGGCTTATGTGCGGAAGTCTTCAGCCCACAGGCGTGTGAAATGAGATTTTGCCAAAAAGAAGAGAGCCCTCTGGCAATAGCAACGGCCAATACAATTGCTGAGAGCAAATCATTAGTTTGACCACGGTCCTGAGTAATGGTACTGTGTTACATTATATCATAATAATAAAATAATATGACACGATCGTTGCATCAAATATATTTTTTTGAATAAGTGAAGATCGCATTGTCAACTGTCAGTTGGCATTTCTCTTTTTCTCTTTTCTTTTTTCTCGTATTTTTTTAAGTTATATTTGTATTAACTTTTTTCTTAATAAATTTAAATTTTAAACTTAGTATTAATTTTTTTTTCACAACAAAAATATATTTTATAACTTATTGATTATGATCGACCTATACATACACAGAAAAGCCTAATATCAACAGCTATTGATGATCAATTGCTATCATAGGCATATCAATTGAATCCTAACAAGGGATGGGAGAATTAGACTGCCGTATCTAGTATCAACTGCAAAGTAACCAAATGTGAGTATTGCTTGAACACAATCAAACCGTACTGAGAAGGAACATCTTAGGAAAATTCACCCTAGGAAACCCGCTAGATTCCGTACCTCTGTTTGTCCTTCCACCGCCCCTCCTCTCACGTTCAAATGGTACGTTTTCATGCAGACAAACATCGCACCCGAGGGCATTTCCGTAATATCACCCAAGAATCCCCACGTACGTAAATTCATAAACACCCCCGCTTGTAACGCTCCAAATTTTTCTGGTGGGCTCCACTCCACGAGGCTGCAGGTGGAGCACCGACAGCAAGTAATGGAGCGCCAATAGTGATTAAGAAATCTGAATTCGAATTTCAAATTTAAAAAAAAATCAAATCAATATTCAAAGGAGCCTCGTAAGTGAGGTCCTGTGGATTGGGCGTCAACCTGTCAGACTAGTCGTCCAGTACGAACGTACCACTTGAACGAACGTTTCTGGGGCGGCACTGAAAATGACTTTGGGTTGGAGCCGGCGGCTCAACATTTTACCCGGTAAAAGAACCGTCCTCATTCGTAATCAGGAATACTTGTTTGGGCAGTCTTTGTTTTTCGTTTTTTATGTTTTCCAATTGAGCTCCTATTGACCGGAATGTCCCTATTTTTTACCAAATATTACGTTCAGTGTTTAGATTATTTATTTTCCAAGCTTCCTTGATTGCCCTTGGCTTTGTCAAAATAGTCCAGACTTATCCCAGAGGAATGAATCATTTCAGTTGGGTTAGTTGACGACAAAAGCTGGCCCCATTTCTTGGTCCGTATCCACCTTTTTTGCCTCTTTGCTTACAAGTCATGGCCTGTCCCCAACTACGACCATCATGAAGGGCACTTCCGTAATTCAGTAGATAAAGTTCGTTTCCTTTTATATAGTACGTTGCTGGCCCAGGGAGGCGGGGCGGGTGGTTTGAATTTAGCCCGGCCCAGGTTGGCCAGGGCATGCAAAACAAACTTTTTTTTTATTCTTTTGCCTATTCTCTCAAAAAAAAAAAAAAAATGTTAACAGTTCTTGATTAGAATATAAGATAATTTGAGAGTTCATTCGTTCTTAAAGATGAATTTTATAATAAAAAAAATCGGAGCACAACGGCATAAATTTTGGTAAATATTTCACTGTTAAATTAAGAGAGTAGTCATGATTAAAGGATTTAAACTCGTAAATGAACTTCTTAACAGTTTGTTCAAGGAATGAAAAAAGAGGATGGTATACTCAATCAATCACTCTTGAATTACTCTTATCTGTATTTTAGTATTCAAGACTCCAACTTAGGTTTTGGAGAGTTATTCGCCAGTATTACACCAGTGCCAAAGTTCTTGTTTATTACAAACCATCTTTCATTCAAACCATCAAGTTATGAGCATCATTATAAAATTTTAAGACACTAAATTTAAAAATGTTAAAAGATTTTTTATAGTAAGTCTAAAGAACTTTGTCACATTAATGCCACATTTGTCTAGCGAGATGGGATAAGAGCTAAGGAATCCAAGAACAATAAATCTTGGGATTATAAAAGATGCTGAAGGTTATTAATAGTTTGGCCTCCAAACTCAAATCTTGGAATAGCTTATTCTGTCTTATGAAGTTTATTTGATCTGGTGTATACAGAATAAAATATTATGTCTAAATGACTTATCCCAAACTCTATTTGTACAAGAAAGTTTGTGACAGTGGCATGTAAATCAGAAGAGGAAAGACCGAAAGAGGCTATAGCACATAAATTGCAATCCATGCATGCAAAATTATTCATACAATCCAATGTCTCTTCTCTTCTCTCTCTCTCTTCTCTTACTAGGAGTTGTAAATATATTTTGTAACATCAATAAACAGGACAAACATTAAGTGGTACTATCATGTCAATTACTGTAACTCAAATTTATAATTATTGTTATCTCATATTTAAAGTTTGGAGTTGGGATTCATGGAATACACAAATAAAAAAGGAAAAAATCACAACAAAATAAAGTAGTGTTATTTTTTCCCCAGCAAGTCGAATTCAGATTAAGTAGTCTTTCCGACAATAGAAAAGTAATTCCAAACATTTTTGAATAATTGACATAATGTACTGTGTCTACAAATAATTGATATCCTGGCTGCTTCTATTATGGGTTATCATCCACCCAACCTTGTCTAATCTATTTTTTTTCATCTAATATCTTAATAGTGTTTACACTTTTCCCCCTCCTTTTAGTTGGTCAAAAACAAAAAAAAATAATACTAATAATAGAAGGGTCAAGGGCAGACCTACACTAGGATCAAATGTCCTAACTTGCTTGAGTTATCAAAAATTTTTTTTAAATCTTAAATTTTTATGCATTTATAATATAAAATATTGGATTGCCCAGTTGAAATTTACAATTTTTTTTTATCTTATTCCTCCAAATTGAAATTTTTTTTGCTTTGACCCTCCTCGCTCAACAAAATTCCTTAGTTGATAAGGGTAACACTTATGATTTCATATACAAAAGTTTTGTTGTATTTTTGTTTTGGTGTATATGAAAGGTCTTTCAATATAAAAAAAAAAACTTTGTTATATTTTGCATGCTTTAGAAAAGTAGTCTTCATGTCAGAGAATTAGAATGAAAGGAGAAGGAGGAGCGGGAAACGGTGAACAACCAGAATGAGCGGCGATCAACGCGGTAGGCAAAATCCACGTAAAATTAGTCAAAAGCGATGAGGCCCAACTCTTCCAAAGGAAGTAAAGTCCGATGGGAAAATTAAAACTAACACACAAAAGTTTGGCGGTTTCGTGGTAATTAATTACTCAAAGTTTTTGGTTTTTGGTGGGGCGGACTACTCTATCAAACCCATCATTACTACGTTTATTAATATAAATAAATTCAAAATTCTATAGTTTTAGGCAAGTAGATATTTCAAATTCAAAACCAAGAATAAAAGTAAAATTTGTTGTGGTGCTATTGGATTACAGATACAAAATTAATTATGAATTAGTAGCTTTCTAACCCAGACCCAGAAAAGTCTGGTGACCTGGTCGTCCTTCAACAGGGACGTGTCTTTGTAATTTCAGAAATTTTATTTTAAAAATATTTTAGGACTGACGTTATATATATAGATTTTTTGTAACGTTTATACGCGGAAGTATAAATAACATGAGGAGAGATAGACAGAAAATAAGTAGAGAGAGAGAAAGAAAGAAAGAAAGAAGAAGAAACGGGCACTTTTGGACAGTATTTCGTCAGGGGAACCCTTAAAGCCCTCTCATTCAATGCTTTACCGAACTCATCAGCCATTTTTCTTCCCATTCTACCCTTTTACCACCTCTATCCCTCCACCTCTTTCAACCACAACCCCTCTACCTCCTCATCTCCTTTCTCCTCCTCCTATTCAGGTAATTTCTGTCACTAATTTTGTGTTCTTCTTTTCTCATCTTCTCATATGTATGTGTGCATGTGTAATGGTTCTGGGTTCTTTGGTTAATAGGTTGAACAAGAAGAAGGAATGGAGTGCGTTGAAGGGGCGTTGAAAAGCAGTTTTAGGCCGGAGATGGCCGTGAAAAGGACCCAACAAGAAGCGTTTTTGGATGACTTGTGGACGGTTAATGGTCAAAGCGACGTCTCAGGGGACGATTTGTTTGTCGATGACCTCCTTGACTTCTCCAAAGGAGGTATTGAAGAGGGATTTTTTGAAGCAGAAGAAGAACAACGAGAGCGTGAAGAAGATACCAAGGCCTGTTCTCTCTCTGTTTTCCCTCAGGAGCAAGAGCAGCGAGCAGAGAAATACAAGGACTCTGAACCTAGCAGAAGCAGTTTCTCCGTCATAGATGATTTTGGGTCCCTCCCCTGCAGCGAACTCAGCGTTCCAGTAAGACCCTCTCTCTCTCTCTCTCTCTCTCTCTCAGTGAAAATATTGTTTCTATGGTTGGTTTGTGTTGGGGTGTGACTGAGAAAAGGGGCCGATTTTACAGGCGGATGATTTGGCGGACCTCGAATGGCTGTCTCATTTTGTGGAGGATACGGTCTCGGAATACTCCCTCACATACACCGCCGGAAAATTACCGGAGAAGCCCATCGAACACCGGTCCGAAGCACCGGAAATTCAGGTCCCAACCAAGCCCTGCTTCACGACTCCGGTTCAGACCAAGGCGAGAAGCAAGCGGGCGAGAACCGGCGGCCGAGTTTGGTCACTGGGGTCTCCTTCCCTGACGGAGTCGTCGTCTTCCACTTCCTCCTCCTCGTCTTGTACCTCGTCGTCCTCACCTTCCAACCCTTGGCTCATTTACGGCAGCCCGAGTCAAACCGCCGAGTCACTCCTCAGCCAACAGCCGCCGGCCAAGAAGCAGAAGAAGAAAAAACAAGAAGCCTCCGGCGGAAACGGTGGGTCCCAGCAGCCGCGGCGATGCAGCCATTGCTTCGTGCAGAAGACTCCACAGTGGCGAACCGGTCCGCTCGGTGCCAAAACGCTGTGTAACGCCTGCGGGGTCCGCTACAAGTCGGGTCGTCTATTGCCGGAGTACCGACCCGCTTGCAGCCCGACTTTCTCGAGCGAAGTCCACTCCAATAACCACCGTAAAGTGTTGGAGATGCGGCGGAAGAAAGAGTCGGAAGCAGGATTGCCTCCAGCGGTTCAAAGTTTTTAAGATGGAATACAGAAGAGATTAGGACGGACCTTGAACCCGGTTCGGACAGAGTCAGTTTAGTTGCGGTTCCGGTGTACATTTCTTTCATGGTGGGTGGTGCGTTAGGTTTCTAGGCAATGTAACGATTAGGGGGAGAGTAGTGGAGACTTTTATGTTACTTCTAATTTTATCAATTTTCTATTTTTTTAGTCATTCTTTATGTGTGTGTATATATATACATATATTACGGAGTCAAATGTATTTGGATTCATCCAAAAGTATTTTTATTTGATACTAAAAAAAATATTTTATATTTAAATTCAACTATGTAACATAGTGAAACATCATTAATCGTAATACAGCAGCAAAATCCAAGCAAACCAAAGTAGTAAAAATAAATCAACATTCAAGGAGAAATCCACTCAATATTGAGCCAAAGATTATGAAATTTAATTAGTTTTTACTAGCAGTGAATTTGTACTATGCATGACGTGTTATTTACGAAAATAAAAATAAAAATTAGTATAAGAATGTAATTTTTATGTAAAATATTTTGATATTCAATATTTTGTATATAAGTTAAGAATATAATGATACCTTTATAGAGTGAATGTGTTATTCTTATACTACATTTATTATTCTAAACATGTGTTTTTACATATATGTAAAACCTCTAATTTTATTAAATTAAAAGTATGTAAAATTTTAAGCATAATATTAGGTCCCAGCTTTAAAGAAAAAGCATTTTATTCAAATTTGAAAGTAAAGCCAGTTTAAATTAAAGTAATGCAAAAAAAAAAAAAATTAGTAATGGATAGAAATTGAGGTGATCAGCTTAATTTTTTGTAAAATAATATTAATTGAAATATTTGAATATGTTGAATTTACAAAAAATTTCTCCAAATATCTGTTATTAATAGATTGATTCATTTTGACCCAATCATAAATTAATAGGGTTTTAATTAAATGTTGGACCTAAGATATTAAACATTATAAAAAAAGAATAAATAGGGTGTTACATATAACTCATTTAAATTAGGGTCTATATAAAAACAATAACAAAATTTTATACGAGAAAAAGCACTGATTGGATGATATACGTATTTTATAAATTAATACTCTAAAAAAATTGGATTAGAACTTTTGAACTCAAAAACTAAATAAATTGCACAATAATGGGTGTGCATTTTCTAAAAATTTTGTGAGAGTGAGTTTAGGAAATAGATAATAGTTTTAATTTTAGAAAAGAATTTAGAAAACTATGATCTCAATTAATAGACTTTAGAAATTGTAAATCCATCTAAACTATATATAATTATATATCCTTCAATTAGTGAGAGTTTTACGTTAACTTAAAATTATTCTACTATAAGAACAAATTAAGAGAATTAGTACAAAGACTGGGAAGGAAGAACTACCCATTAAAAGCACTCAATCAACTGACCCAAAAACAAAACAAAACAAAAATAAAAAATCAAAAGAAGGAACAATATATTCCTCTTCAACAATTTATTCTACGAAAAAGGAAAAAAGAGAGAAAAAAAAATTTATTCCAGAGAAAAGGATTGTACTGCTCCATGGACACTCAAGACACACAAAAGCGGGAAGGCATTGGACTATTTGGGAACTCATTCAAGCAAATGCAACCACAAATTGTGAGCCGTATGGTAGGGCTAGAGAACTGACGTGAACTCAAGCACCGTTACAACACATGCATCCATATATTACCCATGCAGCATTGTGTTGTGGTGGGAGTCCTTTCTTTCATCAGTTGAGGGCGGATGACCACATCCCCACCCCCAACAACCACCCTGGCTGCCTCCACCTCCTTCACCCCAGCCCCCACCTTTTCCCTGACCACCGCCACCACCGCCACCTCCTCCTCCTGCTCCTCCACCACCACCGCCCCACCACCTCCACCACTACTGCCACCACCGCCGCCGCCCCCACCACTTTCCCCTCCCCAACCCCATCCATGACCTCCACCATTTCCCACCTCCCCACCTCCGCCACCTCCTCCACCACCCCCGCCACCACCACACCTCCACTTCCACCGCTTCCTTGGCCGTGTTTTCTTTTGTGCCCTTTATTTCTTCCTTTTCCTCTGCCACCACCACCACTTCTACCCCCGCCGCTTCCTCCTCCACTTCCACCACCACCCCCACCTCCACTTCCTCCTCCACCACCTCCTCCTCCTCCTCCACCCCCATTGTTCTTTCCAGTTTTACTACTGACCACTACTTCACCTGCGGTAGTTGTGTTTCTTCCTTGTACATCTCCAACACCAATATGCAATCCATGCGAAAGCTTACGCATGGAAGCACTATCCTTGGATTGAGCAAAGCCAACTTTTGCTTCGCCATCATTAATGAGTCCATCAACCAGACAGGGACTAAGTAGCAACGCAACAAGCAACAGAAGCCCAAACCCCATCTTTCTGCTTCAACTTCAGACTGCAGAGACACTCTCTTCGTCATATCCTCTTATATACCCTTCTGCATCTGGTTCGAATAGCCACTGACAGCTACATGTCCCTACTACAAGAAGCTCAAAGCTGCTTCCAAAGGCTGCAACAAAAACAAAAAAAAAAAAGACAAGCAAAAGGATTGGAGAGAGTAATATCGAATCCTTGCAGCTCAAGTCGTCCCCACTCACCTTCTCATTGTGACTAACGCACGCTTGAAGGTCGCATTATGCTCCCTCAACACCCCTAGCTTTGCTTGTAGAGTGAATGTGTGAAAAAATATTCTTATGCAAATGGATATACATGCCAAGAAGTGTATAGGACGGGCTGAAGGAATTCCTGCTACCTGTCTACGTGTCAGCGTCACATATTTAAACTGTGTTGTTAATTCACTTTTAACTCTCTCTGGATTCTTGATATGATTTATGAGATTACTCTATCCACGGACGAAGTCAAGAATGAGTCTTAGGGTAGCACGAATAGATCTATAAAAAAAATTACAACTAATAATGCAGGAAGCTACATTTATCTTAGCAAAATATAAAAAATAACATCAATTCTGTATTAACTAATATATGACAGCAAGCTATCACAAAAAATAATTTTTTAATATACATCTAGTGTGTTATCATTTAAAGTGCACTCGATACACTTCATGTCCCAAAATTCATCTATTATTTACTAGATTTCTTAACAACTTCTCTTTGAATGTATACAATCAAATTATTTAGGAAAAAATCATCTTCCATCTTGTTTTGAAATTTAGTTTTAATGACACTCGAAGCTGAAAATACATGTTCCGTACTAGTAGAAATCAAAAGGATAAAAATAAGTCTAACCAATCTATAAAACATGGGGTCACAACAAAACAAATCACAAATAAATAAATAAAATAGGCCCAAATAATAACAAAAATGGGTCACAATATGAATTGCACTAGATACCATGTATAATGCTTTTAAAATTTGGGAGCCACTCTACTATGTTAAAGTTTGGGGCCATAATTTATACTACATCTAATGTGATTTTTGAACATTAAGAAGGGACATGGCCCCCCTTGCTATTAGTAGCTTAGCCTATGACTCTATCTGTAAAAGAAACTAAAATAAAAAATATAAATATAAATACATAATAAATTCATTTGATCCCAAGTAGGTAAGATAATAGGAATTCCTATCATTTCAGAGAAATCTATATCCTTTATTCTAATTCATTATATAATGTTTTGAAGTAGCTCGTTATCTGTTTTTCACGTTTATTTGGATTTAATTGTGTTAAAACAAGAAATCCCATTTCAGTTTTGTTTTTTTTTTTCTTCTTGAGGAAAGATCTTCCTAAAGACAAAAAAAAAGTGCCCCACATATCCATGTGATGTCTTTTGCTTGACGAATAGGGCAATTGAGGTAGGTGTGCAAGTGCCATGCACTGATTAGCAGTGGTGAATGAAGATAAAATTCACTGGGGAGGGTGGTGGTGGTGGTGGTTGTAGTGGGTGGCTTTGCTGTATGCATGTATAGATTTTGTTGTTGAAAGTGGATTCCAGATAAAGGTCCAGCCCATATACCTTCTTTTTTTATTTTCTTTTTCTTTTTGGTGTAATTCCATCCACTGATATATAAATATATCATATATACACATGTGTTTATATGCAAGGGATCATGTTTCATGTCAATCGTCATCATTTCTCTCCGGGGGGGGGAGGGGGGGGTTCCCAATTCTTCAAGCAATTGTTTATTCGTTTTCTTTGATGTGATCACGTGTTGGCGAATAAGAGCTAACCAAACCAGGAGTTGGGCTAGATGTCAAGCCTGGAGCCGGGGTTTTTTTCATCAAATATCTTATATTCGAAATAGTTAACATTTTTAAGTCACGTTCAGTATTTTTATTTCAGTAATTATTTAATTTGTATAAGATCGAAGGATGAACAGGATTTAAAATTTGTGGTGCATCCAAGTTAACTTAGACATTTGATCATAAAAAATAAAAAAAAAATAAGAGCTAACCTTATTCATGGTTGGCCCAGTCTAAGCCTTCCCAATAATTAACCCAAGTTCATGCTTCCTACTACAAGTATCTATCGTCGGTTCATTTTATTATTACTAGATGTCAGCTTGTACTATGCACCAGAGTTCAAATTCATAATAGAAATATTATAAGTGATGAATAAAAAATTCACAATAAATAAGAATACAATTCAAAATTGAGACAATCACACATATAATCACAAAGTTTTTTTTTCATATAATTAATTCAGTCATGCAAGTTTTATTGTATTTTTAATTTTTCAATTGACTTGATCATCAAGATCGACATATACATATAAATTTACATACGCAAAGTGCATACACAAAAAAAATTTTGAAAATTAAAGTTTACCTAAATTGGAGATGATAATATCTCTAAAAAGTTGAAGTGTATATACATATATATATATGTTACTTTTAATTTGTTTAATTATAATCACCTTTTTTCTTTAGGTAATAAGTTCCATAAAGACTACTTTAATATGACGTTGCTTAACCAATTATCTTATAAAACTAATCTTATATTATATATATATACCTTAAAAAACTAATATAGTGGGTTAAATAAACGAATAAATTTAATAATTATGTAATAATAGTTATCTAATCAATGACTCCTGTAACATGATATTTTATAGATCTGGCAAACTCAACTCATGTCCATGAACCCGCCCAATTTTATCCATTTTAAACCCATCTAAATCTGCCCAAGTTTATTCATGGATTTCACTAGATTACATCATGCAAGCCTAATTAAAAGCGGGTTTAAATGGGTTGAACATAAATACCTCATTAGGCTTGCTAAAAAAAATTTGACACACAAAAAAGTAATTTTTTGTGTTTATTTTTAAAACAAATATTCCTTCCTTCTGCTTCCTCCTTCGCCCACCGCTGCTGCCAACCACTGCGAACCACCACTACCCACCCTTAACATTGCAGCCAAGCACCATCACCACTCATCGCCTCCGTAAAACACAACCACCGCCACTCCACCCACTGTCGCCCATTACCATCACAATCACCCGTCATCACATATGAAACTGATAAAAAAAAAATCTTGATCTATTGACTGTCTCTCTCTCATATATTTTTGTTTATCTTAGTAGGAGAGGTTGAGATTCATTTATTTCTTAGCAAAATTATATCTAACTATCATATTATATATACATGTGTGTGTATATGCTGCAAACCTTAGAACGGAGCTCCGAACCATTGGCTATGTGAAATAGGTGTTGAATATGGAGTAAGCTGTTTGTATAAGAGGAGTTCTGCTTGACTGTCCTATATTGTACAGTACTTTGTGACACAAATATACGAGGAATGCAATTGTTCAAAGATTTTAAACACTAAAAAACAAACTACTGCATAGGTGTACATATTATATATATGCATATATAATATGTTAGTGTGCAGCAACCTGTCCTAAGATTTTAAACACACTCTACATAGGTGTATATTATATATATAAATAATATTAGTGTGCAGCAACTAATGAACACCAACAGGCAGTTTCAAAAGCTCACCAACAGGTAGTTTTTTTTTTTTTTTTTTTTAAGTAAAAGAAAAAGGGAACTAGGTCTAGTTGGTGATAAACACTTTGAATTTGGAAGGAACAAAGCAAACTCGTTTAACATAAAAAATGCATATACTAATAAAAGTGTGGATGATGATGCCTGCAATTGCACGGGATCAAGAATCATAAGTTACAACAAAAAAAGAAAGAAAATGCAATGTAACTTTTATACGAATAATACTTTCTAGAAATAGACACAAAAACATCTAAAATACGTAAAAAAATAAATAAAAATAATGTAAAAAAATAACAAATCACATGAATTTAAGTAATATATAAACGGGTCAAATTTAGGTCAATAGGTTTATATTGACCCGTTATTGACTCTCTCATATTCAATCCGTCTGTTAATTGGGTGCGTTTACATTGAACCAATTTAAACTCTGACGCATTTAAACTTGCCTAAATCCGCCCATTTGCCATTCCTAGTATTTTAAAAGTATCAAAGTATTTAGAACACTACGTAAAAGAAAGATAAAATATAGAGACGAACACAACTTTTATATATATATATATATATATGATTTCTTTGTTTTTTGATTTTCTATTTTATCCCATGTCTTTGTTTCACACCAAGAGACTTCACTATCTGAGCTAGCTAGTACCTTCAATTTGTTTTATCTTTCCATCGCTGCAATTTTAAGGATTTTTTATTTTTATTTTTCATCTACAGTGCAATGGGTATAAATTTGAAGTTTTTTTATACTTGTTTTTAAAATTCCTTTTTATTTTCTCTGATGCCCCGATTTTTTAAGTACGTATGTCAAAAAATTCCGTATGTAGGACTATTACGGGCCCTTGGGCCATGCCCGTGACAGCATCTACCAAGCCATAATCCCAATCCGGTTTTAGGGGTCAAGATTTACAATAGAAAAATCAAGCCTGGTCTGTCACGGCTCACGCAGCACTAGTTGATGCTCGGACGCCATCAGTGGCGGTTTCAGGAAGCCGTTAGCCCTAAAAGTTATGGGCTCGCCGACCAAATAATAGGCCTTATTATGAAGGTTCATGTGGCAAAGCAGTATCATTTGCCATAGTAATAGGCCTTATCATGATGGTTCATGTGGAATAGTGGGCCAGGTAGTATGGCTGGCCATTATATTATTTCATACGACTTGTCCAAATTTTCTACGAATATGTTGTTATTTGCGGCACTTCTCCCGTCTTTGGGCCTGCACCCAGTGCAGGTGGGGCTCTTTGGGCCAGGAGCCATAGAAATTTTCTGTTTGCTTGATTCTCACAGGTCGGATTTGAGTACGTGTTGTTTATAACCTCAATCTCCGGATTGCATGATATTTGACTTTCTTAAAAAAAAAAAAAAAATCAAATAATCACATTTTTGTCAATCTTGGAAGGTAGAACTATAATTGGGCTCTACGAAGGCAATCGTTTGTGTTAAATTTCTTTAGTACTGTTGGATCTTTGATTTGGAAAGTAGAAAATGAATTTTTCAATAAATATATACCTCCTTTTTTTTCTTCCTAGTCCAACCAACCAAACCAAAGAAAAATATTTAGCTTCTTCTATTTTATTTTTTTTATCTATCTTTTTCTTTTCACTCCACAAATTCAAACATAGCTTAAAGTGTTACAAGTCAACCAATATATGATTACCTTACAAGTCGTATTTAGATTTTGCTAAGTTCCCATATTCAAAAAATTGACCAGTTGAAATTATTGTTGGGTGCTAATTTTTCTAAGATCACATGGAGATTGAGACAGAGAGCTCAGAGATGGTCCGAACCGACACAGAATTTGTCAAAGGCAGAAAATTAGACCCCTTCTACAGAGACTAGGTCCAGATCTGGGTCTGGGTCGAAAATTGATGAACCTAATAAATGCCATTTTCAATAACAGTAACGGTGCTAGACCTTGACCGGAGCATCCGATGATAACCGGCGTTGCATAATAGGTTTTTTTCCAAGCTTAGAAACACGTAATTTCTTTAACGGTCTAGAAGAGTTTTTATTCCATTTATTGCTAAAAAAAAATATCTCTTGTTTTCCCTGGTGACAAGTCCAAGCCTGATTTCCATGTCTTTGAAGCTACTGGGTTTGAGTGCGTCTGCCATTAGAGACCTGTTCCAACATGTGCTCAGCGAGCTTAGGGTCTCATATATTGCATCACAACAGCATAGCTGCTTGCCTATTCCAGCTCTCAAACTATATTATTGGTTCTTCACATAGAGCGTTGCATACAAAAAAAATACAAAATTTCATTGCCTTTTTTAACCGATGTTTAAATTTATAACTTACTACTTTTTTCAGTTCATGCAAACATACAAATAGTACATAATCTTGTCACTTGAGAGCGTGATAGGGAGCAATGTTAATCATCAAATGCTTGACATGTGGCAAATTGTTAATGCTTTGACTCATAATACACTTGTTCTATCACTCAAATCCAAGTGTCCTCTCATTTATCATTACACATCAATATCAATAATGTCCCAGCAAATGCTAATTAGTTATTAATAAAAGGATTTTAGTGTTAATAAATAATGATCAATATAAAAGAGATATCTTATATGATCATGTGATGGTATTAGAGCCCCTCGTCCATCCACCTGCTTCTCTATTATCATCTCAAAACTAGAAAAAAAAAAAGAAAAAATTCAATAAGTAACACTTCCACAAGAAGTTACTCAGTAGTTGGCCAGACTTATAAGCATGAGGTCTTTGGTTTAATTGTTCTCCATGCCTTTTATTATCAATTATAATTTGAGTTTTACCTAATTTATGTAGACCACTCTTTAGCTGAAAGCTTAGATGCCTTGTAACAGAAAAAAAAAAAAAAAAATGTAACACTCCCTACTTTTAGGGTAGTACTTACATTATAATCATTGCCCTTCACATATTAGTAATATTTAAATCTCAATGATGGTGAAAAACTCAAATCTCAACCAAAAGCAAACCAACCGAAAAACCTAAACCCGTAAGAAATTCCAGATGTAGGAATTGAAAATCCGGACTTTAACCCCTTGCTCTCATAATTGTTCCGTGGCAATGTCGTGATGGCCATCTCCCACCCATCCCAACCACTCTCATAAACATAGGTCCATATATATATATATATATATGAACATATATAATCAAGAGGTGCAACAGAAAGGTATGGTAAGGTAGAGAGAAGATGAGTTTGTCGAGTTGTGTGGGACTGCATGCGACTTGTTTGGACGTTTAGTTTTTGTTAGCGTTCTG
Source organism: Euryodendron excelsum (assembly GCA_033060915.1). Classification (NCBI taxonomy): domain Eukaryota; kingdom Viridiplantae; phylum Streptophyta; class Magnoliopsida; order Ericales; family Pentaphylacaceae; genus Euryodendron; species Euryodendron excelsum. The sequence goes on from CM065383.1 coordinate 16,082,228, forward strand.
AGGACTGCTTCCACTATTTTATCTAATTCTTCAGCTTATTCTCTCTGTGGAGTGTGGATCTTTGAAGTGTCCATTGAAATTTGATTCTTCCTCATTGCTTATAGTTTTACCAAATGAATCCATTAGGCTAATTGATTGGGCATTCATCATGAACCCATTACCCAACGGGACCGTAATGTTTCATGCATACTAGCTAGAACAACCATGACTCCAAGTTTATCCTTTAAGATTAATTATTTCTATACGCAATTGATGAGAAATATACCATGAACAATTCAAGAAATAACGTCAAAGATCAAGTGGTTAGAAGAAATTGTGATGATTTTAGATTTGAACAACCCCTTCAGGGAATCCTTCCCTTCAATAACAAATTAAAGCTTATTCCACACTATTACCTATTACCCATCTTTAAGTTTAGTTTGTCAGGGACGATGATGATAATTTTTATAGGGATGGTTGATTACATTACACAAAAGTTTTAAGTTGGCCGTGCACTGTTGAATGAGTTTGAAAATCTCTCTCTCTCTCTCTCTCTCTCTCTCTCTCTCTCTCTCTCTCTGTGGCATTCCACTCGGCAAAACTGGCAAAAGCCCCCCCCCCCCCCCCCCCCCCCCCCCCCAATCCCACTTCCCTCTCTCATCCACTAGATTATCCATATCAATCTGTGCGTATCTATATACATAAATATCAAATTTGTATATACATTAGTAGCGAGCAGTGACTGTACCCACCCCACCCAACCGTCTTGACTTGGATATTTGATCACATATCTTTGGCTCTACTATTTTCATTTGGGAATGGAAGACTTTTTTATTCATGAAACATGTCTTTAATTAGTTACTGGTGCAAAACCAATATATTCTGCAACCTTGCAATTGTTATGGAAAGAAAGACTGGTGGATGAGTGGATGACCTGCACGTTTTCTAACCTATCCCTTATTTGCCTATATAAACGGAAGAGAGAAAGAGAGAAGAGAGGAAGCAACAAAGAGGAAAAGAAAGAAAAAAGAGAAAGAGATTGAAAGAGAGAGAGAGAGAGAGAGACGAAAAGAGAGAGACAGAAGAGAGAGAAAAGAGAGAGAAAAAGAAAAGAGAAGAAAGAAAAAAGTAAAGAGTATAGGTAACCGATTTACATATCTGTTGTTTATATTTTGTATCTTATGAATGAAATACATATTTGGGTGATCTATCAGATCTATCCCTATAGTTCCAGAAGAACTATTTTAGTATTATTTGACAGTTCCAAAAGAACTAATTTTCTTATCTACTGTGTTTTAATATTTTACTTGCTGCCAATGCATTTAGTTTATAACACGTTATCAACACGAAGCTCTAAATACTTATATATTGGGAAGGTACTTCATTATATTAGTGAAGGTACTTCATTCATATTTCAATTCATTTACCTTTATTTTGGGTTCTTTACTATTCATACTTCACTTCATGGCAAAATTTATATTTATTATATAATTGGTGAATAGTGATGCATAGTAGATGAATAGTGATGAATAATACTTTTTCGAAACTTTGTTTGTTTATTTCTCCCAAATTGTAAATATTTGGCCTATGATATTTATAAATCTGGAATCCTTATTTCAATACATTTCCATAGACATGTGACTTGACTATATTTTGATGTCTAGATTGAAAGTTATAATATGGACAAAAAATAATACTATATATATTTATATATACGTATGATATATAATACTATGTAGCAATAGTGATTAAATAGTAATGTTACTATTCATGCATAGTGTTAACAAATTAAATTTATTAGATTCGGATGTGTGAGATTTGTAGTGTATCGTGATTCTAAAACTTTGTTATCTTGTAAGTGTAGCATTCTGAAAATGTCAAATCTTGCGAAGCTAGAATTTACAGCTCTTAACATTTCAGGCAAGAACTATTTATCTTGGGTAGTTGATGCTGATATCAATTTGTGTGCAAAAGCCCTTGGAAACACTATAAATGAGGAAAATGACGAATCCCAGCAGGATCGTGCAAAAGCGATGATATTTCTTCGTCATCATTATCACGAAGAATTAAAAACTGAATACCTCACGGTAAAACTATGGCAAAATTTAAAGGAGAGATATGAGCACCAGAAGACCATGTTTCTCCTTAGAGCTCGTTATGATTGGATGCACCTGAGGTTGCAAGATTTCAAAACTGTTAGTGAGTATAATTCTGCATTATTTAAAATCAGCTCACAATTAAAATTATGTGGACAAACGATTACTGATGTAGATATGTTAGAAAAAACATACTCTACATTTCATGCCTCGAATGTGCTCCTGCAGCAGCAATATCGAGAGCGGGGTTTTCAAAAATATTCAGAATTGATTTCATGTCTCCTTTTGGCTGAACAAAATAATGAGCTTTTGATGAAAAACCACCAATCTCGCTCGATCGGCTCTACACCATTCCCTGAAGTGAATACGGTCTCATTTTATAAACGTGGTCGTGGTCGTGGACGTGGCCGCAGTCGTAGACGTGGCAGAAATACTTTTCGTCATCGTGGGGGTCATCGTGGAGGGTATAACAGTTATACTTCTTCAAGTTCTCGAGTTAAGAATACTACACCACACCACCAGCAGTGGAACAACTCGTGAACTAACTCTGAAACAAAACAAGAAAAGGGAAAAGGTTTACAGAATAAGCCTCCCAAAAATTATGAAGATGTTTGTTACAGGTGTGGTATAAAAGAGCATTGGTCATGTACCTGTCATACGCCCAAACCATTAGTGGATCTTTACCGAGCATCAACACAAGATAAAGGAAAAACTGTTGAAATGAATTTCACAAATTTTGATGACTCGGTAGAAATCACGCATCTTGATGTTTCAGATTTCTTTGCAGATCTTGATGGAAAAATAGATCACTTAATTGGTGATGGAAATGTCCACACCAACTAGTTTATCTTATTGTCCTGTTCAGTTTATTGTCATCTTGTGTAATATTTTACTACGCATGTTTCTATTATATGAATGTTTTCGTTTTCTTATCAAATAAGAAATTTTATATTTTGTATAGAAACATGGAATCCACCAAAGCATTAATAGCTTCTAAGATGAACGATGGAGATATATGTTTAGTAGACAGTGCAACAACTCATACAATTCTTCGAGAGAAAAAATATTTTGTTAGCTTAACGTTAGCTGAAAATAATGTTAAGACAATATCTGGCAATACAAAATTAATTGAAGGTTCCGGAAGAGCCAATATATTGTTGCCAAAAGAAACAAAACTCTATATTGATGATGTTATGTATTCTACTAGAGCTACAAGGAATTTGCTCAGTTTTAAAGATATACGTAGTAATGGATATCATATAGAGACAACAAATGAAGATAATAAAGAATATCTTTACATTACTTCTATTGTTTCATGCCAGAAGCAGATATTAGAAAAACTTGCTACCTTCTCTTCTGGCTTATATTATACAACTATAAGAATTTTGGAATCATCTGAAGTGATGCACCAGAAGTGTTTTGACCCAAAGACTTTTATACTTTGGCATGATCGTCTTGGTCATCTGGGATCAACAATGATGCGTCGAATAAGTGAGAACTCTCATGGGCATCCGCTAAAGAACCAAAAGATTCTTTTGACAAATGATTATACATGTCTCGGTTGTTCACAAGGAAAATTAATTGTGAGACCATTCCCATTAAAAGTAATAGTTGAATCCCCAACCTTTTTACAAAAAATTCAAGGGGATATATGTGGGCCGATACACCCACCATGCGGACCATTTCGTTATTTTATGGTTTTAATAGATGCATCCACTCGATGGTCACATGTTTGTTTGCTTTCTACTCGTAAAGTTGCATTTGCTAGGCTTCTTGCTCAAATTATCAGATTACGAGCGCAGTTTCCAGATTATGCTATTAACTCGATACGACTGGATAATGCTGGTGAGTTTACATCTCAAGCTTTTGATGATTATTGCATGTCCATAGGAATTGATGTTGAACATCCCATTGCATATACACACACACAAAATGGTCTAGCTGAATCTTTTATCAAACGCCTTCAGCTTATAGCTCGACCGTTACTTATGAGAACAAAATTACCTGTTTCTGCTTGGGGACATGCCATATTGCATGCTGCATCATTAGTCTGTGTCCGACCCACTGCTTATCACGAATATTCACCATTACAACTTGTTTTTGGTCAACAACCAAATATTTTTCATTTAAGGATTTTCGGTTGTGCTATCTATGTACCAATTGCGCCACCACAACGTACTAAGATGGGTCCCCAACGTCGACTTGGAATTTATATTGGTTTTGATTCTCTATCTATTATTAGATATCTTGAACATTTAACAGGGGATGTATTCACTGCACGTTTTGCGGATTGTCATTTTGATGAAACACTTTTTCCACCATTAGGGGGAAAGAAAACGCAACTGGAAAAACAGCATGAGATTACTTAGAATGCTTCCACGGTATCTCATCTTGATCCTCGAACAAATCAATGTGAATTAGAAGTTCATAGGATTATTTATTTACAGACGATTGTAAATCAATTACCTGATGTGTTTATCGACACCAAGAAGATAACAAAATCATATATACCAGCTGCTAATACCCCAACACGTATTGATGTTCCTGTAGGACAGTCTGCTAATATAGCAGCAAATGAATCTCAAGCACGCATGGAGCATGGGAGACCTGTCGGTGCAAAAGACACAGTTCCTAGAAAGAGAAAGGTACAAATGCATAAGCAAGTCAGTATTCCTGAAGAAACCACAGTATCTAAACCTCTAGAAGAAGGAACTCCTGTAAAAGAATTTTCAGAAGAGAAACCTCCTGAAGAGATATCCCCTGCAGAGGAAAGTAATAAGATCTCAATAAGTTATATGCATACAGGATAAAAATGGAATAGAAATAAAATTGTTGTTGACAACATATTTTCATTTAAAGTGGCTCTTGCAATTACAAGAAGTAATGCAAAGAATGAACCACAGACAATTGACGAATGTCAACATAGAAGTGATTGGCCAAAATGGAAAGAAGCTATTGAGACAGAATTAAACTCATTAGCACAACGCAAAGTATTTGGACCCATAGTCCAAACACCAGAAAATGTAAAACCGGTTGGATACAAATGGGTATTCGTACGAAAACGAAATGAGAAAAATGAAATCTTGAGATATAAAGCGCGTCTACTAGCACAAGGTTTCTCGCAGAGACCTGGTATTGATTATGATGAGACATACTCTCCTGTAATGGATGCCATTACGTTCAGATTTTTAATTAGTTTGTCAGTCTTAGAAGGACTGGATATGCGTCTGATGGACGTCGTGACAGCCTACTTGTATAGTGAATTAGATAATGATATATATATGAAAATTCCTGAAGAATTTAAAATGCCTGAAGCAACTAGTTCAAAATCTCAAAGCTTATATTCTATCAAGCTTCAACGATCGCTGTATGGGTTAAAACAATCTGGATGCATGTGGTACAATCATCTAAGTGAATATCTATTGAAAAATGGATATGTGAATAATACAATTTGCCCATGCGTTTTTATTAAGAAATCAGAATCTGGATTTGCTATTATTGCAGTCTATGTCGATGATTTGAATCTTGTTGGAACTTCTGAAGAACTAACAACATCTGCTCGTTATTTAAAGAAGGAGTTTGAAATGAAAGATCTTGGAAAAATGAAATTTTGTCTTGGATTACAAATTGAGCATTTATCAAATGGAATTCTCATCCATCAATCTACATAGACAGAAAAAGTTCTGAATCGATTTTATATGGATAAAGCTCATCCATTGAGTTCTCCCATGATTGTCTGATCACTAGATGTACAAAAGGATTCTTTTCGCCCTCAAGAAGACAGTGAAGAACTCTTTGGTCCTGAAGTACCATATCTCAGTGCTATTGGGGCTCTTATGTATCTTGCAAATTGCACAAGACCCGATATTGCATTTTCTGTAAATTTATTGGCAAGATATAGTTCTACACCAACTCAGAGACATTGGAAAGGGGTGAAGCACATATTCCGTTACCTTCGAGGAACAACAGATCTGGGTTTGTTCTATTCAAAGGGACCAAAATCAGAGTTAGTTGGCTATGCAGATATTGGTTACCTCTCTGATCCACATAAAGCACGATCACAAAGCGGGTATGTAGTTACCTATGGTAACACTGCTATATCTTGGCGATCTGTGAAGCAGACACTAATGGCAACCTCTTCAAATTATTCTGAAATCATCGCAATTCATGAAGCAAGTCGAGAGTGCATTTGGTTGAAAGCAATGATCCAACATATTCAAGAGAGTTGCGGGCTATCTTCGATCAAAGATACCTCAACAATATTATATGAAGATAATGCAGCATGTATTGCATAAATCAAGGGAGGTTACATCAAAGGTGACAGAACCAAACATATATCGCCAAAATTCTTTTATACACATGAACTCCAGAAAAATGGTGATATTGATGTCCAGCAGATACGTTCAAGTGACAACTTGACAGACTTATTTACGAAAGCACTCCTAACTGCAACATTTGAGAAATTGATACACAATATTGGCATGCGTCGTCTTAAAGTTGTAAACAATTAAAGCTATCAACTTCAACTTCATACCAGATGTATGAATGAAGAGGAGTCGCATACTATACTCTTTTCCTTTCGCCAATGGTTTTTCCTACAGGGTTTTTCTTGGCAAGGTTTTAATGAGGAAGTATTAACGCATCCATACTAAATTAGGTTACCTAATATCACTGTATTCTTTTTCCTTCGCTAAGGTTTTTTCCCATTGGGTTTTCTTAGCAAGGTTTTAATGAGGCAGTTGTAATATATCTTAATATGTAGCGGTCATCCAAGAGGGAGTGTTATGGAAAGAAAGACTGGTGGATGAGTGGATGACCTACACGTTTTCTAACCTACCCCTTATTTGCCTATACAAACGGAAGAGAGAAAGAGAGAAGAGAGGAAGCAAGAAAGAGGAAAAGAAAGAAAAGAGAGAGAGAGAGAGAGAGAAGAGAGAGAAAAGAGAGAGAAGAAGAAAAGAGAAGAAAGGAAAAAACAAAAAGTATAGGTAACCTATTTACATATCTGTTGTCTATATTTTGTATCTTATGAATGAAATACATATTTGGGTGATCAAGAAAATCTATATCTATAGTTCCAGAAGAACTATTGTAGTATTATTTGACAGTTCCAGAAGAACTAATTTTTTTATCTACTGTATTTTAATATTTTACTTACTGCCAATGCATTTAGTTTATAACAGCAATGATATTAAGCTTCTTTCTATTATTCTACCTTCGTTTGTTTATAATTTAACTAAAGTTAGAACTGACTTTAATTTGAAAAGCATAATACGTACATAATAATATTTTGTTGTCTAGCTGGATTGCAAAAACTATGTGATCTCTTCTGTTATTGCTTGCCATAGTGTCACGGGTTGCCACCCGTGGCACGTCGAGGGCCGCGAGGGACCTTGGCGTGGGGCATGTCTGAGCATGATTGGCCAGTGGCATGGCAATCTCGTAATTTGTATTTTCCATATTTATTGGATTTATGGATTATGACTCCTCGAGGGGGTAGGATGTTTCTTCCTATCAGTTTGGAGATGGCTCAGAATGCTATTATAAGGGGGGGCATGGTGTTGACTCTACCACCCCCTGGTGCTACCGAAAGGGCCAGCATTCAAGTGAGTCCCCCAAGGGAGTGGGCGAGACTTGGGGGCCGGCTGTGGCACGTGGCTGCAGTCCTCATGCTAGTCAAGGGGCTACATGGGCGGCATTGTGCCCGGTGGGGCAGATGTTGGGCATTAGCGTCGAGGATGGGGTTGTGGCATTCGCACCCGCTACGCCATAATTATAAAGTGGTGGGGCTTATGTCCATGACGGATTGGACCTCGGTGTGCATACTTGCATGCCGTGTGTCTCGTGTGCACTTGCGCATTGGGTTCACGCTTGTGTACACGGCCGCTTGGTTTGGCTAGCAGTGGTGTCGCGGGGCACTATGCTGTGGGCTTAACAGTTGCTATTCGGTGGTGCCTTCCTTGCGGGCAACCTTGACGCGGGGCGCTAAGAGCTTCAAGGATGGAGGCGTTGTGCCTAGCGGGTGATGCTTGGCGGACGCGCGCATGTCTAGTTGCACATGGCCATCTGGCTTGTGTTTCGAGAGGGACTGGCGCTAAGCACATTGCTTGCCGTGTGTGCGCGCATTTGAGTATGGCGTTGCTATCGCCTATAGCTTGGGTTGCCTTATGGCTTGAGCATCAGAGGTCCGTGCTTAAAGAGTTATGCGGGGCATTACGGATGGATCCTGGACAAGCGCATAATCTTATGCCTTGGTGTTTGAGTTTGGCGGGACTATTGCTTGGAGCATAGTCGCCTCACGGGTGTATTCCGCTGCGTATGATCATGGCGGGTCGCATTTAGTGTCACCGTGTGGTGCCCGGCCTGCCAGCCCGTGACAGTTGGTATCAGAGCACTAACCATCCGTGGTGTGCATTAATTGGGTGTTGCTTCTCTTATCCGTGTGGACATACTCTTCAGTTGTGGTGGACTTCTCCCAGTGGGTTGTTTGCTTCAAATTGTTGGTTGTCAGGTTTATCGGTGGAGCGAGTTTCATTCCATCTTGTGACGAATGGATTGGTGGCCCGAGCTAGCAGTTTTCCAGTCTATGTGGGCTAAAATCTTATGGTATCAGTGGACTTGGTTGCTGTTTGAACCCCTTTGGTACCTTCTTAAAGTGGCCGCTTCAACAGCTTTGGACGCGCGCTCGGTCCTTTGATTGTGGTCGTGGTGCACTGTGCAGCAGGCCTTCTTAAGGATGTGCATGGGACCGACTTTGTAGTGCATAAACATTTCTGTGTGTCAAATCAAATGATTTTGGTGCATAGCTAGTAGTGCTGCTTTGTTGGATTGGTGGGTTGTTTCTGCAGTATGTGAGCTTGTGCGAAAGGACTTGCTTCGTGTTGTGGGGATTTGCTTGCCTTCATTTGACCCTTGAGTTGGCCAAAATCGTTGGCAGCTTTGCTCGTATTATTGCATGGTTACTTTGTTAGCTTCGTGCTTACTTAGTGAATTGTGCTCGTTTCTGCGCTTGGCTGTCGGCAATTGTGAAGAGCGTGTTTTGTTAAAAACATTTTTGGTTGGTCTTGCCTCGTTGTGATACATGTTGGCTAGTGGATGCCAGATGACTCGGAGGAGTTCATCGTTGCTAGAGAGCACCGTGTAGCGAGGGTTCATCAAGACATTAAGTCCTCCGGCGGAGGGAGGCATTGTGGGCAATCTTCGGGTGAAGATCAGAGGATCAGGCACTGGAGTTGCATTGTAGGCAGACTTTAGGTGAAGATCAAAGGATCAGGCACTAAAGCTGCATGTGGGCAGACTTCGAGTGAAGATCAGAGGATCAGACACTGAAGCTTTGCAAACTGATTTCGGGTGAAGGCTAGAGAGCCGAGGTACTGGAACAGTGTGGGCTGATTTCGAGTGAAGGCTAGAGAGCTGAGGCACTGAAACAGCATGGGTTGTCTTCGGGTGAAGGTCTAAAAGACTGAGGTACTGGAGCAACATTGTGGGAACTTCAACAGTTGGAACCGTTTGCCAGTGGGCAAGGTTTGCTTCGACAGTGCAGACGGACTTGCATCCGGTGGGAGTGCCGGTCAGATGGGAACTAGTGTGGGACAGAACCACAGGTTGTCGCGAGGGCATCTTTGGGTCGTGCACAGGGTGAATTCTGATGTCGAGTGAACTTTTGTGGGTTCAGCTGCGGAGTTTGTGTAGAGGATGCACGCGGAGTGCTTGTCGATGGGGGCATCGACACCTCGAAGTGGTGGAGGGTGCATGACGGCCAATGCACGCCTTTCTTTTGTGCGCGACGGACAGCGCCTATTCAGGTACATATTGCCGACGGATGGAGCAATATGGTACGGGGCACTTGCTCAGAGGAGTTTGTGTTTGCTTTATGTGGTGGAAAAGGTGTCTTATTTTGCTTTGCCGAGTTCAGCATGAGAGTCTGGGCGAACCTTTGCTTCGAGTAGCTGTGGGGGCAGATTTGGTGGCGACCGGATTTGTAGGCAATCAGCACGGAGGTGTTGGTCTGCGAGGAGTGGTGGAAACTCATCGTGGGGGCATATGAGCACTACCGCATTCAGCGTTATGCTTGGCATCAACGAGGGCGTTGATTGCTCGAGTGGTGGAGAGTGTCAGGAGTTGGCACTAGTTGTGGCGTGTGCCAAGAGTTGGCACTGGGCTTTGGCATCATCGAGGACGATGATGGTTGAAGTGGTGGAGAATGTCACGGGTTGCCACCCGTGGCACGTCGAGGGCCGCGAGGGACCTTGGCGTGGGGCATGTCTGAGCATGATTGGCCAGTGGCATGGCAATCTCGTAATTTGTATTTTCCATATTTATTGGATTTATGGATTATGACTCCTCGAGGGGGTAGGATGTTTCTTCCTATCAGTTTGGAGATGGCTCAGAATGCTATTATAAGGGGGGGCATGGTGTTGACTCTACCACCCCCTGGTGCTACCGAAAGGGCCAGCATTCAAGTGAGTCCCCCAAGGGAGTGGGCGAGACTTGGGGGCCGGCTGTGGCACGTGGCTGCAGTCCTCATGCTAGTCAAGGGGCTACATGGGCGGCATTGTGCCCGGTGGGGCAGATGTTGGGCATTAGCATCGAGGATGGGGTTGTGGCATTCGCACCCGCTACGCCATAATTATAAAGTGGTGGGGCTTATGTCCATGACGGATTGGACCTCGGTGTGCATACTTGCATGCCGTGTGTCTCGTGTGCACTTGCGCATTGGGTTCACGCTTGTGTACACGGCCGCTTGGTTTGGCTAGCAGTGGTGTCGCGGGGCACTATGCTGTGGGCTTAACAGTTGCTATTCGGTGGTGCCTTCCTTGCGGGCAACCTTGACGCGGGGCGCTAAGAGCTTCAAGGATGGAGGCGTTGTGCCTAGCGGGTGATGCTTGGCGGACGCGCGCATGTCTAGTTGCACATGGCCATCTGGCTTGTGTTTCGAGAGGGACTGGCGCTAAGCACATTGCTTGCCGTGTGTGCGCGCATTTGAGTATGGCGTTGCTATCGCCTATAGCTTGGGTTGCCTTATGGCTTGAGCATCAGAGGTCCGTGCTTAAAGAGTTATGCGGGGCATTACGGATGGATCCTGGACAAGCGCATAATCTTATGCCTTGGTGTTTGAGTTTGGCGGGACTATTGCTTGGAGCATAGTCGCCTCACGGGTGTATTCCGCTGCGTATGATCATGGCGGGTCGCATTTAGTGTCACCGTGTGGTGCCCGGCCTGCCAGCCCGTGACACATAGCCTCGGGGCAAGTATGGATGCAAGTCGGACAATTCTGGCCCATCTGGTCCTCCATCTCCTGGTATCTCTAGGCCTTCTTAGGATCTACTCACCCAAACCCCAACCATTGCTAAGCCCACATTGCTCATGTACTAATGAGACAAAATATCAAACAAAACCCTGCAGCTCAGCCCAATTTGTAGCTGTGGAGGATCATTTACACAGCAAAACAAAGAATGAATTCAGCAGATTGGACCCAATTAGGAGACTATGGTGAACATACTAATTCAATGGGCTAAACCTACTCTTAACCTCTGGGTGGGACTTAACTTTCAACCCCAATGCAATTATGGTGGGGTTTCCGTAGATAGCCTATTTACATATCAACTTTTCAAATTACCCAAAACAAAACAAAAAAGAGTAATGGGTTTCTGTAAGTTGAAGTGGTATATATTCTTCCTTTTATCTATCTGAATGGTGGACTTTGGATGCCTGCTCTTTCCATGTGCTAATAAACTGTTGCATAGTTTCATTCTTTCATGACTCAAATAATTGTTATGCTGTGTTTGAAATCTAAATTTATCAAAAAAAAAAAAAAATGTAAGACAAAGAGAATGAAATCAAAGAGTATTTTTTTCTCTTCTCTCTTTTCCCTCACCTTTTTTTTTTCTTTTTCATCACTCAATTCTTGATTCAAACACAGTGTTAAAGTAACAATTTGAAAACATTGTCATATATGCCGTCAGTAAAGGAGTTTAACTTGATGCATTGGCAAATGAAAATCATTTTCTGGAGACTTTACTTTTAGAACCGGTTTGGAACAGTTTATAAGACCCTTTATTTAACTTTTTTGTTTGGTCATCTTTAGTGGCTTTATTAACCAAAATTCAATTTTTTATGGGTAAATATGAATTAAAAATTCATAAAATTAAAATTAAAAAATGAATTTTGGTCAGATTTTAATTATCACCAATATGTTTGTTATTGAAGTGAGGAGTTGAAATGCCTTATGGTGGTTAATTTCCTTAGTGACATCTCCTATTATGCAAATGTGGAAACAATGACAATCCAGTACGCATATGGAAATAAGAACAAATTAAGAGAATTAGTACAATGACTGGGAAGGAAGAACCACCCATTAAAAGCACTCAATCAACTGACCCAAAAACAAAACAAAACAAAAATCAAAAAATCAAAAGAAGGAACAATATATTCCTTTTCAACAATTTATTCTACGAAAAAGGAAAAAAGAGAGACAGAAAAAAAAATTTATTCCAGAGAATTGGATTTTACTGTTCCATGGACACTCAAAACACACAAAAGAGGGAAGGCATTGAACTATTTGGAAACTCATTCAAGCAAATGCAACCACAAATTGTGAGCCGTACGGTAGGGCTAGCTAGAGAACTGACGTGAACTCAAGCACCGTTACAACACATGCATCCATACATTACCCATGCAGCATTGTGTTGTGGTGGGAGTCCTTTCTATCATCAGTTGAGGGCGGATGACCACATCCCCACCCCCAACAACCACCCTGGCTGCCTCCACCTCCTTCACCCCAACCCCCACCTTTTCCCTGACCACCACTACCACCACCGCCACCTCCTCCTCCTGCTCCTCCGCCACCACCACCGCCGCCGCCCCCGCCGCCCCCACCATTTCCCCCTCCCCAACCCCATCCATGACCTCCACCATTCCCACCTCCACCTCCAGCTCCTCCACCCCCCCCCGCCACCTCCACTTCCACCACTTCCTTTGCTGTTTTGTGCCCCCATTTCCCCCCCCCCCCCCCCCCCCCCCCCCCCCCCCCCCCCCCCCCCCCCCCCCCACCCCCCCCACCACCCCCAGACTGCAGAGACACTCTCTTCGTCACATCCTCTTATATACCCTTCTGCATCTGGTTCGAATAGCCACTGACAGCTACATGTCCCCACTACAAGAAGCTCAAAGCTGCTTCCAAAGGCTGCAAAAAAAAAAAAGAGAAGCAAAAGGATTGGAGAGAGTAATATCGAATCCTTGCAGCTCAAGTCGTCCCCACTCACCTTCTCATTGTGACTAACGCACGCTTGAAGGTCGCATTATGCTCCCTCAACACCCCTACCTTGCTCGTAGAGTGAATGTATGAAAAAATATTCTTATGCAAATGTATATACATGCCAAGAAGTGTACAGGACGGGCTGAAGGAATTCATGCTACCCTAAGCATCACATATTAAAACTGTATTGTTAATTCACTTTTAACTCTCTTTAGATTCTTGATATGATTTATGAGATTACTCTATCCGCGGACGAAGTCAAGAATGAGTCTTAGGGTAGCACGAATAGATCTATAAAAAAAATTACAACTAATAATGCAGCAAGCCACATTTAACTTAGCAAAATATAAAAAATAATATCAATTCAGTATTAACTAATATGTGACAGCAAGCTATCACAAAAAATAATTTTTTAATACACATCAAGTGTGTTATCATTCAAAATGCACCCGACGGCAATGATTTATTAGACTTCTTAACTTCTTTTTGAATGTATACAATCAAATCATTTAGGAGAAAATCATCTTCCATCTTGTTCTAAAATTTAGTTTTAATGACACTCGAAACTAAAAATACATGCTCCGTAGTAGTAGAAATCGAAACGGTAAAAACAAGTCTAACTAATATATAAAAAAATACAAACTTATATTTTTTAAACTAAACTTTGCTCTAAATTTAGATTAATTAGGTATGCGTCAGCATAAAACATGGGCCACAGACAAAACAAATCACAAATAAATAAATAAAATAAGCACAAATAGTAACAAAAATAATATGAATTGCACTAGATACCAAATATACTGTTTTTAAAATTTGGGGGCCAATCTACTATGTTAAAGTTTTGGGCTATAATTTATACTATATCTAACGGGATTTTTGAACATTAAGAAGGGACATGGCCCCCTTGGCTATTAGTAGCTTAGTCCATGACTCTAACTGTAAAAGATAATAAAATAAAAAATATAAATATAAATACATAATAAATTTATTTGATGCCACGCACGTAAGATAATAGGAATTCCTATCACTTCAGAGAAATCTCTATGCTTTATTCTACTTCATTTTATAATGTTTTGAAGTAGCGAGTTATCTGTTTTTCACGTGTATTTGGATTTAATTGTGTTAAAACAAGAAATCCCATTTCAGTTTGTTTTTTTCCTTCTTGTGGAAAGATCTTCCTAAAGACAAAAAAGTGCCCCACATGTCCACGGGATGTCTTTTGCTTGAAAAATAGGGGAATTGAGTTAGGTGTGCAAGTGCCATGAACTGATTAGCAGTGGTGAATGAAGATAAAATTCACATGGGAGGGTGGTGGTGGTAGCGCGTGGGTGGCTATGCTGTATGCATCAATGCACGTATAGATTTTGTTGTTGGAAGTGGATTCCAGATAAGGTCCAGCCCATATACCTTCTTTTTTTTCTTTTTATTTTTTTGATGTAATTCCATCCACTGATATATAAATATATACATACATGTTTATATGCAAGGGACCATGTTTGTTGTCAATCGTCATCATTTCTCTCCAAGTGGGGGGATTTCCAATTCTTCAAGCAATTGTGTATTCGTTTTTCTTTCATGTGATCACATGTTGGCGAATAAGAGCTGGTTCCAGAAGTCGGCCTAAATGTCAAGGCTGGGGCCGGACTTTGTTTCATCTAATATCTTATATTCAAAATCCCTAAAGTGCAGTTAATATTTTTGAGTCACACTCAAGATTTTTAATCTAATAATTACTTAATTTGTGTAAGATCAGAGGATGCATAAAATTCAAAATTCATGGTGCCCCGAAGCTAACTTGAACACTCAATCATCAAAAAAATAAAAAAATAGGACCTAACCTTATTCATTGGTTGGCCCAGTCTAAGCCTTCCCAATAATTGACCCAAGTTCATGCTTCCTACTGCAAGCGTCTACCGTCCGTTCATTTTATTGTTGCTTAGATGTTAGCTCGTGTAATGTATGGGAGTAAGGCTTATTCAAATTCACAACAAAAATGTTATAAGTAATTAATTAAAAATTCACAATAAATAAGAATACAATTCAAAATTGAGACAATTACACATATAACCACGAAGTTATTTTTTTTATATAGAATTAATTCAATCATGCAAGTTTTATTGTATTTTTAATTTTTTTAATGGACTTGATCATGACGATCGACATATACATATAAATATACAACACAAAAAGAACACACAAAAAAAATTTTGAAAATTAAAATTTACTTGAATTGAAGATATTCATATCTCTAAAAAGTTGAAGTATATATACATACATATATATATATATATGTTACTTTTACTTTGTTTAATTTATAATAACATTTTTTCTTTAGGTATTAAGTTCCATAAAGACTACTTTAACATAACGTTGCTTAACCATATTAATTATCTTATAAAACTAATTTTATATTATATATATACATATATACCTTAAAAAATTAATATAATGAGTTGAATAAATGAATAAATTTAATAATTATGTAATAATAGTTATTTAATCAATGATCCCTGTGACATGGCATTTTCTAGACCTGGCAAACTCAACTCATATCCAGAACCCATCCAATTTTGTTAAACCCATCTAAACCTGCCCAAGTTTATTAATGGGCTTAATTGGGTTACATCATGCAAACCCAATTAAAAGCGGGTTTAAATGGGTTAAACATAAGTATCTCATTGGGCTTACTAAAAAAATTATAAAAAAAAAAATTGACGCACAAAAAAGTAATTTTTTTATATTTATTTTTAAAACAAATATTCCTTCCTTCTACTTTCTCCTTCACCCACCGTCCCCGTCAACCACCACCACCCACCCCTAACATTGCAGCCAAGCACCATCACCACTCATTGCCGTCGTAAAATACATCCATCGCTCACCATCACCCACTGCCACTCCACCCATTGTTGCCCATAACCACCACAATCACCCGTTATCACATATGAAATTGATAAAAAAAATTCTTGATCTCTTGTCTCTCTCTCCGTCATATATATTTTTGTTTATCTTAGTTGGAGGGGTTGAGATTCATTTGTTGGTTAGGAAAATTATATCTAACTATCATATTATACGTATATACATGTGTGCATATATGCTACAAACTTTAGAACGGAGCTCTGAACCATTAGTTATGTGAAATGGGTGTTGAATATGGAATAATTTGTTTGTATAAGAGGAGTTCTGCTGACTGTCCTATATTGTACAGTACTTTGTGATACAAATATACGAGGAATGAAATTGTTTAAAGATTTTAAACACACATACACACAAAAAAAACTACTGCATAGGTGTATATATTATATATACATATATATAATATGTCAGTGTGCAGCAACCTGTCCTAAGATTAAACACACACACAAAAAGAACTACTAGGTGTATATTTTATATATATATATAATATATTAGTGTGCAGCAACTAATGAACACCAACAGTTAGTTTCGAAAGCTCACCAACAAGTAGTTTTTATTTTTTTTTTAAGTAAAAGAAAAAGGGAACTAGGTCTAGTTGGTGATAAACACTTGAATTTGAAAGGAGCAAGCAAACTCGTTTAATTATTTAAATATGAAGCTACTAATTGCTTTAGATAACATAAAAAATTACTATAGCAATAAAGGCGTAGATAACGATGCCTGCAATTGCATGGGATCAAGAATCATAGGATACAACAAAAAAAGAAAGAAAATGCACTATAATTTTTATACAAACAATACTTTCAAGAAACAAACACAAAAAGATCTAAATTACAGAAAAAAGTAAAAATAGTGTAAAAAGTTAACAAATCACATGAATTTAAGTAATATATAAATGAGTCAAATTTGGGTCAACGGGTTTATGTTGACCCATTATTAACCTGTTCATATTCAATTCGTATGTTAATTGGGCGGGTTTAGATTAAACCAATTTAAACCCTAACTCATTTAAGTCCGCTCAAATCAGCCCAAATTTGGCCATTTGCCATCCCTAGTATTTTAAAAATATTAAAACATTTAGAACGCCTCGTAAGAGAAAGATAAAATATAAAGGCGAATACAACTTTCATATATATATGATTTCTTTGTTTTTTGATTTTCTATTTTATCCCATGTCTTTGCTTCACACCAAGAGACTTTACTATCTGAGCTAGCTAGTACCTTCAATTTATTTTTTCTTTCCTTCGCTGCAATTTTAAGGAGTCTTTTTCTATTTTTCATGTATAGTGCAATGGGCATAAATTTGAAGTTTTTTTTATACTTGTTTTTAAAATTCTTTTTTATTTTCTCTGATGCCCGATTTTTCAATTACATATGTCAAAAAAATCTGTGTGTAGGACTATTACGGGCCCTTGGGCCATGCCCGTGACATCATCTACCAATGGCCATAATCCCAATCCGGTTTTAGGGGTCAAGATTTACAATTTAAAATCAAGCCTGGTCTGTCACGACTCACGCACCAGTGGTTGAACCTCGGACGCCATCAATGGGGCTCTGAGTAAGCCGTTAGCCCTAAAAGGTATGGGCTCACCGACCTAATAATAGGCCTTATCATGAAGGTTCATGTGGCAAAGCAGTATCATTTGCCATAGTAATAGGCCTTATCATGATGGTTCATGTGAAATAGTGGGCCAGGTAGTATGCCTGGCCATTGCATTCTTTCATACGACTTGTCGATATTTTCTACGAAAATGTTGTTATTTGCTGCACATCTCCCGCCTTTGGGCTGCATGCAGTGCAGGTGGGGCTCTTTGGGCCCAGGGCCACAGGAATTTTCTGTTTGGCTGATTCTCACATTGGTGGGATTTGAGTGTGTTGTTTATAATTTCAACTTCTACTTCTCATTTTTTTGGGTTGCGGGAGATTTCACTTTCTCAAAAAAAAAAAAAAAAAAATTAAATCAAATAATCACATTTTTGTCAATCTTGGAAGGTAGAACTATAATTGGGCTCTACGAAGGCAATCGTTTGTGTTAAATTTCTTTAGTACTGTTGGATCTTTGATTTGGAAAGTAGAAAATGAATTTTTCAATAAATATATACCTCCTCTTTTTTTTTCCTAATCCAACCAACCATACAAAAGAAAAATATTTAGTTTCTTCTATTTTATTTTTTTTATCTATCTTTTTCTTTTGGCTGTACAAATTTAAGATTTAAATATAGCTTGAAGTGTTACAAGTCAACCAGTATATCATTGTCTTACAAGTCATATTTAGATTTTGCTAAGGTCCCATTTTCAAAAAATTGACCAGTTGAAATGATCGTTGGGTGTTAATTTTTCTAAGATCACATGGAGATGGAGAGAGGGAGATCAGAGATGGTCCGAACCGACCCAGAATTTGTCAAAGGCAGAAAATTAGACCCCTTCTGCAGAGACTAGGTCCAGATCTGGGTCTGGGTCGAAAATTGATGAACCTAATAAATACCATTTTCAACAACAGTAACGGTGGTAGACCTTGACCGGAGCCTCCGATGATAACCGGCGTCGAATAATAGGTTTTTTTTCCAAGCTTAAAAACACTTAATTTCTTTAACGGTCTAGAAGAGTTTTTATTCCCTTTATTGCTAAAAAAAAGATCTCTTGATTTTCCTAGTGACAAGTCCAAGCTTGATTTCCATGTCTTTGAAGCTACTGGGTTTGAGTGCGTCTGCCATTAGAGACCTGTTCCAACATGTGCTCAGCGAGCTTAGGGTCTCATATATTGCATCACAATAGCATAGCCGCTGGCCTATTCCAGCTCCTAAACTATATTATCCTTTCTATTTTTTTTTTCTTTTTTTTGTTAACCATGTCACTGTTAAAACACGTATGTGTATGAAAAAGTCTACTTATAAGCTGCATACGTATGGCTCCAGTAAGTTACTAGACGTACAAGGGTTACCCTTAGAGGTGATACAATACGAGTATCATGGCTTCGTTTTATTTTATATATATACGTATATATGTATATAGAAGATTCATCACCAACCCAATTTAGTGAGCGCAGTGTATAGGCACTCCACAAAAGAACCATATTTCTAGGGTCCTTTTTTTTTTTTTTGTTTTTTGTTTCCTGCTATAGGATATTTAAGCCTTCAACCGAAGAGTATGAGGAGAGATATCGAAATTTAAGTTTATTGCCATTGATGTTTTCTTCATGATATACCCTTGTTGGCAAGGACTGCGCTTAAACATGTCAGCCCATGTATCAATTCTTGGGTTAGTAGTACTGTTTTTGCTACCTTGGGAACCAGTGTGTAATTAGTCATGTTGCTCTTCATGGGATATCCAAACAAAGTCCTAGGCTGTCCACCACTTCATTGTAGTGTGTAACTTCACCCAGTATTGGGAATTATATATACACAAAGTCAAAAGCAAGGGGAGAGATCTAGAATGTAAACAAAGTTATATGAAGGAGTGTGACACCACAAACCCATCAACTCTCACCATGATTGAAAAGCAATTCAAATGGGATAACACTTCCGCCAACTCAAGCAAATGGATCCACCAATCATGATGAAACCATTATGCAATAATCCCCCCACAAAAAAAAAAAAAAAAAAGTTGACATATATGTATATGTGTGTGTGTATATATATATTCATGATATCTATTATGTTTAGGTGAGGTCACACTGACCATACATGAAGTAAGAAACCACTGGGCTAGTGGCTATGTACCTATGATAACACCAGTAAACTTCTTCAAGGCTCAAGCCTTCTTAACTAACATTAATGACTTGTTCAACGGTACCCTAATTAATACTATATTTTTCTATTTCTTAAAGCTGTAGTCACTTGGTTGGCTAAGGTCTGATTGGTTAATGTCTTTGTCATCCGTTACCGATAACATGAATCCAAGCGTTGCTATGTCTCAGTCGACACCAGACTTACAGCTGTGATTAAGACTCACATATATTTGTTAATAATATCTCCTCTCTCTCTCTCTCTCTCTCTCTCTCTCTCTCTCTCTCTCTCTCTCATGTATCCTTAAGGCTGGGAGCTGCATGCCTTAACCTTCTTAGATTTTTATAGATACATAGACTATTAGACATAGCCAAATAAAAATTCTTTTTGATTACCTGTCAAACAAGCAAGCTTTTGTTCAATGGCTAGCCAAAAGCTTAGAAAAGGACTACAATCAGAATCTATCGACAAAAATAGATCACCCATAATTTTGATATATTAAAAAAAAATGAGACAGATGTTTCTTACTTCTCTTAAACAAAGAAGAAAGGATAATCCTATCGACGTTGCTCGCTAGATCTCTTACACAAACTTAAGTTGACTAGTTATTTTTATACGAGACATTTAAATAGGCAACCCCACAAGGAAATTCACATGCTTTGTCAGGTAAAACCATGCTTTCCATATTTTACAAAGATGTGAAATGTAGTTGTTGGTTTACTCCAAAATGGATTTGTATCGTTTCTCAACTTTGAGGTAGGGCAACCGACACAACTGTTTTGATTGCTACGAGATTACACGAAGCAAAAATTATTATTTTTTTCTAATCTGGTTTCTGAATTAATTTGCGCATACTTCAACTAATCTTGAAGCCTGTATAGTCCCCATCTCATACAACTCGAGTAATTATTAGGCCAAAAGCTTCTCAAAAAGTTAATAGTACCTAAAAAGCTTCAAACTTGAGATCTTATAGGAAGCAGACCCTGGCCCCAAGTCTTACTTACCAAACTTAGAGTTATAAAACGAATCAAGTTACTGGAACCCGGCTCGTTAAAAGCTTCTTCGAAATCGGCTTGTTATATAAACAAGGTAAGCTTGAACACATTTTAAAACTCGTTAATTTTCTAAATTTGACTCGAACTCGCCTTGGTAAGCAAAAATACACTAAAAATTTCAAGAAATACTTGAGCTCGGCTTGATTAAATCTCGTTTGAGATCAGCTTAAAAGTTAAATAAGTTAAGCTTGAACACAATTTCAAACTTGTTAAGGTTTTCAAGCCAAATTTGAACAAATCACTACTTGGCTCGGCTTAGCTCATTTACGGCCTACCCCTTGGGGTTACACGAAGCGAAGTTGTGTTCTAATTGATTTGGATTCTTGGAAAATTGGAAGCAACCAAAAAATTTGTCCGGAAAATATCATTACCTTGGTTAAACTTGCAGTCATTGAAACTATGGCATGGGAAATTTCTTCCAAACTAGCATGACTCTGTTATTTTTGAAATTATGAGTTAGAATTGTAAGTATATTGGTTTGAAATAAAAGCACCATAAAAGTCATAGAATTGTGAATATTTTAGTTTGCAATGAAACAATCATAACATTTTGTATATTATAGTGTGACCGTGTTATTTTTGAAATTATGAGTTAGAATTGCAAGTATATTGGTTTGAAATAAAAGCACCATAAAAGTCGTAGAATTGTGGGTATTTTAGTTTGCAATGAAATGGTCATAACATTCTGTATAAAAAAATATACAAAAAAATTATAATGGTTATATAGCATTATTCTTGCACTATTGGTTGAAGAAGAAAAGGGAAGGGTGAGCATGATTCCTATAGCAATGGACCACAAACGAATATTCCCCAGCCCCAAACATCCCATTTGGAACAAACCAGTTACTATCACTCTGTTGGCTGTGGCTTTCTCTACGAAATTCTCTCCACTTTCATTTAGGGAACATCCAGAAATTGTCTCTCTAGGAGCTTAAAGGTATAAAAAATAGTCTGGTTTATGAGTCTAGCCTTTATATGTTTTCTCATTTTCTTCTTTACTTTTTTATTGGGCATTTTTAATTTCATTCCATCAATTTCCTTGTTAATGGAAAGGTCTTTTTTTTTTCTTTCCCCGTAGGTAAGAACATCCAGACACGCGGCTAAATTTTATTAAATAAATTGACACATTAAATATTTGACATACACTACGCATGGGGGATGTTTTTTTTTTTTTTTTTTTTCTGAAATTGAGTTGTAGTTATCAACTGCCAGGAAAGAATTCTAGGGAAAAAAATCGGAAATATCCCCTTAAAATTTTGGAGAGGGATGTTTTACTTGGTATGCGCGATCAAGTTGGATATATATATATATATATATAAGCCCAAAAAATGAAAGAAAATCTGCTCCAAGCAGTCACTTCACGGCTCACAGCATGCCTTTATACAGCCTAGTCAAATGGAAATATTTTAGGACCTCTTCTATAGTAACAATTGCGTGCTTCCATAAATGAGGGAACCCTCAAAAAATTTTAAAAAAATATGCAACTTGAAGACGAGATATTGAGAAGATTATTAATATTTATATACAGAAAATAAAGATATATTTTTTTTTTTTATCAAAACTGTTTGGATCTCCCCATCATGTGTCAGTCAATAACTTGTTAGTCATTCATCAAAAAATTGCCGGCTGATCCCAATGCTATTGCACGTTTCAATATTGCATTGGTTTCTTCCTCTACTTCTTCTATCTTTAATCCCTTTTTTTTTTTTTAATTTTATTATCGATGTTGGTAAAAGCACAAGGATTGACCAGATGTTGGACGGCCCAACAATTAAGTGTGATTTAGGCAAATTACTGGGACTCACAACCACCAGTCCAACCTAAATTTTCAATGGCTAGCTCTTCCTTTACTCAACCGATCCACGTACTTCTTATAGTCTCCTGAATTATGGGAACTAATATTGAAAGCCATGTTAGACCTTTGCTGTTTTATTTATTTATTTATTTTTCACAAATTAAATGTCTAGAACAGTTTGTGTACAGTCTAATTAATTTTAAAAATTATATAATTTTCGTTTCACAAAAATTGAATAATTTCGAGTTAAAAATTATAAAGTTGTCCAAAGAGTAGATCTCTGCTCTTTATATTTTGGATCTTCACTCTCCATGCAAATGTTGACAATACTCCATTGATACAAAAGAGCATGACCAGAAGTTCGAGAAATTTGTGAAACGGTTAGTCAAAAAAAAAAAAAATTAAATTATTATTATTTTGCTACGTAGAAAAGTGTAAGAGGCAGAGTCCAATACGTGGCAATCTTACACAGGCCTTACTAGAGTAGCCCTAATCTACTGGGGAACTGGACAAAAAGGGTTTAGAAGTGCCTGTTGATGTGTGGAATTCGCTGGCACCAATATGATTTTGTGTATATTGATCGCTTTAAATAAGTGCCATAAATAACCGTTAGTGTACCGCGTGATGTAATAATAATTATTTGGTAAAATTTGAGATCAATTTGTAGGAAAAAGGTTAGCGCATATATAAAAACACATATTGGTTTAAAAATTTCAAAAAAAATACTAATAAGATAAAAAAAATAGTGTTAAGAAAGAATTTGATTATTCTAAACTAAATTATGAAAACGATTATAAATTAATCAAAATAAGTCTTAAAATCAATTGATCTAATCAATTGTTTTACCTGAAATTTTAATGAAGGCTTTTGATAACTTAAATCATTAACTGCATTGTGAATCTTTGATTCAAAAGATTTAGCGATAAAAATAATTATTCTTTAATAATCAAACATAGAATAAATCAAATTTAGAATCATAGATGCATACCATCAACTTGTTGCCAAGCATAATCAAACATCTAAGTTTTTATAAATATCTACTCTAAATTGAATCAGTTTTATAATCAAAGATGCATATCATCGATTAATGCAATACATAAACTAAACACAGGTTTATACATAAGTATTATCGAACATAGTCAAATATCTAAATTTTTGTAAATATCTAAGGCTTAATCTCAAAGAATTAAGAAGAATAAGATTTAAACATTGAATCCAATTTACCTTAATTATTCATTCAAGATTTTCAATTAATCTTCACAATTGATTCCAAGATGAAATTTAGTTACTCAAAACCATAATAAATACACAAATATATATGTAAATTTATTAAAAGACTAAAAATCTAATTGCAGGGATTAAAAAACTATAAAAAGTTGCTGAATCTGATTACAGGAATTGAAAAACTATATAGAAACTACTTCAATATACTCTTAAAGCTCTAAAAGAAAACCTAAAACTCGTAAAACTAACTACTAAAACAAGCTTCAGTCTTGACTTTTACAGAAAGAGACATTCGCAGATTTTCGTAAATCGTTCGAACAGATCATGTAAAACTTTAACTTGCTTAATGTCATGTTTAGCTTAATTGCATACCTTTTAGTGTATGATTACATTAATTGAGTAGCTTGATTAGCATGTTTTAATGAGAGTATATCATATGAGGATTATCATATTTTTTAGCATGATTAGTGGATTTAATTCATGATTAATTAGCTTAATTAATCTTTATGCTTAGATTCTGTTAATAATAATTAATTATCATTAGTGTGATTAATTATGTTAATCATGTGAATTAATGAAGTAAGGAGGTGTAGATGTGTGCCACCTAGGTGTGTATTTCATCCTAAATGAGGTGCGTGCATAAGGTATGTGTGTGTGGTGTGTATTTTGTTTCATGTTTGTATTTGCGGTGAGGAATCTCATGTTTGTATTTATTTCATTACATATTTGTTGATTCTTATATCCTAGCATACTATTTCATGTCATAGAGATGAGAATTGAGGTGAAGTGTAGGGAAGTGCTTAGAATTTCTAAGGAGGAAGCTTTTGAATCCATATGTTGTGCATGTTTTGAGTATTTGAGACCTTATTTATGGCTTTAGAACTTCATTTTGAACCTTTAGAAAAGTTGTTGTAGTGTTGGGATGGCATGAGAGGTTTAAACCATGTGTTTAGAAGTGCATTTCAGACCAATAAGGGAGAGGAGCGTATTAACGTGCCTGGAAGTCGCTGCCAGGAGGGCGCCAAGGGGTGCTTAGTGGCATGCTTCTCGGCAACAATTTCAACACATTTTGGTAAAACCGTCATATTTCACTCTAATAAACTCAAAATGTCACACCGTTTAAAGCGTTGGAAACTAGACTCGTAGATCTTTTTATTCATATAAAGTTTGCACTCTAACTTCTTCTTAATTGTGAGATATTATAGTTTAAAGTTGACTTGTATTGCATTGGGAAGAGTTTAACATCCTATTGAGTTCTAATGCATCGTTAATTTTCTAAATCTCATGTTTAAGGAGTATAAGCTGTTGAGTCAATGCCTTGATTTTGATGATAACAAAACATGGTTAAATGATCTAATAATTCTACTTAGTGTGCAGATGAATTATCAATTAGATCTTGATTTGAAACTTATCATAATAAAGGATTTATGATGAAAAGCATGATGAAGTAATGTATTCTACAAAGGTGATATTATAAGAAGAAGAAATCTCAAGTTAATGAAAATCCTAGATTGAAGATTGATAAGCATGAAAGAATAGCATATTCTACAATGGTGATTTTATAAGGGAATGAAGATGATGGATATCAAAGAAGAAGAATGAAAATGATCAAAATCTTGATTTAAAAGATTGAAGACTTTGAGTACTTGAAGACATCTTGCAAGAATGGAAAAAGAAGAGACCAACTCAAAAACATAAAAGCTTTCTTGATAGATGTAAAGATGTCTTGAAGACATGGAAGGAATCACAAGATTTGGAAAGCTTTCTTGAGTTGTTGAAGTCCATGGAGAAGCCATGTTGATTGAAGAAATGAAGATTCTAAGTCGTGGAAGCTCTCTTGAAGATATTGAAGAAGACTTGAATCAATGGATGAAGCTATGATAATGGAAGAGCTCTACAAGTGATGAAAATGAAGAAAATTCATCTTGAATGGATTGAAGATGTTCTTGGAGTCATCTAATCTTGAAAAAGTGTTTGCAAGCTTTAAAAAGCCCATTTAGATGATTCTTGAAGAGATTGGAAGCTTTGAAAAAGATTGAAGAAAAGTTGCAAAAATATGGGTTTTGGTAAAAAGAGTCGACCCCTCAAGCAAGAAGAGTCGACTCATTCGAACAGAGCCTTGGAATTCTGCTGGAAGCTTAAAAGAGTCGACTCCTGGCCAAAAAGAGTCGACTCATTGCAACAGAGAACAAACAATTCTGCAGACTGCTGAAAAGAGTCGACTCCTGGGACAAAAAGAGTCGACTCATTTGGACAGAAACTTGAAAATCTGCTGAAATGCAAAAAGAGTCGACTCATTGTGAAAAGAGTCGACTCTTAGACTCTAACGGCTAGTTTTCTGACAGACGGTATGGGCACAAACACAACCAAATCTTCTCCTATACTTCTCCAACGGCTAGAATCGATCCATACCTATATATATGAGATACATACAGCTTCAAAGAATAAGAGTAGAGCAATCATACCATTCATATCAAGGGCTTGAAGCTGAAAATCACCTGTACCTCACTGCCATATATTTTTGCTGAGTGTTTAAAGTTATCCATTGAGTTGTATTCATTTGTATACTCACTAGAAGAGTCACTCTCTGTATAATTTTCATTCATTCTTGTTTGGGTGGGTTTGTAACCTAGTAAGTTTAAGTGTTCTTGGGAAAAACACTTGTAAGTTTAAGAGAAGCTTGGACAAAATCTCTTGGATTTTGAAAGCTTGGGAAGAAGCTTTTGTAAAGAGTGAGCTGGGCACTCGTGGCACAACCAGCAGCTGTGTAAGGAGTATTACATAGTGGAATTCCTTCGAGAGGATCGAAGAAGAGAGGACATAGGCAAGGTTGGCTGAACCTCTATAAATCTGGTGCACTTCTTTTCTGCCTCTGTTTTGTTTAATTGCTCACTATACATGTTTGCATAAATATATATATTGACATACACTCCACTTGCTTGATATATATATTTCGATTAATTGTTATTAAAATACATAAACAAGTTTTAGTTGAAGTTCTTGTTAAAAAATTCTATAAAACCCAATTCACCCCCCCTCTTGGGTTGCCTACTTGGGCCAACATAAGCCATGAACATGCATTGGTTATGAATTATTATAATTATTTTATTAAGTTTAATGTAATGGTGTGTGATAAGTTTGGAAGTGACTTAGAAAACTCCAGTTCCATCAAATGAATGACATCATTTTCGTTGTAAGTGGTAATAAGTGAAAATTTAAGATAACCTTATTTGTATTGAAGTGAATGTCTTGTTATTATGTTGGCGTTAATTGTGAGGGATATAAGATATTTTTATTCGTATTGAATTGGATGTTTTGTTGCTATGTTGGTGTTGATTGTGAGGATATTAGATAGTCTTATTCATATTGAATTGGATATCTTGTTATTTGTGTTGATGATGGTGATTTATGTGGTGGCATTGTATTGCTTATCTATATTGAAATTATTGTCTATATTGATATTGATATTGATATTGATATTGATATTGATATTGTTTCCTATGTTGGTGTTGATGTTGCATGACTTATGTAATGGCATTGGGGTGTTGATGGTGAGTGTTTGAGTATGAGGTGACATTGCATATAACATGCATTGTGTGCATATCTTGCATTACACGAGAGAAAGTGTTAGTCCAGGTGGCATCCCAAGAGAGGGAGTGAATTGGGTTTATAATTAAAAATTTAAAATTAAAATAATCTAATACACTTGATTTTCAAGTGGTAAAATATGATAGAAAAGATATAAAATATTAAATTAGATATCTAATGAATAAAACAACCCAAGATATAATCAATGTGAGATTAATACAATAGATTCAAGTGTGTATGTGTGTATATCTTCAAGTATATCAAAACAATATATATAAGAAAGTTATTAAGCAAGATACAAAGAGAGAAAAGAGAAGAAATCAACCACAATGATTTAAAGTGGTTCAGTTGGCTACTCTTATGCCAAACCTACGTCCACCTCTAAGGCTCCTTCCTTGAGATTTTTCTTCACTATATTCAGACCGTAGATACAACCACTAGCCTTTTAACCCAGACGCTAGTTCTCCTTTACAACTAGTTTTTTTCCTCATAAATGTTAGTCACGCCTCTCCAATTAGTTTTTATACAGGTGCTAGTCACACCCAAACAGGTAATTCCTCAATCCAACTAGTTTTTGTATAAATACTAGTCACACTTAATCCCTAACTATTTCTTCTAACTAGTCTCTCTCTTACAAGAAGAAAGAATAAGAGTACAATCACTATTACTTACAAATAATTCTCCAAAAAAAAAGATATGCTAATGAAACTCTCAAAACATTAAAAGATAAAACAATTAAGCTCTCAATAAACTTTGTAGAATAAATATCATTTTGAAGTACAACCTCTTGTTGTTCTTATTATTCTCATTTGCTCTTCAAGTATATCTTTATTTATAGATGAAGATAGGAGGATGATTTGTAGCTTTAAATGAGTTTCTAGCTGTTCGAGATCATTTAAAACAATTCTTTCCGGTGAGCAAGTTGCTGCCAGATTTGTTATTAAATTTCTGATCAAATGGCTTTACTTCTACCTTAATTTTTTCCTTGATAACATTTAACTTTGAAATAAAATATAACATAAAAGTTGTAGACATGAAAGTAAGCCTTTATTTCAACTCGATTTTAGTCTTGATAACTTTAGAATTTGAAAATGTCTATAAGATAAAAGTTATAGACATAGAAGTCAAAATTTTCTAATCTCAAGAAACAAGTTGATCCAATGATCAGATCAAAAGTTATGATCCAAACACTCAAACTGTCTCTCAGTTGGTATATTTGAATTTTTTCAGAGTTGTCTTCACTTCCATCTCAATTTTCTCCGTTATAACATTCGAATTTGAAAATGTATATAAGAGAGAAGTTATAGAAATGGAAGTCAACTTTTTTTAACTTCAAGAATTAGATCAATCCAATGATTCGATCAAAAGATGTGGGTAAAATACTATGACTATATCATAGGATATAGTTTTATCAAATTTTCCACCTTAGAACAAAAATATGTCCTCTAATTTTCTTCCTTGAATCAAGTTTCCTTAAAACATGATTCTTAAGAATTTAGATATTACTTTCTAAGTCTTGATCTCTCTTATAAGTGTTTTATAATCCTGCAAAATTTTACTATACTAACTATGCTAAGGATTAAAAATATTGAATATATTTAATCAATAAAATATTTATAAATCAAAATAAGTTATCATCAAAACCATATATAAAATTCTATATGAATAACAATATTTTTTCTTTTTTGATTATGACAACCTTTGATTGATTTACCTCATAAAAACACTTCAAATAAAATAAATATTTTCATTTATATGTCATATTCAAAAAAATAGAGACAAATATAATCCAAACTTTCCCTCAACTAATGTATCTCATCTTGAACTCATATATTATAGAATTCAATATCAATCAATATATTTCTTCCCATTTGTTATCATAAAAAAATAATCATATATAAAACTGATAAAATTTCATATAATATGAACACATATATATTTTCCTTTTGAAGTACACAAAAATAATATATGTTTGGATATGACTTAACACACAGTAAATCATAAGTTTTAAGTATTTTAAAAAGACTTAAAACACATACTCAATGTCTATTACATTCTAACAAAATGTCAAGTATTTTGATATAACAATCACCATCAAAAGACCATAGCTATTGTTGTGTGTGTATATATATTTTAAATATAAAAATCACTGGTATTAAAAATTTAAAGATCACCAAAGCGAAATAACTAATATAAAATACAATGATAAATTAGAAATGGGCTAAAAAACTAAATTGTTCGATACGGGCCGATATGTCCAGTATAGGCCAGTAAGTTAATCGGTGCAATGTTTAAACCTCTTTGCACTGTATAAGCACTAGTACGTTACGTATCAGACCGTACTGATCAATGCGGTACAGTCACATGGATAATTCATTAGATGAACACTTCGGAGTAGTTGTTGGGGGTACTTATTAAACTCAACACTCAGATAAAAAGTGAAGTATTAATTATTTTTGATCTTCAAATATAAAAAATTGTTAAGTCTCTCATAACTCCCTCTTACAAAGGTTGACGAGAGGGTAGGCTCCAAGTAAAATAATGGTGTTATAGAAATAATGAAATCACTGTTTATGAATAATTTTTACAACCGTAACATTGCCATCACTCTCTAGAGTATAACTCTTTTAGAGCTGAGTTCGTCTAGAGCCTTTAATTAATTTTGTAATGTCTGATATTGTTTTAACAATGCAATCACATCTGTGACGATATTTATGACCATTAAATAAAATTGCATTTACTTCAGGGAGTCTTTGCGAGAAACCTTTTGGTACGAGTCATGCCTTATATCGCACTAATCTATTTTCTCATTGTGTAAATACCCATTTGTATAAAACTGGTTTTATATCTTTAGGTGGATGAACTACTAGTCCAAATACTTTACAGCTTCTGGTATTTAAACTACATGTCTGACATCTGTTGGCGTTTGGATTATAAGTTTAAATACTTTACATTATGCTAATGAGTTTAATTCTAACTCAATAATTTCTTTTAATTTTGATCCATCATATTATAAATATTTATCGATTGTTTGTGATTTAGTTTCTTCATTAACAAATACTTATATATTTAGTATTTTTTAAAAGGGCTAATTACACCGGCGGTCTCTATAGTTTGGGCACAATTTTGATTTCATCTTTGTAGTTTTAATTACAACAAAAATACTTTTTAATTTTGTAATTAGTGTGTAATAGGTCCAAATGAAAACCTGCGTTAGCCAAATGAACGGTAATCGACCACGTGCCACTCATGTGGCCACTTTGCAGGGGCAAAATAGTAAAATCACCCCATCTCCACCTCTCTCCTCACTTTATTATGCTCTTTTTAACCATGATCCAACAGTCACCACCCTGCACCACACCCTGCCACTCCCCTGCAACCCCACTCGCCGCCACCTTCCCTACCATCCCCTCCCTATCACCTCCATCACCCTAGCCCCAACTGTCCGCTACCCAACACCTTAAAAAACGAGGAAGATATCAAGGAGTATTTCGGAGCTCTGTTCAAACGCATGAACAAAATTAAGATTGGCCAAAGGAAAATTAATGCCCCTCATGCTTTTGTTCTGCAGCTTTGGCCCAGGACCAATCAAAATACAACTATCCATTACAATGGCCTGAAACCCATGAAAATTGGGACAACAAATATCTTGAATTCACGATTCACTTCCTTAGCCTAACACATGATAAATTGATGAACTTTTTAACTGCCAATATAGATGTAGTCAGTACACTTGACTTTGTTTTGTGATTCATCATTTAGCATATTTTCAGCCCATCAAAATAACCCAACACCTAGCTCTCTCTCTCTCTCTCTCTCTCTCTGTCTCTCGGCCAACAATTCAAGTAATTTTTGTTCAAGCCTGAAATATAACACAATGAAAGGTATGTAATTCCCAGTTCAATAAGATTGGAATGGATCATGGATTCACATATAAAACAGAGACCCATTAAAACAGGGTGATGGCCGAAGAAGACAAATAGAAAAAAAAACAGAGATATAAAATAGAGACCCATTAAAAACATGGTGAATTGTTCATTGCGTCATTTGTCATTTGTTACATTCATGATTGGGTTTAACTGCTTATTATGTTCATTGAACCTGTTCTTTCCTTCGTTGTTGTCCCCTGTTAATTCTTCTTGTTTTGATGGAATTGTCTTTTTCATGAGAAGATCTTCCTCTCACCTTTTTCTCTCTCATATCTAATCTAAGAAGCTTAACACATCATGAATGCATCCAAACATGTAGAAGTCATATCTCCATAACCAATTATTGATTTGTAAAATCAATTACAATGATGCTTTTTGGAAGCGCAGCAGTGCTGTAGCAGGGGCAAAAACATGTATTAGGTAGGAGAGGAACAGAGGAGAGGGACGCGAGAGAGAGAGAGAGAGAGAGAGAGAGAGAGAGAGAGAGAGAGAGAGAGAGTGAAATTTTGTGTGATTTTACCTTTTCACCCCTCACGTGCACGGCATATGAACACTTACCGTCAATTTAGCTAACGTCCATTTGCAATTGGATCTATTAGACACCATTACAAAATTAAAAGGTATTTTTGTAATAATTAAAACTATAAAAATAAAATGGAGATTGTGCTTAAAGTGTAGGAACTACCAATATAATTACCCTTTCTAAAAATATACAGTCAATCAAGAAAATAATAGTAGAATTTGATTTAGCCCTACTGACAAGAACCTACTAATGCAGACACCAATCTGAAGACCACCGAGTGCGAAGACCTTTATTGTGTTAAGCATCACCCGTCCACTACAAGATTATACATACATATATATATATATATGGATCACGAAGATTTGAGAAGTATTTGGAGCATTCATATATATATATATATATATATATTTATAGGTGTATATCTGAATGCCGGTAGTGGCTTAAAGTCATCGCCACCCACCCAAGAATGCCGATTTTATTTAGTTCTTATATGTGTTTCTCTCGCTTTCATGCACTTACATTTTTTATTCTATTTTTATACATTGAAATAGATTATATTAAAGAGTCTAAGTTAAAAAAAAATTAAGAGAGAGAAAATCGAACCTTTAACATTCTTAAAAAAAAGTTAAAATTCTGATCAATTAAATGAGCCCTTGATTTCTCATGCACATACCCACAGAGAGAGGGAAGTGACGACATGAGAGCTTGATATGTCAAAAATGCATGCCAGACAGTTCCAATATGAATGCATACTTACATAACTTGTTCCCACGTGCATTTCCCATGAATTTTTCAAACTGTTGCTTGAAAACATTCGTGTTCATACCCAGCATCGTAGACTAACATAACAAAAACACCATTCAACAGAGATGTTGCTCAAACTACAACAATATCACGTGCATTGTTTTCGGACTAAAATTCCTAGTTTGCTTCCTTCATCACTTTTGGCCCGGCCTTTCTCCATCATCCAATGGTCCTACATTCTGTTGTTTTACAAAAAATCAATCGAAAATTATTTGGCCAAACACAGCCCTATCGTACGATTGACTACCCCACAAAATAACTTTGCCATTTGTCTTTTGTTACATTGATGAACAGGGAGAAGAAAATTTTCAATAATCAACATTTCCGGCAAATGTTTCATACTTGTCTTTGGGTTGTACTTGACTTTTTCTAGAAGTTTTAATTTATTAGAATAAGTTGAATTTTTCATTTATTTTTTATTATGTTAAATTATCTTTGTTTTTTGTTTTCCTCTTTTAGTGGAGATTATTCTCAGAGAATCAGTCTACAGCCCCAGTATTCAAAGCCAAGGTTTTGCGCAGAAATTAAATAATTTCATTTATTTCAATATTGAACATTTTAAATTGCAGATATACAACATTAAAGCTATGTTTTCAAGAAAATAAATAAATTTACAAACTGTTTAAAAAAACTAATTTGTTAGTAAGTTGATAGTATTTTATAATTAAACATTTATGATAATTTAATTTGTAAATGAAAGAACCAATTATTAGATCGTTTCTAAAAGTAACTCGATTGCATGTGCACGTCTTTAAGAGAACCAAACGGGTCCTTGAAACCTTTTGTCCGCTAATTAGACAAATGGATGAAGAAATTTCAATCAGAACAGTCCAAAGTTCAGACGTTTCTCCGCAGAAAAGGTTTGATCTTTGGTTTTTTTGGAGTGACAGATTGATCCCGTTGTTTGAAAAACACAATTTATTTTGTTTTAACATCACCTTTGTCAAGTTATTTCCGATAATATCAACCATTCATTCACACGTATACAGGCTACATAGAAGGCGGAAAAAGCCCGTACCCAATTTTTTCAGGTGCAACCGCTCTTGCAATCTTGCAGGTAGCGAAATTTGAACGCGATCATCTGTCTAATTAACAGAATATTTGTCCAACAAAAGCTAAAATTTAAAATTAAAGTAGTACCTGAAAATAATGGTGAAATCTGCCCATTTATTTTCTAGGCTATGGAACTTGTCACGGGACAAGTGTAGGAATTCTGTGAGCTGAAAACAACGTTCCAATTAATTAATTAGAAGAGATTAGTTGGAGAACTATAAGAAAGTCTTACTATTAACTTCACATTGCTAAGTCAAACAGGAAAACTACAACTTATGAGCTAGCGTGAGAGAGACTTCCATACTCTTCTGCAAATAGTCTTTTGCTTATTAAAATTAACCGACTGTTATATTAAAGTCAGCAATTGATTTGAGGTCACAATCTTGACCGCACATCATTCATTACGTAACACCCACATGCTCATAGAATAGGCTCTAAGCCTCTAATTTTTTGTTTTGAAAAAGTCAAATATAAATCGGCGAATGAGCATGGTCGACCTCTTCTTTCTATTTTATTAATGCTTCAAATTATACGCATAATATAGGTAAGACATTTAGATAAAAATATTTACAAATCATATAAATGACTGGTGCATTGTTTACTATGGCCAAAGCCACTTTTGCTTTTGGCAATAACCATGACTTCCACTTTTTGTTTTTTTTTTTTTTGTGTCACAGCAAAATATATATTTCATTACATCACCAAATAAAATCATTTTCTTTTTCACCATATGTGTTGATACCTAGAGTGTACACTTAGAAAATGTCAAACTTACATTGTGTCACAGCTAAAAGTAGTCATATTGGATTAGTACGAGCTCGATTTATTTGGGAGTTGCGTTGTCACTATTGCCATTATTTTTTTTTAATTTGATCGAGGTGGCACACCACAATTGGGCAGCATATGAGAGGGTGTAATATATATATATATATATATAAGAGTGTTAATGCAGGTAGGGTGGCTCACCACACAACTGTCCCATTGATGATGCCAACTTGTTGTGGCTCTTAAGCAACTCACTTTGGCTTCTTCTTCTTCTTTTTGCTTTCTTTATTCTTTAATTCTTTTATTGTTTGGTCCTAATCCTAAGGATATGAACATATTTTCTTTCTTTCCTCTTGTCAATGATGCAAATCAAGATCATTAATTAGTTAATTAATTTGGCAAGGGAAAATTATCAATTGAAGATGCTTAAGCTAACAATATGTTATCTTTCGGATGTAAGTCTCCTTATTATCTTGCAAACCAAAAATAAAAAATGAACAATTTGTTACCTAACATATTAGTTGAAGACAACTTCATGTGTAAGATTTTACAATGTTTCTCATGAAGGTAGAAATTTTGGTTTGACGGATAAATTTTCAATAGTATGATAGAACCAACAACTACCACTCGGATTTAAGGTTTATAATGGATACCTGTCAAAATACACGAGTAAACAAAAGTAAACCTAAAAACAAGAGTGTTACTTTTCGACTAATTTTTTTTTTCTCATCCTTACATATAGCTAGAGCTTGCTCAATATCTTCCTTGATCTCTTGACAATTATGGAATTGTTCTCAATCATTATAGGCCTTCAAGCTAAGCTTTATTTATTATTTTTTTTTTTGGAGAAAAAAACCTGGTACCCCTTTACTGTTGTGGACTGTGGAGTGACCATTTGCTTAATGGTTGCACTTTCCACAACCACAGGCCAATGAAGATCCGAAGATGAGAAAAAATTTAATAGTATGAATTTCTTCCGTATTCATGTCTATCAGATTTTACCAAATATTATTTATTTCATTCAAAAATTTTTTATTCATAACAAATTCATGTTTCTAATATAATAAAATACTGCTTGTTGTAATTTAATAGGGATCAGTACTAAACAGTCTTTACTACCTAATTACTGAACTTTTTTTTTTTTCCTCCGAATGAATATCACTAAACATTTTTTTCCCTAACAAGTCATGGAACTTGAAAATATTCACTACAGGCAATGCCCTAGTCTTTTGCTAATGTGATATCATAAGTCAATAAAGTCATGTTAAATATTTTATATTTCATAGGAGATCTTGGTCCTTTATTTATAGTTCTTGCATTAACCGGTCCGGAATTAGGTGTAGTTATATCACAAGCTCATGTTTCTACGATCTCAATCTGTATTTACTTGAATGATTTGCATGTTAGCACTTCACTTTCACCTAACTGACCCTTCATCACTGGTCTTAAATTGCATCAAGCTACAGGCCCTTCTATAAGATGTTGTAAGCTACGGGCTATAAAATCTCCGACGAAGCTTAAAGCAGGCATCAAGAGCTAAAAGGAGGGGGCCAACAAGCCCCTTTGAAGCAAATGCCTGTGAGACGCTACAGGACATAGAAGTAGGCCTAAGCAGCACCTGGATTTGTATGCTAGTTATCTAAAATTAAGCAATTAATGGAGAGATTTCTCTAGGCTACTTGACTAACGATATGACATTCTAGGTGATTAAGATAGTGATACCGTTGTATTGAGTTTTGGTGATCCATGTTAAGGAGTAGATTCATATGAAAATTTCCTAATTTGATATCATAAATAAAGTTAGGTTAGAGGCGATAGGAATCCAAACAAGATCATATTTTGTTTTATTGGGAAAATACAAAAACCATTCTTGTTGGGGATGTTGACTGCAAGCCATTGAGAATCATTTGCTTGTATCCTTACCTACAATGGCGGCCCAACTTCCGAATTCTAATCTCTACTTGTAAAAAGATCTGAGTAAGGCTACTTGTAAAGATGGTAATCCACAGACAGCGTTCCTCCAAGAGAGAAATTATTTAAGATGATTGTTACGCCACGTAAGCATACCTATGTTGTGTAACAATTTATTGATGTAAGGTCATTTATAGAAAAATATACTATTTTTTGAAAAATTAGAGAAATTAGTATAAGTGAATGGTTAAGTTTTTAAATTTAAAATTTTTACCATGAAAAAAATACAACCTATATTATAATTTGTATAAATCATTAATCCGCAAACTCAAAAAAATATGACAATGTGATATGACGGTCAAATTGATAATTAGTGTCAATTTGAGATCTCTCAATGGTGACATGGCAACATCTGTCATATTATCTTTCGCCACGTGACAGTGACGGGCTGACACTGAAGACAATTGTTCATTATTAAAGTGAAATTAATGTCCCGGATTTGACAATTTCTCCGGGTTTGGCACAGGGAAAGGAAGCCTCGAAATATCATTTCCATAACTATCAAGTTGCCGAGGAGTTGCCAAATTACAATGACGTTATGATGATGATAAAACACGCAAGATCACGAATGAGTAATCTTGGCTTAGGTATTAAGACAAATTAATCTTGAGAGAGAGAGAGAGAGAGAGAGAGAGAGAACATATATTGTGCTACATGTAGAAGTTGAAAATCAAGATTTTGATAGATATTAGGGGCAAAACAAAATGGTGAGATGAACTGTCAACCGTTCCAAGGTCTAACCATGAAATGACTCGGGCGAATTAATTAGCTCCGGCATCAAATCTCTCACCTTTCGTTCTGTGGATTTGGAAGTACCTTAACACCTGGTTCAGTATATGTGGCACGTGGAGGTCAATGGTTTATTTTTGTATGGCACGTGACATGAAGATAATTTAATTAGTCACTTGATACATTAGTAAACCAAAAAGGATTTTTTTTTTTTTGGAAAAAAAAAACCCCTAGTAGTTAGCTAGTTGTATTCTTAGCCTAAAGAAGATACGGATTTAGAAAGAAATAGTTGATTATGGTGACACTAAGATTGTGCTTGGCAATAGATAGACTAACAACTCCTAGACAGTACTAAATTCGATGCCATAAATTGAATCATGAATTTGGTAACCTTTTACAATGTGTTTGGATCAAGCATTTAGTGATGAAAAAAAAAATGTAAGAAAAAAGAGAACAAAAAATTTATTTTCTTTCGTATTTTACTTTTCTTTTGTTTTTTTCTTAATAAATCCAGGTTCTAAACGGATTTGGATTCTCTCCATTCCATGAATTGGAATGAAAATCTCTATTTCATTGATTGAGGTGTTGACACGTTAGCTAACATAAAAATGAAGGGTTCAGATGAGTTGACTTAAAATTTATTTAAAAATAAATAATTTTATAGTTATATATAAGGAAATAAATTTTAATACAAAATGACATAGTTTTAGTAAGATATGTGATAATATTATATCTAGATCATTGATTATGGAATGAAGATCTTCAATCCAATTTATGAAATTGAGAGAATCCAAATCCTTTCTAAACACAAAATTAAATGGTAAATGAACCCAAAACTTTACAGAAAATGGACTATGTACAGCTCCGAATTTGACTGATCCAACCATTCTAATTATATATCTGCAGATATTATATATTCTCTTATTCAAATACACCTCAAAGCATACAGATGTTGATAATTGTGAGTATGTTCAACTTAAGAATAGGAAACTTTAGGAGATTAAAGAAAGAATTTTTTTTTTTTTAACTAAACGCTAATTCTAAAAGCGCAACTTTTTACCTCCAAATTCTAAACATGTTTATTCATCAACACCAGGTATATTTGATATCTTCAGTATTGTGTGACATGCTTTAATATGATATGAATATCTTGAATTTTAAGAACATGAGAGCATTGATTGTATCAAAATCCCACCATATAATAGTTTCACAAAAGTACTACAAACTATTTGTTTTACCTAGTAATAGCTTTTGACTACGATTGCGCCAATGACATGGTCTAATTCACTTCTGCATATTTTATTGGGGGGGGGGGGGGGGGGGGGGGGGGGGGGGGGGGGGGGGGGGGGGGGGGGGGGGGGGGGGGGGGGGGTGGGGGTGGTGATTGTGGGGAAGAAACCAAACAAAACTTTTTTTTTTTTTATCTTTCCATTTCTGTATTGGCACCACTTGAAATATGGGAGTGCTTCTTAACAAAAAAGACAGGAGAAAAATGTAAACCGTTTAGTGAATGTGTAGAAGATTATATATATATATATATTGAGAATATACATATATGAGCTATTTCCTTGCTGTCTTGATAGGTATAGACTTAATAGTGGTATTGGGTTTGATTTGAGTTCTCATCAAAACTGGAAAAGGAAATGGATACCTTTCTGTAAATGTGATATCTGAGATAATTCTTTATAGGGACTTAAAGAATGATAATTGTCTATTAAAAATAAATAAAGAAATAAAAACAGTGATGATTGATAACCAAGCAACTTACCCAAAATATACATTTTAAGGTAACAATGATAATTAGAAGTATGGAATGTAGGAAAACTTTGGTTGATTAAAATTGAAAGGCTGAGAGCTCTTCATGTGATCAAATGTTTTTCAATGCAACAATTATCATTGTCTAAATTTTACTCATTTGAGATCAGCTCTCCAATAGGAGGAAAAAAAGAAGCACCCCTTCCTTCCAGAAATATTTATCATTGAGGAAAACATTTTAAACCTAAATAAATGTGTATGTTTGCATATGTATTTGTGTATATATGTATATACGGGTAGCCTAATCCAGGGAGTAGTTGTATGCTTATCAACAGGCATGCATTTTCAAAGTGACAAAACGAGATTTCCCGTATCTTAGTGCAACCCATAGATATAGAAACATTATTCAGGTCCTCCAAGAGGACTAAATAACTTCTCATCATAGATATAACATTTAAGTTTCTCAGGTTAATATATACATATAGAGATGGATAGATATAAATGTATTTATTTATATCTGTATTATAATAATTGGTTTCTCTGAGACTCTTCTGGTTTTTTTGGTTTTTTGCTCTGATTAGTCTTATGACTTGAAGAGCTGCCATCATGTAATTTCTTCCCTTTTAATATTATTTCTTTTCACTGTTAAAAAAAAAGATTAATAAATCTTTGACAAAACATAATTAATTAGCAAATAATAAACTGATAACATGAGAGAGACCGTGTGCAAATAAAGTACCAGTTTGCACACCAACTGGTGCATACAGCAACTACCACCAAACCTGTATATAAGGCCTCACAATATCTTCCAAAACCCAGCAACATCTAGAGTTGCAGAGTCATTTACACTACAAATATATATAGAGACAGAGGAGAGAGAGAGGGTGGAGAGAGAGAGAGAGAGAATGGAAATGAATTCTATAGTTGAAGCTTTGCAACCTATGCCCATGACACTCTTATTCGTTATCCCTTTGTTGTTCTTATTCCTTCTATCACGGCTTCGCCGTAAACTGCCGTATCCGCCGGGGCCAAAAGGCTTGCCGTTGATTGGCAACATGATGATAATGGACCAGCTAACCCACCGGGGGCTCGCCAAGCTGGCAAAGCAATACGGCGGGCTCTTCCACCTCCGCATGGGGTTCCTCCACATGGTGGCGGTTTCGTCCGCCGACGTGGCCCGCCAAGTCCTTCAGGTCCAAGACAACATCTTCTCCAACCGCCCGGCCACCATCGCCATCAGCTACCTCACCTACGACCGCGCCGACATGGCCTTCGCTCACTACGGCCCGTTCTGGCGCCAGATGCGCAAGCTCTGCGTCATGAAGCTCTTCAGCCGCAAGCGCGCAGAGTCCTGGGAGTCGGTCAGGGACGAGGTCGACTTCATGATCCGAGCCATCGCGTCCAGCACCGGCACGGCTGTGAACCTCGGCGAGTCGGTTTTCGCCCTGACCCGGAACATAACGTACCGGGCCGCTTTCGGGTCGAGCTCGCACGAGGGTCAGGACGAGTTCATCACGATACTGCAGGAGTTCTCAAAACTGTTCGGTGCTTTCAATATTGCCGATTTCGTTCCCTTGCTCGGATGGGTTGACCCGCAGGGATTCAAAGACAGACTCGTTAAGGCTCGTTCAGCCCTTGATGGATTCATTGACAGCATCATCGACGATCACATGCAGAAGCAGAAAAAAAGTAACGGCTCTGATGAGGCCGTTACCGATATGGTGGATGATTTGCTAGCTTTCTACGGTGATGAGGCAAAAGTCACAGAATCGGACGATTTACAGAACTCTATCAAACTCACGAGAGATAATATCAAAGCCATCATCATGGTAAGTCAAAAATCAACAAACAAAAAGTTTTATTTGCGCACTGCATCCAGTCTGCAATAACTCACATATTATCACTGAGTAGTTAAAGAAAAACCTAGGAATATATATATACTATTTAAAAGAATAATTTAAATAAAATGATAACGGTGTGAAGGTCTCTTAAATTGCTTTTGAAAACAGTATTACAATCTTCTACTTCGTATATTGTCATAGTTATGGTGTTAGTCTCAAAAAGCAAAGAGTAATGCTGTATAAAAAATTTTGTGAACCTTCCATTTCAAATCAAAATACTTACTATTTTAGCTTATAATTTCAAAACGACTATTACAATATTTGAAGTTTTGTATAAAATTTCATAAAAATATAATTTTCTTCAAGTTAATCATATAATAGAGGAATGGTGGCAACTTGACGTAGTGTTATGAAAGGAAAATATAATCATTTTTGTAAAGAAAAAGTTACTAAAATGATGTGTTAGTGATAATTTTTTTTAAATTAAGAGTCATAATAGTGAATTTTTTACTTAAAATGAAAGGATAATAAATAAGCACATCATTCTGTATAAAAATTTTATACAAAAATTTTGTTTGTTTAATATTTCTCTTCATAAAATTGATGTGGGTTTGAATTCCATTGGTGGTTGGGTTTCTTAAAACTATGAAAAGCTTTGTGATACTACGTCTTCGAATTGTCTTAGGCTACTTGTGGCTCATATAACGTCTTACACGCAATAGTATGTGAGTTTTGAAGTGATGAAACAATAATTGTTGTTTATAATATTAATTTTTTATACCCATCTGTGAGGGTTTGGTAAGAATTGCAATATCTTTTTATCAAAAATATTACTATTCTACCAACAACATTACTACAAGTAATGTTTATATCCCATAATACAGCTCATTTGATGTAAAATGGTCATCACTAATAATGTTATATTGTTCCAAATAAATAAAAAATCTAATTTTAAAAACTTAAATTTTGAAATGTCATGGAGATGAAATTTGTACGCAAGATTTTTTTCAGAAAGTGACATGGTTTTTTATTCATTTTTTTGTGATTTTGGAGAAGAAACAAGAAGAGAGAGTATTACTTGTTTGAATTAACTTTGACAGTTTACATTATCCTATTTTTTTTATTGCATTTTCTTAAATGGGTAATGTTATATGATTGGAGAAAATTTATAGAAAATTAATTAATGATATATTGATATGCTTATATATTGATATACTTAAATGAGACTTATTCACTTTAAAACAAAAAAAATTTCATGATGACTCTTAATTATAAAAATGACACTGCCAAAATTTTTTGTACACACTTCATAAAAAAATAGCATTTTTCTTCTTACATGCAAGTGAGTAGGTTCTACATAAGTCTATCAGTCTGAGTTTTACCAAATATATTTAGGGCAATGGATTTTTAACCCGATTTTCATACCAATATTTTACTATATATATATTCATCACGAATAGAAGGTGGTGAAATTCACATTATTTACATGTGATATATATTTGCTTGTGTCTATACATAAATAAAAAAAAATTGCCTAAATAATAAAAAAAACGGTGGGGATATCATTGTTTTATATATCTAATTATAGCCAAACTAGCAAACATGTCGCAAATATTTTTTTTAAAAAATAGTCAAAAAAATAAAGAGAGCCTGGAGTGGTAATAGTGATTATGCTGAGTTGTTAATGTTGTCATGAGGACGTAATGCGTAGTATGATGCTGTGGTATTGTTGTTGTCATTAGGACGTAATGTTTGGAGGGACTGAAACGGTGGCGTCGGCGATAGAGTGGGCCATGACGGAGCTAATGAAAAGCCCAGAAGACCTCAAGAGGGTCCAGCAGGAGCTCGCCGACGTTGTCGGCCTCAACCGCCGTGTGGAGGAGAGCGACTTCGAAAAACTAACCTACCTCAAGTGCTCGCTGAAGGAGACCCTCCGGCTCCACCCTCCGATCCCGCTCCTCCTCCACGAGACCGCTGAGGACGCCGAGGTAGCCGGCTGCTACATCCCAGCCAGGTCCCGGGTCATGATAAACGCCTGGGCCATCGGACGCGACCCGAACTGTTGGGAAGATCCGGAGAGCTACAAGCCGTCCAGGTTCCTGGAGGAGAACGTGCCGGACTTCAAGGGGAGCAACTTCGAGTTCATCCCGTTCGGGTCGGGTCGTAGGTCTTGCCCAGGCATGCAACTCGGACTCTATTCCCTGGAGATGGCCGTGGCTCACCTCCTCCACTGCTTCACGTGGGAGTTGCCGGACGGGATGAAACCCAGCGAGCTCGACATGGATGATGTGTTCGGACTCACCGCTCCGAGAGCGATCCGACTCGTCGCCGTGCCGACTCCCCGACTGCTTTGTCCCCTGTATTGACCCGAAAAAGATTGAGCTGTGAGACCCAACTGTTGTGATACACACACTTTACATTCAAGGACAACGACACAGAGACAGGCCAATGCAAGGGTGTGGAATTTTCTTTTCTTTTTTTTTTTTTTCTCTTTTTTCAATATTGAAGTGAAGACACAAGAAATAACTGCACAGATCCGGGAAAAGAAAATGTGGGGATTTGAATTCTATTTCTCTGTGGATATTTGAAAGACTCTTTCTTTCCTTTTTTTTTTTTTTTTGATGTGGACAGCTGGGTTGTAATCTTACTCTTTCTTTCTTTCTATCTATTCCCGTCATTAAACAAATAAAGGGTGTCAAAGAAATTTTACATTTGAATTAAAAGCCAAAAAAAATGTTTTAATTGATGCAAAGACAGTTGTTAATGAAACTGGTTGTGGGTCTCAAGTTTTGGATTCTGGGTGAGCTGATAATTGAATAGCAGGCTCATGCGATGCATGTGGTGAGCATATGTTGATTATATACAAGACAGTGTAATAAATATACATATACATATATACATAACAACAAAGAGGAGGTTGATTCATCATTTTCAGTGTTCACTTGTTGAAGCTAGTTGAGGTAGAGTATCTTTGTCCAGACTTTGGGTTACCAATTCGTTGATAAGCTGCATACACCATGCATGCATTGTTCCTTTCTGAATATATATATATATATATATGTATATATAATATTTATATATTTATGAAATAGCTAAAAACTGCACGGTATAAGGCCCGAACCACGTAAATATGGTGTTATATATGATCTCTTCATTCTTATCTTATTTTTGTCCAGTTTTGTTTTCCTTCGAAGGGTGGATAAGTTCAAGCCATGCCAACTAACAAAATTGACCGGCAAAAGTGCAACCCTAACTAAGGCACTGTCTAGGTTAATGATCTTGGTGAGTATCTGTTAAAATAATACCAGGAACATAGACCAAAGCCAAGAATTAGATATTCAATGACTTTCTTCAAAAAGTCAGGGGGTACAAAAAAAAAGTAACTAGAAGCAAATCATTCTCATATAGTTGTCAGGTGTCAAACTTGGCTTTATTACTTCTTGACATCCTCGCATATCAGTTCAGTGCATATATAGATCATGGGTGGACTGTGACTTAAAACCTAATTTTTTTTTACAAATTGTCAAATCAACCTAAACCCAGTTAATGCTAGCAAAGTTGGGGAGGCACTAAGAATATTAAGGTTAAATTACACTTTGTACCTTTATACTTTACATTAAATTTTATTTTAGGACTTATATTTTTAATTATAATAATTAAGCCTCTGTACTTTTAATTCATTGTACTGTTACCCTTCTATAAGCTTTTGTTTGTACAATTAATGGCCAAAAGTTTTGTGAATCTCACATGACCCTTTTTCAAGGGCAAAAATATATTTTCTCACTATTTTGGTTCCCGAACTCTCTCATCCCTTCCTCAAGTAAGATGAGGAAAGAGGGTATTTTGTATCCCTAAATTCGTTTTGTGCATAGAATTAATGACTTGATTTTTTGAGACTTTGAGAGAGATTAGTGAGAGATACGAGTGTTTGAGTGTCAAAATAATGTAACCCTTAAAAAGAGTCACGTGAGATACACAAGACTCTTGGC
Source organism: Euryodendron excelsum (assembly GCA_033060915.1). Classification (NCBI taxonomy): domain Eukaryota; kingdom Viridiplantae; phylum Streptophyta; class Magnoliopsida; order Ericales; family Pentaphylacaceae; genus Euryodendron; species Euryodendron excelsum. The sequence continues at coordinate 16,127,218 of CM065383.1, forward strand.
CATCAATTACGCAAATAGAAGCTTAAGGGTATGTGACATTGCAACGAATTAAAAATACAGGAAGCTTAATTGTTACAAATGAAAGTACGAGTCCTTTAGTAGAAATTTATATAAAGTGCAAGGATGTAAAATATAATTAATCTAAATATTAACTAGTGAGTCTTCAAGAAATTTATTGAGAGATAGAAACTGAAAGAACTTAGATAAAATCAAGGAGTGTGGCCATCTTGCTACTCACGAGTGTTAATTTTAATACGGTACCCCGCAAACATAAACTTAACTAACAGAAGTGGCACATTTGTGATTCTTATTGATCACCTGCACCTAAACCAGTCTATATTAACATAACATATATGAAAAATGTTATTTCTTCAAAAAATTTATACAGAAAATTTCACCAGAATGATGTGATAATGATATTATTATAATTAAGATCCATAAAAATAGGTATTTTATTTTAAAGTGAATAGTTCTTATCTAATCATATCATTTTGATTATAAATTATGTATAAATTTTTCTATTTGTATAGGATTACCCACCATATATACATATGAGCAAACAAAGAGAGAGAGAGGTTTTAGGTAGACTAAGAACGACGTGAGGCCTTTCCTATGGTGTTTTACTTCGAGCCTGTTTAATTGCAAGGAAGAAGTAGAACACGGTGGGGAGTCAAGAGGTCCAAAGTGGGGGCCATGCCAAAAAGGTTTTCCTAGTTGCACTCTTCCAACAGCTAGAAATTTACAGAGAATCAATGGGACTTTGTTAGCAGTTAGATATACCTTTCGAGCATTGATACTTGATATATAGAACACACCACACCATTAATTTGATGCGTCATTTCTCATTCCAATCTCTCCATTCCCATTGAAAACAAACTCATTTCGGAAGTAATATTAATCAGCCTCACCAAGCCTTGAATCAATATAATTAGCTGCAAGGCAAAGCGTCCACACTGGAACATCGGTTTAGACTTTCTCATAAGCTTACGGAATATATATATATATATATATATGAACTTTTAGAGTACTATGTCATCTCTCCTTCTTTTATAATGCAGTGGTAGTGAGACTAATTAGATAACGGTAATCTCACAATGCAGTGATTGTGGGACTAATTAGATAACGGTACTGACGGATCCTTTCAGTGCACTAAATCCCTCACGCTAATTAGATTCTAAATATACTTACCAAATTAACTTAACAGTAGATCAACTGCATTATGAGAATAAGAGAAATGATGATGGGGTGCTCTAATAAAATGAATAATTTTTTCAGTGATAGACCCTATGGGTTGGCTGTGGGGGTCTATCCCGCAGATCATAAGTGTTGCCTCTTCCCCTTCTAACACCCCCCCACCAAAAAAAAAAGGCCCACTCATGTATGAAGATAACGAGGTGGGCTTTTGGTGGCTCAAAAAGTAGTAACGATTTAGTCGCACTAGGAATCACACAACGATGGAGGCCTTTGATGGTGTACCCCACACGATTTCCTTATTTGTTATCTTTAACTATAGAAATGTTTGAAGGTAATTTATTTAGTAGTTTATAATTTATATTTATAATTTTTTTGAAATATATTTTGGTGAGTGATTTAAAAAAATAACTTATGTCTAATCACGTTTTTTAAAAAAAATTATTTTTAAAAATAATTTTTTAAAAGTAATTTATAACTTACAACTTATTGTTTATAAGCCAGTGACCCAAACTCTCTCTAGCCAATCCGTCTATGAACAGTGTTGTTTTAATACATGTGAAAATATGATTTTGCCCTTATTTTTTTGCACTGTTGGGTTTTGTTCTCCTCTTTGTGCTGAAGGGTACTAGGACATTTCATTTCGTTTGCTTACAACTAAGTACTCCGGCAGTGTACAGTGTTTTTCCTTTTTGGCCTTTTTCCATCTCACCTTTCCGTTGTGATTCACATCATAAATGAAAATTGCTGTTGTGCTTAATGTTACGGCCGAATGCTTTTGATTTGACCCAAAAATTTAAGTTTTAGGTGATGCTGTCTATTTTTTTATATGGTTTAAGATCTTTCTTTTTTTATTTGATGTGCAATCGTAACATACTCTTTCATTCAAATCCGTGATGCCCTCATCGTGAATTGAACCACCCTACTTACCTTACCTGAACGCTTGGTGTAAAATCAAATTAGGAGTTAAAGCTACTTTGCTTATCTATTATTTGGCTCAAGACTTCCTCTCCTATGCGAGGTGGATGTGAAATCATAACATTAAGGACATTAATGAAAATAGACCAGCCAAGATATTTATGGATTGTCATGTCCCGAAAAATAAGGAAAGATTAGAGAGGGAGGGAGCCAGTCCCCTGGCCCAAAAAAGAGGTACAGACTCCAGAGAATTGTATTTACAAAGTATGCTGCTGGCTATTTCATATGGCTAGGAGAAGTCCACATTGCTATCTATCACTCAAATTTTTTTTTCGCTCGGCTTGGCCATATCTATTGTTTGGGATTGGGAACTTTACAATCTTTCTCTCTTCCTCTCTTCTGGTTTTACTCCCGATGAATTGGTTTATTTGCTTTCTCTTGATTTCGTGAATCTTGATGTTGGTTGTTTGTTGATCTCGAAGCTTACGACAAGGACTGGTAAATCTAGATGCTTATTTTTGTGTTTATTGAATTTAATTTTTGTGTTGGATTTTATTTTTTGCAACTTTTATACCTATATCTATATGTTTTGATTTTTTTTTCTTTTTCTTTTTCTTTTTATTTCATATGAATTTCTTTTGGTTTGTCTCTTTTTCTGACAATACTTGGTGCTCTTTTTTTCCTTGAGTTAATCTCTTTGTTTTTTTTTTTTTGCTTTCATGGACGTTTAACGACTGTTTTGAGGGGTTTTTTTTCATTTATTGCTGCTCCTTTTTTGTTTTCCAGTTTCTTCTTCTGTTTTTTCTTCATCAGCTTGATTTTCGTTAAAGACATCGGTTTTATGGACTGACTTGAGCGTTTTGTTGGTTTTTTTTCAGTAATTACTGCTCATTTTTTTCTTCTCGAGTTCATCTCCTTGTTTTTCTTCTATCTCTCTATTTGTGTTAAGGTTTATGTTTTTATTTACTTGAGTTTTAGATGGGCGTTTGTTGTTTGTTTTTTTGTGAATTTTTGATGAAGTTTCGAAGTTTTTTAAGGGTTTTGTTTGTTTTTTTTTTTGTTTTTTCCTTATGGATGTCTGAGTTTTGTTAGAGATTCTGTTTTTATTGAGTGAAGTGTAAAGAATTTTATATTGTAATGCTGTTTTTCAATTTTGTTCTTGAGTGGTTTCTTTTGCTTTTTCTTCATGATGTTTCATATTTGTGAGGGTTTTTGTTCCTTCATACAGTGAATACTAGGTTTGGTGAAGATATTTACTATGTCTTTTGTTATGTTTTTCTTTCATGAAATTTTATGTTCTCCGAAATATAATATATTGTGTTCCTCTCGCAACTGGCAACTGATCATACAATTTATATATATTTGTTTCATAGTTCTCAGGTATTATAACTCATCCAGTCCAGATGCCAACTACATCATCGTGCTTCAGAAAAGAGACAAAGGCCTCCAACTCCAAGCTTCTTTCCTCTCATTCTCTCGGATTTGGATTGCTTTGTAACCGTTTTCTATTTGTACGTGGATTAGGTGGAGTTAAAGAACTGCAATTTCTTAGGAAAAAATCTTTTGATTGCTGCACTTATAGCATTTTGTATTCTTATGCTTAGACAATTCCCAAGTTTTAACACTTCAAGCAAAGTAACTGTTTGTCTTTCTCAATCACAGTATTAAAAATTACTTGTCTGTTTAAATTGTGAGAATTTAAATACCTAAGTGCAAATGTGATGAAGTAATAGTTAAAATTATCTTATAAGAATGAGATCGATTCACAAGAAATGAAATTTTAAATTATGTAAAATGTCATAGTTGTGGATGATAGGTGTCAGAATTTATCTCAAGTAATAAGTTAGGTATTGATTAAGTCATGTTAGATATAGATGCGTCACAGATAACTTAAGTTAGAATTTAAATCAATCGGTTTGAATTTTATTTTTTGCTAACAAGAGTTGGATAAAAGTTGTAGTAATAGTAATCACAAGAAAAATATTCAATTTTAGAGAGGTTTGATGATTGTTAAATTAGATTGTAAAATAAATAAATTAAAAACAATCTTGGATTTAATTGATCTAATCACGTGACTTTCTTGGAATTAATCAATATAAGTTTATCATCTATCAATCGTTTGATCTCCTTGAGTCTCATAAATCAACAAATGAAAATATTCAATAACTAAGTATTAGAATATTATATTAAAATCATGAACCCTCACCATCAACTCATAAACACTAGATAATACTTTGTTATAGCATAAGTGTAACAAGCATAATTAAATGCACATATTTTTAAAAGTTTTAGTTAAATACTTACTAAATTATTATCAACAACTCTCACTATCGATTTGCATATATCGGTTGTTATGTCAAGGCAGAAAATATTACAAGCATAATTAAAAATTTAAATTTTTTAAAAAATTTAGATTTTAATTACCAAAAATATAAGAATAATTTATTCCAGATTAAGATTAAGAGCCTTAGGTCCCTACCAGAGATTTGAATATAAAAACATTCTAGACAGAAGACTCGTAAAAGTTATACAAGCCTTTGAAAAGTGATAAGTAAATTAGTATTTACTTTACTTTACATTACTTTTATATTAATTACGATACTCTTAAACTTAAACTTGTTTACAAGACACAAAACAATTATGTGTATAAAATATACGTCTCTGTGTCCGTGTATGCAATATATCAAACGTGTATAAAAATATTAAGTTTTTAAATAAATCTAGAATAAAAATACAAATCTTAATTGATCATCCTTATCCCGTCACATGATATTCACAATTGATTTTAAGAATAAAATTAGCTACTCATGATAATAAAAAACATAGTTATCAGAACCGAACTGGTGGCTGAACCGGTCAAGCCACCTTTTCAACAATTCACTGGTTCAACCGTGATTTAACCGATTCTATAATAAAATAATAATAAAATTATTTTTTAAAAAAATAATTATTAAAAAATTATAAATTGGTTAAAAGATACTATTTTTTTATACAATAACTCAATATAAGCATAAATAATAAATATTATAAAAAGTATAAAAATAAATAATTATAAAAACATTCAAAAAGACTTCTTTTTTTCCAATTTAATATTTTTTAAACTATGGCATATTGATATTTTTATATTTAAAAGAAGTATCATAAAGTTTAACAATAATATATATTATTAAGATAATAATGTGCATTATTTGCGTGACCTTTACGATTATTTTTTTATTTCTTATACCCTCCTCTTTCTTCATCTTTATATTTTTTTCATTTTAGTTTATAGTTTTTACATTTGGATTATTTTTTGATAATACATATCTCGATACATAGAATTATAATATATAAAAAAAATCTAAAGATGAGATAACCCAATGTGGGAAAGAGAGAAACATACCTTATTTACCTAGTTATTTTTTTATCTTTCTCTTTCTTCCCCCTTTTTTTTTCTTCATTTGACTTTCGTTTAAAGTTTTTATTTTTTTATTCCATACTTCATCAAAAGACCATAAATGACATGTTTTTAAAAAAATAAATGGTTTTAAATCTTGTGAAATTTTTGATATTTTGACTTTTTTTAAAAACCTGCCGGTTCACTGATTTTTTAAAATATTGGCCGGTTCGGCCAATTCAACCCAGTTCATATACATTTTTAGTAAATTAATTAAACTGTACGGTTCATAGTCTAGTTCTCGATTGAACCGGTTCGATCGGCTAGTCCTGTTCGATTTTTATAACTATGATAAAAATATATAATTTGAAAGAAAATGACTTCATAAATAAAAAAAGATTTATTACAGCAAAATAATGATAAATAAAATACTAAAATGAAAAATTAATTGGCTGAAAAGTATTAACAAATTAACTGAAATCTAGACAAAAAATAAAACAACTAAATGTGGAGCTCCCTAGCTTTGAACTGCCTCTAGCTCCTCCCTCTGAAACTCTCTCCGCTATGTACTGAATGCCTTAATTTATAGACTTCAATCCTTCTTGACCGTTTCTCTTTCTTTTCTTTTTTATTCATTCAATTCAATCATAACTCTTTGGCCACTTTCTGCCATTCATTTCTCTTTTTTTTTTCATTCAATGCACTTTTGATTTTATTTAATCCATTTGATCGACAATGGCCACCTTTGGTCATCCATTTTCATTCTTTTATCTTCTTTGCTTTCCACTCATCATTCTCACATGCACACACTTAAAGCAAACAATTAAAAAGATATAATACATATATATATATATATAAAAGACATAGTATATGATATATTATGATATACATAGTATAAGATATATAGTATAATATATATAACATACACCCACTAACACACACACACACACACATATATATAATACTATACTAAATTAATACTCGAATAAATATATGTGTGTACGTTGGCTTCAATTTACACGGTTTTAGTTTTAAATTTGTAAAAGATACAAAAACGTAAAAAAAAACTAATTTTATATTAAAATAACAAATAATATATAAATATTACTAACAATAGCTGTGATTAGAGACTTTGATTTGTATTTTTTAAAGTACAATCACACCCTCTAACTAAATTTTTGCTAGTCCTTAGCAAAACAATTAAACATACTTTAAAAGATAGGCTCCACTTTCGTAAGGATCACAAGTGTATTTAGTATATGCATCAAGTTTTTAAACCCCTAGGTTACCCCTAGTGAACGAGTGATGTCTTATGAGAATTTCTAGTAATGTTACCCACAAAAATCAAAATATGGTCTGCAAGTGAGGATGTTAAGAAAAAGTATTACATGTATCAAGACACAAGTATATTCTGTATATGCTACTCATTAATACAAAAGTAAAATAATGTCTTAAAACAACATATGAAAAGTTTTTGTATATGTAATCATTACATGATAAGAAAATTATTACAATATAAAAAAACAGATATATCCTTTAAGCTTGATTCAACCTTACTAGATATTCTCTAAAAAAAATTATATAGGCATCTCACATTAGTTATCCTTGTAAAAGAGTAACTGTAATGTAAAATAAAAAAAGATAACCATAAAAAAATAATGTGAATGTATAAAGTGAGAGATGACTTGGCATAATTTCATGAAAAAATACTCAATGTTAAAATCACACAAACAATTGATAAGTAAATTCGTTAGGGGGTGAATGAACAAGCAATGTACACATCAAATCATCAAGAATTTTGTTCAGTTGTAACTTGGCCATGAGGTTTAAGATAGGAAAAAAAGAAAAAATACAAGGCCCAAAACATGTATGATTAATGTATGAATTGATCAATAAATACATACCTTCAATTTTGTTATTTCATTTGATTTGATTTGATATTTTGTTCAACAGCCAACCTCATCTTTTTTTTTATTTTATTTTTTTTTACTTTTACTTCCTTTTTTCTTTTGTTTTTTTTTTCTTTCCTTTATTGCTAATTTGTTTTTTTTATATATATATTGCAAATAAATCACCCCCTTTTCTCAATTCAACTTGTACAAGTGAAGATACTTGTATTTTCATATTTAATAACAAAATTTTAGCAAGCAAGAGACAAAGAAATAGGCTTAAAGATGGTTATAAGGGAATTATGTTAACAAAAAAATCTGCAGCTCAAAAGATTAAAGATGACCTCGATTTATTTTTGAAAGTGCACAACAGCTAAATATTATAAGAATTCAACATATTCAATTACTGTAGAAATTCAAACAATTGAGTCAAATACAATTATAATGGAGCTATTAAAAAAATGATATGAAAGAAATTCATCAAGAGTAAATGCAAGCACTCCGAAAAACGTGATTGGTTTTAAAGCTCACTTGGTGAAAAATCTCCACTTTTATAAGGATGAAACTGTACAATATGTAAAAATACTAAACTTATCATGATATGATAATAAGTGATGCAAAATAGTCTCTTTCTATGTGTTAAGATAAAATCTTGCGATTGTATTAAAAAGACAGGATAAAATAAAAATTGTGCTAATGTGAATGAAAATATGTTTCAAAAAATTTTCAAAATCTACATTTGTATTTCACATAAAACTGTATAAAATTATAAAAGATACACAAACTTTTTTTTGTAGATCTCAAGTGCATTCAAATTGTACACTCGAGGCCTTGCGCATGTTTTCGTTTTTGTTTTTTTGTTTTCTTTTCTCTTTTTTTTTTTTGAAAAATATAAAACATTTGCAAAATAAAATGTTAGTCAGATTTACAAATAAAGATAAACATGCAAATAAGAACTCAAACCTAACACACCCTAGTAAGAATAATCATTACAAAGTCGAATTAAACTTTTGACATCAAAATCAATATAGTCTACTGTTCTGATGATTCTAAGACATCTCAATGCCTTAACATTTACTCGACCTTTAATAATATTTAGGTAAACCATCTGATTCCCTTGTATTAGTTGGTTTCTCTCTTTGTAAGTTTTATCCACACACATGTATCTAGCACAACGATGATACTTATTTAGTCTTTTTGCTCTTCTCTTACAGGCCAGAGTACTGTGACCAGTAAGAGGTCGATGTTGTTCCTCTTGAAGCTCGACTCTCCTCACTATCTTTGCACGACAAATTATCTCGCCCCTGATACCAAATGAAAATATCTAAAAGATGCAATATACAAATGTAAACACTTGACCATCTATATGAGAAGACATAACACTATCTAATTCTTTAACGTCTGTTGGTCACAAAGATAAAATAATAAAAAATAATAAAATAAATATCAAAAAAAACGAACGTCCCCCCCCCCCCCCCCCCCGGCCAAACAAAAAAAACTAGAGAATGACAACCTGAGACGTAGAAAGAAACAAAAGGTGGGAAGAAACAAACACGGGTGGAGAACAAAGTATTCCCCCCAACTATAGAGAAACTAACTACCAATTTATATAAACTATCCTAACTATACATATGACGGGGTGTTACTTCTATTCAAGCAATTGTAGATCCATGAGATCCACACTTTTAACTAGACTAGCAAAGTTCTCAAGGTAGGGCTTTAAACTATGTCCATTAACTTTGAAGATATTGTCATTGCTAGGATTCTTAATTTTTATTGTCCCATGTGGTGACACATCCCTTACCAGATAGGGTTCAGACCATTTACTCTTCAACTTACTCAGAAACAAGTGTAATAAGGTATTATAGAACAAAACTGCTTGACCGATGAAAAATAATTTACAGACAATGCATTGGTCATGGAATGTTTTCATCTTGGGCTTATAGATTTTTGCATTCTCATAGGTACCATTTCAAAATTCCTCAAGTTCATTGAGTTATAGATTTCTTATTTCAGTCCAAAAGTATAATCTTAATCCCCTAATTATTGGTTTGTTAGCCCTAATATGTTTCTTAGAATAATTTTTCGTAATAAATGTTGGCACAAAAGTGCAATAATTTTAACTAAAAATTATTTAAGCAATCTGATTAGTCAATCTAATAATAAAATCAGAGTGTATGTGCAATGTGTTCAAGCAATCTCAAACAATGAATGAAAAACAGAGCACAAGATGACACAAAGGTTTACTGAGGTTCAGCCATAACTCATGGTCTACATCCTCACCCTGAAAACCCTCTTGAAAGCTCTTCCACTATGCAATCAACAATTACTAAGCAAATGCTAGTTGATCCAGTGCTCTGCTCACTTATCACAAGAGCTCTTCCCAAGCTCTCAATTCTCCAAAGTGATTTTGTCCAAGCTTCACTCAAACTTACAAGAGATTTTGTCCAAGATTCTCTCAAATGTACAAGTGTTTTTTCTAAGCTACACTCAAACTCACAAGTTTACAAACTCACCCAAATACAATAAATGAGCTTTACACAAAGCAACTCTCTCAAAAAGTGAATATAATTAGTGTATATCAGCAATACCCCAATATATCAGCAAAGCAACAGTAGCAGCTAGGGTTTATGACTTTAAATTCATTTGTTGCACTTGCATATATCACTCTCCTTCGAGTATACATGCTGTGGAGATCATATATATATATATATATATATGTCGTAGCTTCAATTCTAGCCGTTGAAGGAAGTGGAGGTTCCATTATAGTATGAACGTCACACTATAACGTTCAAAAATGTTACCGTTACAGTAGCATGTGTCGACCCCTAAGATAGAAGTGTCGACACCTTGATGTTCTGAACACTGTTCTATAAGCAATCTGCCTCCATGTGTCAACCCCTGAGAGTTCAAGTGTCAACTCCTTCAACTTTTAGCATATATCTTCAAAGCAATGTCTCAATGTGTCGACTCTTCTAAGTTCATGTGCCGACTCCTTTAAGACTTTTTCAAAGTCGTGCAATCTGTCTCGATGTGTCGACACTTTTGAGTTCATGTGTCGACTCCTTTAAGCCTTCTTCAAACTCGAGCAATCTATCTCGATGTGTCAACACTTCTGGGTACATGTGTTGACTCCTTGAGGGATATATTAAAGCTGTGCACTCTGCCTTCATGTGTCTACTCTTCTTATGATTCATCAAAGTTGTGCTCACTATCTCTAAGTGTTGACACTTTCTAGTGCATATGTCGACTCTTCTGATGGTTCATCAAAGTCATGCTCACTGTCTCTATGTGTCGACTCTTTTAGGCGCATGTGTTAACTCTTCTGATGATTTCTTAAAGTCATGCTCACTGTCTCCATGTGTCAACACCTTCTAGCGCATGTGTCGACTGTTGCCAATTCTATAAACTTTAATTTGCAATACTTCATTAACTTTCTTCTAATCCTTTAAGTACTTCATTAATATTCTAGATTGAGCTTCTAAGGCTTGAAATGTCTCCTTCTATGCATGTTGTTTTTCAAGAGCTTCTTCAATCAATTCATGGTTTCATTTAATTTGTCGAGACTTCATCAAATCTTTAAGAGATCTTCCAATAGTTGTGATATTCACTTCATTTGATCTTTAACACCTTTAATCTCTTCGAGATGAAATCAAATCAGTTTAATTATATTCAAGGCTCCTCAATCAATATTACTTCTTCTATTAATCTAAGTTTTCTTCAAAATCTTCAAGACAGCTTCCAAGACTTTAGATCTCTTTTCTTCAATTGATCTTTAATGCTTCTTTGAATATCTTCAATTCCTTTACTTGATCTTCATCAACTTTTGAATATCTTCAATCTACAAGGTGAGCTTGTTAAATATGTCAACCCATTATGCTCTTCAATCTTTGATCTTCATCAACTATATTCCTTCTAGGATTCTTCAATCACTATCACTTTTTCCGTCTATTTAAGACTTCAACACACTTCTCAAATCTTCTTGACAAGCTTCATTAGTTCTTCAATAAATTCAAGCCTTAAGTCATAGTCTAATTAATACATGATATTTATCTGCACACTAAGTCAATTAATTAGACATTTAAACAAAGTTTTGTTACCATCAAAAGCAAGGCATGGAGTCAACAATAAATTGCTTTAAATGGATTTTTCTTTGTGTATTGTAGGTTTTTTGGGCTATACTGGCAAAATGGGCTAAAAATGTAGGAAATCATTCGGATGATGGTACTACCGTCTAGACAATAGATTTATCATTCAGACGGTAATTTTCCTTTCAGATGCATAGTTCAGATGGTCATTTCATCGTTTGGATGCACTTCAGATGGCACGGGACACCGTTTAAACTCTACGTTAGAAGGGGGACTTCCAGAGTTGAGTTTTTACATCCGAAGCCATTTTAGAGTCATGTTTTTGAGTTCGAAGAATGTCCAGACGGTGAAGTCAACCGTCTGAATGGTAAAATTACCTTCCGAACGATAATCTTATCATCCGGACGCACTCCAAACGTGCGTCAGATGCACGTAGAACATGCGTCAAACGCACTTTGGACGGTTAACGTAAATTTGGCCTTAAACCTAGCGGCAGCCGAAAGAAAAGGGGATGATTGATTTAAGCGAGAAGTGTGGCGGCTGACAAGGGAAATCTGAGAAGAATGTTTTTTTTTGTTGTATTTGTTTTGAATTTTGTAGTTATGATTTTGAGAAGAATGTTTTGGGATAAAATCTTGCTAGATATTTGTGTCATTCCTTGTTATCTTCTTCATCATTTTCTTGTAATCTAAACAAGAGTTTTTGTTCAATAAATTCTAGATTTATAGCTTTAGATAGGAGTTGTTCATTTTTGCAACCTTTCTTTTATGAATTTCTCTAGCTAAATCCATTATTTGGGTACAAATGTGAAGATCCACCAAGAAAGGCATGAGAAGTGAAAGGTGAGTTTCTAAATCTCATTGAGTATTTATATTGTGTTTATTTTTTATTTTTGGAATTGATTATTGTAGAAAACTTAAATCTATAATCATAGTTGAGTAACTGTTGGTTTATTTCTAAGAATCTCTCAAAGGTAATTAAATATAATTTCAATTAAAAAAAGAACCCTAGATTTCAAAGCTAAATATTCCAAATCAAGGATCATTTGGAAGATCCTTGATTTGAGGTAACTCAAACTTCCCCTTTCAAACTCCATACTAAAATTGGTAGGTTAAAGTAATTTCACCCAAACCTCTTTTATTCCATTTAAATCCTTACTCATTTTCACTCGAATTTTCATTGGCTTAAAACTAATTTAGTTTTAATTATTTTTAGTTGTGGTAGAATTCTCAAGTTTATCAAACTGCTTTATTTAGATTTTCAATTGTTCAAATTAGTATTTTAACTGTTACTTTCAATTAATTGCTTAGTTAATAGTAAAAACCAATCCACAAACCCCTAAAAAAATTTTGTTTTAATTTTAGTTCCCATAGATTCAATACCATTCTTGTCTTGTAATTTTAATTTAAATAATTTTTAAATTGTGCTTGTTACTATTGCTAGATTTGCACAAATCTTATGGACAAACACGATAATGAGAATGCCTCCATTTAAACTACAAACGCCTCCGATGTGTGTGAGACCTCAATTTTATAATGTCAAATATATAAAATTATGTTGGTGCATGTGTGTGTAATTTACTTACTACAAAGCTTATCATACCTCATTAGCCGTAATATGTTTTTACTTAAGGTAAGAGTGCATGAAAGTGGCATGTAACATGGAAGTGGTGAGGTGGAAGAATGTTGAGGGACACCTAAGGATGTGATATACATTTACCTAATAAGTTAATTGGTTCAAGCAAGGCAATAGGAATAGGAATAAGTGAGATGACCTATTACGATGCATATGTGTGTGTATTTGGTGTCATCATCACAAGACTTTCCAAGGCCTATACATGGGCACTACCAAGCCATTTGATTACACAATGATATATTAGAAGGTGATATGTATAGCAGTATTGTTCATAAGAGAAAAAAAAAAAACAAAAGAAAGAGTGGAAGGCCACTCAGCTAAGGTGTACACTTCCACTTTGGTCATTTGGCCAAAGTGTCTTACACTTCACATAACATATAGAGAGGAAATAAAGAAAAGGGCAAGTCAAGGGGGAGAGCTGCTCATACGTATATATATATAGAGAGAGAAGAGAGAGAAGAGGAAGAAGAAAGAAAGGAAGAGAAGGAAAGAGAAGAGAGAAGGAGAGGCAAAGCTGGATTCATCACCTCAGGTAATTATTCTCCTATTAATTGTGAACCTCCTAGTCTTGCATACATGTAGATTTAAGCTGGAATAAAGGATTAACCATGGCTGCTGCCCAAAATCTAGGCAGGAGCAGCCACTGTCAACCCTATTTTCAAAGCCTAAATGAGATCTAATCTAAAGTTTGAGATTATTTGTGGAAAGATCTCGTAAAATTACTCGATTTAGACACAAAATTCTATTGATTTGGTTAAGATTTGAGAGAGAAACCTCTGTCCAAAATTGGAAGATTTCTGTTGCAAAAATATGCAGAAACAACCACTTTTGGAGGTTATTTGGCTACTTTAAAATTTTGATTTATAGTTGAAGTTTTGCACACTTGAACTTTGGGATCTTAGGGAAATTTGAGCTTTGGTTCCAACCAAAAATATTTTATATTTGAATTATGGTAATTTTTCAAAGTTAAGCTGCCACTACAGCAGTCTGATGCCCAGATCTGCCCAAATCTATAACCTCTGGTTTGATAGAGCATTCGACCAAGTTCGAATATTCCAAAAATTATGAAATTTTGAGTATATTTTTTGAATACATGGATGAGATTGTATACCAAAGTTTAGGTCAAGGAGATATCGTTTATTTAAGTTTCAAACCTCTCAAATGAGAACCATCTGCTGTAGAAGCTTAAATTCAGCAGCACTGCCCTGTTTGAGAAGATACCAAATAAATACTTGAGCAGGTTCAAAAAATGTAAAATTTGGTCTGGATACTCTTTGAGATGTCTATTTTGTATTTTTAAAGTTTTAGAATTTTTGAGTATAAGATCACAAAATTATGTCCAGATTATGAAGCTTGTGTCAGTTTTGACAGATTGGAAGACTTAAGTGTATTTTGGTATTTTGTAGCTCTAGCATTCCATTGTATACATTATATTGATTATGATTGTTGAAATTTCTAAACTAATACGGTTGTGGTGGTAGGACCTAACGGAGGGCAAAATCCGTCAACATCATTCAAAGAGTGATCTTGGTCGTGGGGTGTATACGGTGACAGGTAGGATCTAAGATATTCATATTTATATTGAATGAATATATTGTGTATAATATTATCTATATTGGTGGTAATTGTGGGATCTAAGATATTCATATTCATATTGAATTAATATATTATGTGTAATATTATTTATATTGGTGGTAATTGTGGGATCTAGGATATTCATATTCATATTAAATGAATATATTGTTTGTAATATTATGTGTTGATTGTGAGATACTTGTATTGTTGACGTTGATTGTGGGAATTGAGATAATCTTATTTATATTGAATGAATATATAATTTGGCATATTATCTATATTGGTTGTAATTGTGGAATTTAAGATATTCATATTCACATCAAATGAATATATTGTGTTTAATATTATCTATTGGTGTTAATTGTGGGATTATGCGATTTATAATGATCTTATTAATATTGACTTGGATGTCTTACTATCTATATTGGTGTATTGTTTGCCTTATTATGAAAATTGGTGTTGATTGTGACAGTCTTATTCATATGGAATTGCTTGATCATTATGTATATAACATACTATTGATGAGGTTATATATATGTGGTGATATTGATGAGGTTGTATAAGAGGTGGAGGTAACATTGCATTCCATCCATATTGTATGCCTTGCATTGCACTAGAGAGAGTTAACCGATGTGGGGTTAATCAAGGCTTAGTCACAGTGGACTAGCCTAGGGGTGCCACGGTGGGCATTCCTTGATAACGCGCCATCGATATATTTGGTCAACGTTATCTAAATCGCGCACACATGTGGGTGTTTCATGCATTGCATCACAAGAGACATTACATCGCATGAAGTATATTATATTATTGGTAGTGATGAGAGGATGTTTACATATTTTTAATGTTGGTATTTTATAGATAAGTATATATCATTGGGTGATAGATTATTCATTAATGGCTGATTCTGTGATTATATTTATCATTCTTTATGAGTTTGATTATCTATTGTGAGCACGTTGACTTTTAGCTCACACCCACACAGACTGTTTTGATAGATAACATGGAGATGGTGGTTCGGTTCACTATGGTTTTGGTCTTTGTTGTGATGACATTTATGCTGGTGTCAGGATGTCGAGTCTCGAGGCTTGGGAGAGTTCCGTTATCATACTTTCGATTTCTTAGTTGTGTTTTAAATGGGACGTTGAGTCTTGATGTAATGTTTTTTTGATTAACATAGTACGATGGTAGAGCATTTGGAGGATTATTGATTGTTTTTCAATTGGTCATGTATTGATGATTTGTGGTTTCCTTTATGCATGTTGGGGCGTTTATTATATTTCTTTCTTACGGCTATTATATTTCGCTGCGTTCTCTTTTTCGATTAGGTGTTAAGGTGTTATTCGCAAGTACGGTGGCCTGTGCGATCACGTCTCGCCTAATGTGACATAATTAATGCCTAATTGGGTTGGGAGTGTGACAATGTGTGCATTAGAAGGAGTGAACCAAGTTTTGGCGCCGTTGCTAGGGATTTGAAGGAATGAGCGAATTGCGAAAAAATTGAAATTAAAATTACAAAAACAAGGTGCGAATTAATCACCCACCTCCGAGGGAAGCATTTACGGCTTCGGGCCAGGTTAATTTCTTCAACTTCATTGTGAAAATCATGCTAGGATTTTTAGTTCTTTATTTTTTATAGTTTCTTTTGTTTGATTAATTAGTTTGCATTGCATCCTGCTAGGATCATTAGAGGAGATAGGATAGTATGTGCTTTACTTATGAATCAGTGGTATTATTGAGCACATGAAGTAGGAGTTTGGAGTTGAAAAGCTATTGTCTAGTACATTGAGAAAAAGTTGTTGTCCAACATTGATATTGCTTGTGTATGATATGTTGACTAAGATTGAGGCATATTGCTTTCGCATTGCATGTCCCATTGGGCAAAAATCAACTATAAACGCTTGTTGCGAGTCAGCCCACCATCATCGGTTAACCCTTCTTTTTTTGGAATCTCTTTAGTAGTCGACCTAGGATCTATTCTGATGGAAGACGTAAATCAAGAAGCTAGGTTACCTAATATCGTTCAACCCAATCTTGTGCCACCCAATCCTCCTCTAAATCCGATAAATGACTTAGGAGGTGATAATATGAAAGGTGAGAACATCCATGGAGATATGAGGGCTCCCCAATTTCGCACTTTAAGAGATTACATGAATCCACCACAGCAAGCGCCAAGTTCATGTATTGTTTTTCCACCCCATTACGTCACCCTGAACATATGTCTGGGTTTTATGCAAATGCTTCCTCAATTTTATGGGGTGGATTCGTAGAGGCCTTATGCCTTCATCAAGGAATTTGAAGATGCATGTTCGCTATTAATGGACAACTCTTGTCCAAGGAAAATCTTCTTTATTAAACCCTTTCCTTTTTGTTTAAAAGACACGGTTAAGACGTGGTTCAATTCTTTGAGATCATTTTACATCCACTTTTGGCTAACTCTTCAAGGAGAGTTTTTGAAAAAGTTTTTTCCAAAAAATAGAACGGAGGCATTTTGACACCAAATCTCACAATTTTCTCCCATGTTAGGGGAATTCTTTTTCCAATGTTGGGAGCATTTTAAAGAGCTCCTGGTTTCTTGTCCACATCATGGTTTTGCCGAATGGCATATCATCAACATCTTCTATGCTTCTCTTACGCCCGAACTAAAACAATTTGTTGAGACCATGTAGAAACTTTTATGGATAAGTAACCTCACGAAGCTCATTCCAATTTTGACTACCTTGTAAATTTGGCTTGCTATTGGGCAACCATCGGGACCCAAAATTCCGAGGGTAAGCCCAACGCACTAGGGGTAAAATACCAGTTGAAAGAGGTTGATGATGTGAATGCCAGGCTTGTCACTGTGCAAGAAAATTAGAAGCTTTGGAGTTTAAGAAGGTTAATTCGATAAGGAGCGAAGAGCCTGAAGAAGTGTGTTGTGTTGTGTGTGAGAGCAAAGAGCACGACACCATGTTAGAGTGCTCGTGGAGGAGTGTTTCCACTTGCACACTCAAAATTCTATCCCATTCGGGATTATCCTGACCCGGGTGATCAAGACCGCACTTGGGGGCCTAGTTCTAAGTTTGCCTAGACAGCAGCGAACGAGGGAGCCAATTAATAGGTCCACCATTCAGCAGGGACTCAGGTCTCAGAGACCTCTTCAGCTAGAGCAGCAACAGTAGTAGCAGCGGCCGCCACAAATGCATGCTCAGTAGCAGCAACAGCCACCGATGCCTGATCAGGAGCAGCCAGACTTTGCGAATCCAGCCCAATACGATCTACATATTCATTTTGAGTAGTTGCATGGTCAGCTGGGGCAGCAGCACTTCCAGCCGCCGCAGATGCCAGGGCAATCAGTATAGATGCTTGTGCAGATGTAGCAGACATTAGATGCTTTAGCTACAGCATTGACACAACAATCTATTGATATTTCAAGGCTAAAGAGTTCCATAGTTGTAGGAGTGGCCCGACATCGAGACTTTGCCGCTGCTCAAGCCTCACACGCCGTTCGTATTGCTACACTTGAGGGCCAGATCGGAGTTCAAACTGAGCACATCACTACACTTAAGGGTCAGACCCGAGGCTAGTCTAAGATCATTGAGGAGTTATTTATAGAGGTCCGTGTTGGGCAAAGGCATGGAGGGCCAAGTCTAGCATCCTACCGCGTGCGCACAGTCGAGACGTGGCGCTGGTTGTTGTGAAGGTATAAGGAAATAAAGTTGCGCCTTTATTAACAGCAATTGTTTTTGGTGCAGTGGTAAGCGCTTGATTCTAAAAATTGGTATCAGAACAAGGGCTCTAGTATTTGGCTTAACCCTCATAGAGTAGATAATAGCAACCATAGTAGGAACATCACTTGCCGAAGGTCAATCCACCAATAAACCTCCTTTGTTTAAAAGCACAAATTATAATTATTGGAAAGTTCGGATGAGAATTTACATTCAAGCTGTAGATTATGAATTATGGAGAGTTATAGTTAATCGTCCTAAAATACCAACCAAAACCATAGGTGAACAAAAAGTGCCTAAAGAAGAAAGTGAATGGAATGAGAATGACTTAAAAAGTGTTCAAATAAATTCTAAAGCCATGAACTTACTATATTGTGCATTAGATCCTAATGTGTTTAATAGAATCTGTACATGTGAGTCGACCAAGGAAATTTAGAACAAATTAAAAGTTACACATGAGTGAACTAATCAAGTCAAAGAGTCTAAGATTAGCATGCTTGTTCAGAAATATGAATTATTTAAAATGAATCAAAAGGAGTCTATTTCTGATATGTTTACTAGATTTACTGATTTTATAAATGTCTTGAAATCTCTTGGTAAATGTTATACTAATGTTGAAATGGTGAGAAAGATTCTTAGGTTTTTACCAAGGAGTTGGGAGCC
This sequence comes from Euryodendron excelsum, assembly GCA_033060915.1. Classification (NCBI taxonomy): domain Eukaryota; kingdom Viridiplantae; phylum Streptophyta; class Magnoliopsida; order Ericales; family Pentaphylacaceae; genus Euryodendron; species Euryodendron excelsum. The sequence goes on from CM065383.1 coordinate 16,146,257, forward strand.
GAAAGTAACTGCAATACAAGAAGCCAAAGATCTCACGAGACTTAGCTTAGATGAGCTCTTAAGTTCACTCATGATTCACGAGCTTACCATGAGAATGGTTGACGACGAAAACAAAAAGAAGAAAAGCAAAGCATAGCATTAAAATCATCTACCACTTCCTCCATATTTGATAACAATCATGGAGAAATTAGCAATGAAGATGAGGAGCTTGCCATGATTACAAAGAAATTCAAAAAAATTTTAAGAAAAAAGAAGCAAGCCGAATGAAAATTTTCAAAGAATGATGGAGCAAAAGAAGAAGGTAACAAAAAGGATACAATAATTTGTTATAAATGTAAAAGATCGGGTCATATAAAATTCAAATGTCCTCAACTCAAAAATTTAAGAAAAAATGACAAAAAGAAAGCTATGGTACCAGCTTGGGGAGAAAGTGATGATAGTAGTTCTGAAAAAAGTGATAATGAAATTGTCAACCTATGCTTAATGGCAAACGAAGACAATGATATTCGCCTAAAATTCAAAAGAGCAAGATGGTTTCTTGATAGTGCTTGCTCAAGGCATATGACGGGTGAAGAATCAATGTTTACAACTCTAGTACCCAAAGATGGGGGATATGTGACTTTTGGAGACAATAGCAAAAGAAAGATTATTGGAATTGGTAGTATCGGTAAAAGTCATTTTCTTATTATTGAAAATGTTTTACTTGTTGAAGGTTTGAAACATAATTTGATTAGTATTAGCCAATTATGTGATAAAGGAAATAGAGTTATTTTTTAAAATACTCATTGCATAATAGAAAGTATCATTGATAATAAAATATTATTTGTTAGTTATAGGCATGAAAACATATATGTCATTGATCTTAATGATATATCTTTTATTGATGTAAAATATTTTTCGGTTATGAGTGATAGTAATTGGTTATGGCATAGAAGGCTTGTACATGTTAGCAGGGATTTGATTTCAAAACTTTCTAAAATTAATTTAATCATTGGACTACTAAAAATCAAATTTGAAAAAGATAAACTTTGTAATGCATGTCAAAAAAAGAAAACAAACTAGAACTTTTTTTAAATCTAAAAATATTATTTCTACCTCTAGACTATTACAATTATTACATATGGATTTATTTGGTCCAACTAGGACAATTAGTTTGGGTGGAAAGCAATATGCACTTGTCATTGTTGATGATTATTCAAGATATACATAGACATTTTTTCTTGCACATAAAGATGATGCATTACACACTTTTGTAAAATTTTGTAGAAAAGTACAAAATGAAAAATGTTTTACAATTACAACTATTAAAAGTGATCATGGTGGTGAATTTGACAATTTGCAATTTGAAACATATTGTAATGAAAATAGTTTTGAACATAATTTTTCGGCACCAAGAACACCACAACAAAATGGTGTAGTAGAAAGAAAAAATAGAACTCTTGAAGAAATAGCTAGAGCAATGTTATGTGAAAATAATCTACCAAAATTTTTTTGGGTTGAAGTTGTTAATACCGCTTGGTATGTTATGAATCGTGCTATGATTAGACCTATTCTTAAGAAAACCCTATATGAACTTTGGAAAGGAAGAAAACCTAATATTAGTTATTTCTATGCTTTTGGATGTAAATGGTTTGTTTTGAATAATAACAAAAATAATTTGGATAAATTTGATGCTAAATCCGATGAGGGCATATTTCTTGGGTATTCTATATCTAGTAAAGCTTATAGAATTTTTAACAAAAGAACCTTAGTGGTGGAAGAATCTATTCATGTAGCATTTGATGAATCTAACAATGTTTCTTCTAAGAAAATTGCAAGTGATGACGATATAAATATTGAACAAAGTATGGAAGATCTTACCATTATGGAAAGAGAAGATGGATCTTTAAAGCAATTTTTCATAGAAAAAAATCAAGGAGAAAGTTCAACTGAGTTTCCTTCAAGTGAAGAAGAATCCAAAGAAAATCCACAAGACTTGTCAAAAGACTGGAGGTATGCACATAATCATCCTAAAGAGTTAATTATTGGTAATCCCTCACAAGGTATAAAAACTAGTTCTTCTCTCCGGAATATTTGTAGTAATTTAGCATTTTTATCTCAAATTGAACATAAATGTTTTAAAGAGGCTGAAAATGATGAAAGTTGAATCTTAACTATACAAGAAGAGTTAAATCAATTTGAAAGAAAGAAGGTTTGGACTTTAGTTCCAAGACCTAATGATTATCCCGTGATTGGTACAAAATGGGGTTTTAGAAACAAAATGGATGAATCTGGGGTTATTATTAGAAATAAAACTCGATTGGTAATTCAAGGTTACAACCAAGAAGAAGAAATTGATTTTGGAGAAACATTTGCACCCATAGCTCGATATGAAGCCATTAGAATATTGCTTGCATTTGCATGTTTTAATAATTTTAAACTTTACCAAATGGATGTTAAAAACGCATTTTTAAATGGCTATATTTTAGAAGATGTTTATGTTGAACAATCTCCTGGTTTTCAAAATCATGATTTTTCAAATCACGTTTTCAAATTTACAAAAACTTTATATGGTTTAAAACAAGCTCCTAGTGCATGGCATGAAAGATTAAGTAAATTTTTTTATTGATAATGGTTTTTCAAAAAAAAAAATTGATACTACTCTTTTTATAAAATCTAAAGATCATGACATGTTAGTAGTGTAAATATATGTTGATGATATTATTTTTGGTGCTACTAATGAAGAAATGTGCAAAGAATTTTCTAAATGTATACAGGGAGAATTTGAAATGAGTATGATGGGAAAATTAAATTTCTTTCTTGGACTTCAAATTAAGCAATTCAACGAAGGCATTTTCATCAATCAATCCAAGTATATAAAAGATTTATTAAAAAGGTTTGAAATAGAGAACTTAAAGCCTATTGGGACCCCAATGGGTACTACTATAAATCTTGACAAAGATGAAAACAGTAAGCCGGTAAATAAAAAGAAATACCAAGGTATGATTGGCTTATTACTTTACTTAACTACTAATAAATCCGATATCATGTTTAGTGTGTGCATGTGTGCTCGATTTCAATCATGCCCCAAAGAATCACATCTTACTGCTGTCAAAAGAATATTTCGTTTTCTCTTAGGAACACAAAATATAGGATTGTGGTATCCTAAATACATATCTTTCTACTTAATTGGATATTCTAACGTGGACTATGCTGGTAGTAAAATTGATAGAAAAAGTACTAATGGCACGTGTCAATTTCTTGAACACTCTTTAATCTCATGGTTTAATAAGAAACAAAATTCGGTTGCTTTATCCACTACTGAAGCCGAATATATTGCGGCTAAAAGTTGTTGTGCTCAAATTTTATGGATGAAACAACAATTAGAAGATTTTGGATCACATTTTGATCATATTCCTATTAGATGTAATAATACTAGTGTTATTAACTTGTCTAAAAATCCAATCCAACATTCTAGAACTAAAAATATTAAAATTCGACATCATTTTATAAGAGATTATGTTCAAAAAGGTGATATTGTTCTTGAACTTGTTAATATTGACCATCAATTAGCTAATATTTGCACAAAATCCCTAAGTGAAGATAGATTTTGTTTTATAAGAAGAGAACTTAGTATGTCTAATCCTATTATATAAATACTTGATGTTGATAAATTTTTGCGAGAATGACAAATATTTTTATTCTCATTTTTGTAGGGGGAGCATATACTAGTTTACTATGTTACTTTTTGTTGATGACAAAGGGGGAGAAATATAGTGTTTCTAAAAGAAATTGAGATGTAAATATTGATTTATTATGAGAAGTCAAGTAGTGAGGGAGATATATATATATATATATATTTTTTGGGACAAAATCTTGAGATAATTACCTCATATATGTTTCTAAATAATTAATGGTTGTCATCATCAAAAAGAGGGAGATTGTTAACCTCAAGTTTTCATTAATTGATTTTGATGATAATAAATATAAATATTTTAATGATTAAAACTTGATTAATCTCAAGATTTCATAATAAAGTATGTTTGATGTATGAGTAAAGATTTTTAAAGAATTTTTATGTTAAAAGTTTAAATATATTGTGCATTTCAATGATAAATCACTTAATTTTTATTTATATTTTAAATATTAATTATCTAATATTTCTTAAAGTTATTGTTAGTATTGGACTTAGAAGGAATGCATAGCATGATGAAGAAGACTAAATCAAAGATAATGGCAAGAAAGCTCATTAAAGATAGTTTCAGTATTATGTATATAACTTTTGATCTAACCGTTAAATTGATCTGTTTTTGTGGCATTGGAAATAAGACTCAAATTTCTATAAACGGTATTTTATAAAGACTTCATGAATACAATGTCTTGTGGAACAAAACTGAGCTGGAAGGTGACACATTGGAGTAGAAGTTCAAAATATGACAGCTGGGAGATAGCTCGAGTAATTTTATCACTACCTTTGATCTAACCGTTGGATATCTATGATTCTTATTGATCTGAAAAGATGACTTCCAGGGTTACAACTTTAATCTTACAGAAAATTTTAAATTCGAACGTTATGAGGGAAAAAATCGAGGTGGAAATGAAGACAGCTTTATAGAAATTCAAATATGCCAACTGGGAGAAAGCTTGAGTATTTTGATGATAACTTTTGATCTGACCATTGGATTGAGATGATTTTTGTAAGTCTGAAAATCTGACTTCCATCACTACAACCTTTATCTTATAGCCATTTTCAAATTCAAGCGTTATAAGGGAGAAATTCGAGGTGGAAGTGAAGACAACTCTATAGAAATTCAAATATGCCAACTAGGAGACAACTTGAGTATTTTGATGATAACGTTTGATCTAACCATCAGATCGAAATGATTCTTAAGGTTTTCAAAAGCTTACTTCCATGGATACATCTTGTTTCTTATAGAAATTTTCAAAATCGAATGTTATCAAGGAGAAAATTGAGGAAAAACAGAAGTAATCATATCTGAAATTCAATTCTTGACTGGCAGCAACTTTGTTCAAATGGAAAGAAATGTGTTCAAACCTTTCCAACGACTGGAAGTTGATTTTAAGCTGTAAATAATCCACTACTCTTCCTCTATAAATAGAGATACACAAGAGAAGTAAGGACACACAAGAGATTACAAAGATTGAGCATAGAAAGTGATATTCATCAAGATCTTCAAGTTTTGAGCTTTACTTCTTCATCATTCCATTTCATCTTTGAGCTTTATTGTTTTATTCAACTCTTGAGAGTTTTGTATCTATTGTTGTAAGATTCAAATCCCTTATATCATTTGTAAAAGGTTTGTTAAACCTTTGTGATTTATTTCTTGAGTAATTGAGTGGAACACTTAGAAAAAAAGATCCTCTTGGTGCTTTGTTTTGGTGAGCAGAACAAAGGGTTATTTTTTGGGTGTTTTTAGAGCAAAACACTTGGTGTAAAGGTTTACTAGCAACCGAGCAAACTAGTGGTGTAAAGTTATTTGATGAATAGTGAATGTGCCTGAAGAAGGAGCTTTAGAGGTGGACGTAAGTTTGGCATAAGAGAAGCCAATCGAACCACTTTAAATCATTGTGTTTGATCTCTTCCTTTTTCTCTCTTTATGTCTTGCTTAATATCTTTCTTATATATAGTCTTGATATACTTGAGATACGCATACACACTTGAATAATTTGTACTAATCTCACATTGATCATATCTTGGTTTGTCTTGTTCATTACTTAGCTAGATTAATATTTTATATTTTTTCTATTGCATCTCACTTCTTGAAAATTAAGTGTATTAGATTATTTTAAATTTTAATTTTTAATTATAAACCCAATTCACCCCCTCTCTTGGGTTGCCACCTAGTTTAACAGTCCGGGCTCTGAGAACAGCTACAGCACCACATCTTGATGACGACAGAGATGATTTACCATAGTCTAGGGTTTAAATGCATCTTATACACATATAGCATACCATTACTTCATGTTTATATCTAAAACCTTGTTTTGATATAGTGGATTACGTTTTGTGTTCTCTATTGTACATTATTTTCTGTATAACCTTTATATTTATGTTGTATTTCTAGATTGTTTAGCTACAGGCAAGCTCAGACATTGGTATATATCACTCATTTGTACCGTTTCGATGAAGATTCTAGTATTGTATGGTATCAGTATCAGTTTTTATTATGTTCACACATTTATTCTTGCCTTTCTTTATATAAGCTTTTTCAATTAATTGTGATGGATGTGTTGACCCTTCATTTCCAATGCACCGTACCACTATTTGTGATAGTATAACCTAACTTAAGATTGAAATGGACTCATTTCTTATTTCTAACCTTACAAGGAGTTGCTTAATTTATGCATTGATAGAAGTTTATACACTTTAAGCACGAGTTATGCTTTGTGACATCATTTGTTATTATCTTTGGCATTTTTATCCTTACCTTGTGGAGATTATTACCTCATGAGTTTCAAAGTATTTACTACCTTTCTGAGTATTTATATTTACTCAATGATAGAATTTTCACCCTCATTTTTCTTGAATAATTTTATTATGCTTCCATTTGGTTCATAAGATGAGTTTCGATCTTGACATTGACACTTATACTCTATGGAATGCTATGATTTGGCACCTTAGACGTGATTCTAAGCCCATATTCTTCTTGATAGACATTGACTCCCTTTTATAGAAACCATATTCTGCCCCTTTTATATTTCATTTGTCACCAATTTATTCCTTGATAGATATAATTGCAGCAATAATACTCCATTTTCCCTAGTCTTGCAGAGGTACGCCTATGTGAGAACAAAAATTTAGGTGGTATAATAAAAAATAAATAAATAAATAAGGAGATTGGTTGAAAAATTCAATAAAAAAGTGGGTATATGGCATAGTAGAAAATATCAAAGTGAGCAGGGAGTACTATGTGGATTGGCAACAAAGTAAGGAAAGAAGGAATTGTGAAAGTTGAAAATGTTCATATACATGAAGACTTGATTGTATAAAAAGGGAGGAGTTGGAGCTGATATTCATTCATCATCTCATACCCACATGATTTGACTTTTACTTACTTCTTTTCATCCCTACCTTGCACCTTTTCCAACCCTTTTTCTTCACCTTTAGATCACTTAATTGATCCAAGGATGCTTGATCATGAGTTCCGTTAGAGTAACAACTTTATCTTGTCAATTTTTTGAATCATTACTCATCTATGAATATTCCTTCATGAAATTATGCCAATGATGATACACTTACATCATTCCCGGTTCTTGTATTGGATATGTTCAATTGGATTGATTAGTACAAATTACTCCATTGTTGCATTGTGAGAACCATGTCAATCTTTATTTTTGAGTGTATGACTGGAGAGGGTTGAATCAAAACTTTAAGGTGTGAATTTGCATAAATAAGTTTTCATATATGTTGCTTAGCATTAACTTAGCACACATACACACATGAACTTCTCTAGCAGATGAATTTGTACATACTCGTACATTTGTTTGAGATTTGGAGTGTGTCCATTGATATCTTGAGTGGGTAGTGCACATTTTTCCTTAACCTGATCTTGACTTACAGTTCACAAAGAGATGTTTGTGGGTATCATCACTAAAAACCTTCACAAGATACCACTCATCCACTAGAGGTTTAAAGGTTTGGTGCATATACTCAATGCACCCGGGATTCCCCCAAAAGAGGACTTAACTTTCTGTACATATATCTCTTTTTCTATACAATTTTGCTAGGGACTAGCAAAAGTTAAGTTGGGGGGTGTTGATTTCACTCCAAAAGTATAATCATAATCCCCTAATTATTGGTTTGTTAACCCTAATATGTTTCTTAGAATTAGTTTTTAGTAATAAATTGCTCTAAACGGTTTTTTCTCTATGTATTGTAGGTTTTTCTGGCAAAAATAGAAAAATGGGCTAAAAATGCAGGAAGACCATTCAGATGGTGGTACTATCGTCCGGATGATGGATTTACCATTCAGACGCACCATTCAGACAGTAATTTTCCGTTCGGATGCACAGTTTGGACGGTCATTTCACCGTTCGGATGCACTTTAAACGGCACGGGACACCGTTCGAACGCTACGTCAGACGAGGGACTTCCAGAGTCAAATGGCTTCCGAAGCCATTCCAGAGTCATGTTTTTGTGTCTAAAGACCGTCCAGAAGGTGAAGCCAACCGTCCAGACGAATTTTGGACGCGCGTCGAACACACTTCGAACACACGTCGGATGCACTTCGGACGATTGACTCAAATTTGGCCTTCAACCTAGCGACAACTGAAGGAAAAGCGGATGATTGATTTGGGCGAGAAGTGCGGCAGCTAACAAGGGAAATTATAGAAGAATGTTTTTTTGGTTATATTTGTTTTGAATTTTGTAGTTAGGATTTTAAGAAGAATGTTTTAGGATAAAATCTTGCTAGATATTTATCCCATTCCTTGTTATCTTTCTCATCATTTTCTTGTAATTCAAACAAGAGTTTTTGTTCAATAAATTCTAGATTTATAGCTTTAGATAGGAGTTGTTCATTTTTGCAAGCTTTCTTCTATGGATTTATCTAGGTAAATCTGTTATTTGGGTGCAAAAGTGAAAATTCACTAAGGAAGGCATGGAAAGTGAAAGGGGAGTTTCTAAATCTCATTGAATAGCTATATTGTGTTCATTCTCTATTTTTGGAATTGATTTTTGTAGAAAACTTAGATCTATAATCATGATCGAGTAACTTGTGGTTTATTTCTAAGAATCTCTCAAAGGTAATTAAATCTAATTTTAATTAAAAAGAGAACTCTAGATTTCAAAGCTAAATATTCCGAATCAATGATCCTTTGGAAGATCCTTAATTTGAGTTAATCTAAACTTCCCTTTTCAAACTCCATACTAAAATTAGTAGGTTGAAGCAGTTGCACTCAAACCTCTTTTATTCCATTTAAATCCCTACTCATTTTCACTCAAATTTTCATTGGCTTAAAACTAATTTAGTTTTAATTATTTTTAGTTGTGGTAGAATTCTCAAGTTTATCGAGTTACTTTATTTAGATTTTCAATTGTTCAAATTCGTATTTTAATTGTCACTTTCAATGAATTACTTAATTAATAGTAAAAACTAATCCACAAACCCTTAAAGATTTTTTGGTTTAATTTTAGTTCTCATAGATTTTTTGATTCAATACCATTTTTATCTTGTAATTTTAATTTGAATAATTCTTAAATTATGCTTGTTACTATTGGTAGATTTGCACAAGTTCCATAAGTGAACACGGTAATGGGGATGCTTCCATTTAAACTACAAACCTCCAACGTTTGCATTGGAAGGAGTGAACTACTTTCTTACCAAGCACACCTCATCCAAGCTTTCATTAAACTGTCGAATAGCCCAATAGGCTTTGTGCTCAATTTTCACAAGAAGATGACATAACTTTCCATACACAAGCTTGTAAGATGAAGCACCTAACACAGTTTTAGATACAGTTCGATAAGCCGAAATTGTATCAACTAATCTTAAGGACCAGTCCTTTCGTTTAAGATTGATAGTTTTCTCAAGAATGCACTTAATCTCCTGATGAGCTAGCTCAAATTGGCCACTAGTTTAGAGATGATAAGGTGTACTAACCTTATAAACAACCCCATCCTTTCTCATTAATATTCCAACAGGTCTATTGCAAAAATGAAAACCTTCATCACTAATGATAGCACGTGGCATACCAAAGCTTGAAAAAATATGCTCTTTTAAAATTTGGACCACTACACGGTGATCATTGGTATGAAAGGCAATGGCCTCAACCCATTTAGACACATAGTTTATGGCCATAAGAATATAAAGGTAACCAAACGAACTAGAAAAGGATCCCATGAAATCGATACCCCAATAATCAAATATCTCAAGAATAAGAATGGGAGTAAGGGGCATCATATTTCTTCTAGACAGACTCCCTAGTCGTTGACATCTATCACAAGTTGTGCAAAAGATATGAACATCATGAAACATGGTAGACCAACATAAACCAGAATGCAGAATCTTTGTAACTATCTTTTTAGAACTAAAATGGCCACCGCACGCATGGGAGTGGCAGAACTCCATGACAGAATGAAACTCATTGTCGAGAACACACTAACGAATTATTTGATCAAGACAATATTTGAACAAGTATGGATCATCCTAAGAAAAATATCTCACATTTCTGAAGAATTTTATTTTATCTAAATAAGACCAATATGATGGAATTTTTTTGGTAGCCAAAAGTTGGTAATGTCAGCAAACCACGAAGTGGTTGCATGAGAAAGTGCTTGGATTTGAAAAAGATGCTCATTGACAGGGAAATATCTTTGGCATCCCCATCAGTTAGGAGCCATGACAAATGGTTAGCAACAACATTCTCTACCCCCTTTTTATCTCGAATTTCAATGTAGAATTCTTGTAACAAAAGAATCTAATCGATAAGATGTGATTTTACATCAGGCTTGGGTAACAAGTACTATAGCGCATAATGATCAGTATAGATGATGACTAATTTTTCTATCAAGTATAATCAAAACTTATCTAATGCAAACGCAACAGCAAGGAGTTTCTTTTCAATTGTGATATAGTTCATTTGGGCTTCATTCAAGGTTTTTCTTGCATAATATATCACATGAGGTCTCTTGTCCACTCTCTGCCTTAAAATCACTCTTACAGCATAATAACTAGCATCGCACATTAACTCAAAAGGTAAAGACCAATCGAGTGACCGAATGATAGGCGCAGTTGTCAAAAGCCCTTTGAGCTTGTCAAAAGCTTTTTGGCAATCAGACGTCCATTCAAATGGAACATCTTAAGACAATAAATGACACATTGGACGGGAGATGACATTAAACCTTTTTATGAATCGCCGATAGAAACTAGCATGCCCAAGAAAAGAATGAATGTCTTTCACAGTTCTAAAGGTAGGTGGTTTTTTAATCAGTTTAACCTTGGCTTTATCTATCTCAATCTCCTTGCTAGACATAATGTGTCTAAGCACTATACCTTGTGTCACCATGAAGTGGCACTTTTTTCAATTTAAAACAAGGTTGCCCTCCTCACGTCTCACCAACACTTTCTAGTGGTGTACCAAAAAACTTTCATAGGTATCCCTATAGACCGAGAAATCATCCATGAAAACCTCAAAAATCGCTCCACCATATCACTAAAGATACTCATCATGCACTTCTCAAAAGTGGCAGGTGCATTGCATAAGCTAAAAGGACATATGAATATTATCTTATCTTGGTCTTCTAAAGCAATTTCAATTTGGTTATAACCGAAATACCCATCCAAAAAACAGTAAAAGGCCCGACTCGCCACTCGTTCCAAAACTTAGTCCAAGAATGGAAGCGGAAAGTGGTCTATTCTAATAATAACATTTAGTCGATAGTAATCAATGCACATGCGCCATCCAGTTTGAATCCTAGTGGGCATTAGTTCATTTTTCTCATTTTGAATAACAATGACTCCAGGTTTCTTCGGAATAACTTGGGTTGGACTAACCCACTTTGAATCAGAGATGGGGTATGTAGTACCTGCATCAAGAAGCTTCAATACTTCTCCTCTCATAACTTCTTTCATATTGGGGTTCAGATGCATTTGCATTTGACGAACTGGTTCAGATTCCTCTTTAAGATATATGCGATGTGTGCATACCAAAAAACTAATACCATGTAAATGTGCAATGGTTCACCCTAAAGCTTTTTTATGATTCTTTAGCACTACCGCTATACTTTTCTATTGGCCTTCAGATAAGCTAGAAGATATAACAACAGGATAAGACTCACATTCACCAAGAAATGCATACTTTAAAGTAGATGGTAAAGGTTTTCTTTCCAGAGTGGGTGCTTTCTGTTCAAAAGAGATAGGCTTGATAGCACTAGGAACTAGAGGTTCAAAAAATGGGGTCCAGTGACCTACTTGCATACAACGCTCGCTTTCTACCCCTTCAGTGATTGTGTTATAGTCTAATTGATCGTGTGACTCACTCAAAGCAAGAGTTCATTCAATAGGATCATTAAAAAACTTACTCTCAACATAATCTTGAAGAATAGACTCAATGAGGTATATTTCCTCAACATCATCACGTTCAAATTGTTTCCCAACTGAGAAGATGTTCATGTCAACAATCATATTTTCGAATGACAATTTTAACAACCTATTCCTACGATGAATTATGGCATTACATGTAGCTAGGAATGGTCGTCCTAAAATCACAGAAATTTGGGAATGGGCACTAATACTCGCAATTGGTTGTGTATCTAAAACAATGAACTCTATTGGATAGTAAAACTTATCTATTTGAATGAGAACATCATCCACAATACACCTTGGGATCTTGATGGACCTGTCAATTAGTTGCAAGGTTACTCTTGTAGGATGCAACTCACTTTATCCGAGTTGTTGGTAAGCCGAATAAGGGAGAGGGTTGACACTTGCTCCTAGATTAAGAAAGGCTCGATCTATCTTGTGTCCTGCTATGGTACATGAAATAGTGGGACAACCAGGGTCTTTATACTTCAATGGGGTTTTAAATTACAAAATCGCACTTTGGCTCTCATTCATGAAGGCAGTTTCCGTGACATGCAACCTCCTTTTCACAGTACACAAGTCTTTCAAAAACTTAGTATAGAAGGAAATCTGCTTGATAGCATCTAAGATTGGAATGTTGAGTTTGACTTGCTTAAACACTTCATAAATTTTTAAATTTAGAAGCTTATGTTTAGGCTAAGTCAACCTATAAGGAAATGGTGCATATTTCTCAACATTAATGTCATCTCCTTCACACACTTTGGTTGGCTCCAAGATTGGCTCAACTTCCTTTTTCTCTTTTACACTTCTATCTTTCTCTTTCTCTTCCTTTACTTTTTCTCTCTCTTGCTCTCTCTCAACTCCCTTCCCTTCATGTCTATCCTGAAGAGCATCTTTCACAAATGAAATGATTTTATCTATGATCTTATCACTCCTTAAGATTTTGATGGATTGGACTTGTTCATGACGAGATCGAGGATCAATCCTCACTTCAGTCATGTTCACTTGCTTATTGGGATTTAAATTTGGTTGTGGTTGAGATGAAAATCTACCCGATACTTTGTGAGTTAAAGTTTATGTCAAAATAGACATTTACTTTGATATGTCTTTCAACAATCTAGTGTGTTGGTCTAACACCTTCTTCTGTCGATCCATCCTATTATTCACCCATCTCACATCATTGGTCAATTGGTACACATTATCTTCCAATGATCTCTTATGAGGAAGCTTATATGGAATGGGTTGAGGGTTTTGTTGAAAAGATTGAGGATTTTTAAGGCCCTCCTTGGAATGCTTGAGGGTTCGAAGGCCCCTCGTTTCTTCACCCGAAATTTAAGTGATTTCTCCATTCAGGGTTGTATGCGTTTAAGAAAGGGTTTTCTCCAACTCGTTGGTTATTATACGTACCCCGATATTAGCCAACTATATTGGCTTAATCATGCAAAGCCTCTGGTATAACTAAACATGCAGCAATGTCATGACCCGATGTACCACACATTAAATAATTTTCTTCTCTGGGAAACTCACTATTCACAACATTGACTTTTTTTTACTCCACGACCTCCAATTTTTGGGTAAATGCAGTAACTCTAACATTCAAATCATCTATTTCATTGAGGTGAAATGCTACCCTAGGCTTTGACTTGATCATTCCCTAAAAAGGTGAAACTTAACCACAAGTGCACGATTGCGATGTAGTAATAATTTCTCGTAAATACGAGGCCAATCCGACAAAGAAGATGGTTTAAGTAAATAGGAAAACTTACCGTGGATCAAAAATATTAGGAAAAACACTACAATAAACAAAAATCTAATTTTAGGTTGAGAAAAGATTTGTTATCTAATTTAAACTAAGAAATAAAAAGTCTTAAAATCAATCATTCCAACCAATTGCGCCTCTTATTTTTTCAAAGGAAATAATTTAATAACTCAAATCCTTCGACTACGTCGTAAGTCTCGGATTCAGAACATTTAGCGATAAAAATAAGCGTCCTTCAAAACTTCAACTTCTAGAATAAATTGGGTTGTTAGAATTAAGAACAAGTACTATCAATTTACTGACTATAGATTCACGCATAAACGTTACCGAATATAATCAAACGTCCAGGTTTTCAAAAGTTTCTAGAACAAAGAAGAAGAAGAAAGAATAACTAGAAAATACAACTTTAAAACCAAGAACGTACCTCCTTTGTTCATCCAAGATATTCAATTAATCTTCAAAATTAATCCTAAGATAGAATCTAACTACTCATTATAATCTTAGATATGCAAAGTTGTATTGAAAATATATTGAAAAACTGAGTAATATGATTACAATAATTGAAAACTAAATGAAAACTACGAATAAGCTACCCTAATCTACTCCTAAAACTACTCTTAAACCCTAGAAAAACGTCTACCCTCATATCCCCCAATAATAACAACAATCCCAGCTTATATAGGCAACAGAAATAATAGGAAACCCCGCCGCACCGTTCGAACGGCCTTCGAATGGACTTTGATTTCCTAATTGATCGTTCAAATAGTCTTCAAACGCTCTTCAAGCGAATTTTATGCTCTCTGAATCTATCAAACGGTCTTTGGACCTAATTTTGGCGCTACACCGTTCGACGTACTGTTTAAATTGTTTGAACGCCACTATTCACCGTTCAAATTCACTTCAAACGCACTTCGAACACACTTCAGACGCCTTTTCCAATTTAACTCGAGTTTCTCCTTTTTAAGCTAGAATTCCTGAAAGCATACATATGACTAAGTTAGTAAAGAATTAGGACTAAAACAACATAATTAAACCTATTCTAAGGCTAACAACTAACTAATTAAAGCATGTAAATTGCACTTTGGAGTACAATCATGACTCAAGATTTTAGGTTCCAATTGTGGCCCAATCTCTAGCAAGATTTGCTAAGTAATCAAAGTAATCATATGCCTCAACGGACTCTTTGTCATACGAAGTCCTTGCACACAAAGACTCAACAAACTGCTTAAGTTGTGGGGTCAATGATGAATAGAAAGTATTTATGATATACTAATTTTTGAATCTATGAGGTAGACAAGCATTCAACAAGTCCTTGAACCTCTCACAACATTGGAAGAACAATTCACCAATCATAGGAGCAAATTGAGACATTTGGCGACGAATCGCCTCTGTTTTATGCTCAAAGAAGAAAATTTTCAAGAACTCCATCTGAAGATATTACCAAGAATGAATAGAGCTAGGCTTTAATGAATTGAAACTTTTTTTGGCCTTGTCTCTGAGAGAAAATGGGAATAGTTTCATAAGTACTACTTCTCTTGGATAAGAATTATTGAAGAACATAGAGCATACGTCCTCGAAATCTTTGATATGTTAATATGATTTTTTAGAATCCAAACCATGGAATGGATTTATCAATTGGATCATTCCAAGCTTTAATGTCATCGTTGCATGATGCGCGGGAAGAACAATGTAAGAAGTAGGCATTTGCCTAGTAAGATTCAAATAATCCTTAAGAGATCTATGGGGAGAATCGCAATGTACACTCCTACCTTCAGATACATTATTTGCATTTGACGGGTTGGGATTCACAGATGGTAGATGATCAAATTCTTTTGCCATTGGGATAGGACTAGGACTTCGATTAACTAACTGAATGTTTAGAACAGGAGTCCTAAATAGGGAAAGAGTGCAAAGGGTGAGAAAAATATCACCAGTTGAGTCAACGCTCACCAATTATCTATGCACATCCCTAATAAGTATTTCATAAAAGTGTACGTACCCAATGAAGACATAAATTAACCCTTCCCAAAATATCAACACGACAAAATATTAGAAAAATAAAAAAAAGAAAAATCAAAATAAAACTACAACAGTATATTAAAATACCTGTACACAAAATTGTTGACTCAAGGTTGACCCTATGTTGATTTTGATGATAACTAAACCTTGTGATATTTTACTAATAAATCTACTTAGTGTGCAGATTAACAAAGTTCATAACTTAGACTTAAAGTTCAATTTTAAGTCTGATACATGTCACAGAGAATGCACAATAAATTCAAGATCAAGCAATGAATTTCAAGAGCTATGCAATGAATCAAACAGAGAATTGACGCCTATCTCTACTTCAAACAAATGTTCTATATTCAAAGAGATTGAAGGTTTTCAAACAAAGATTTCATCAAGTATGCATAGACTTAATGAAGACTGATTTGCACTCAAGATAGATTGAAGACTTCATCAAAAAGTGCAATATTCAGTTAAAGACAATTTGATTATGGAGATGTTGTAAATGCCAAAAGAAGATCTCATCAAGAATCCAAAGATCAGTTGAAGATGAATTGATTATTGAGGAGATTGAAGTTGCTTGTGAAGAAGACTCCCAATGATTGTCTGATCTCTACATGGAATCTAAGTAAAGAATTCTTCTATAATGTAAAGAACCAATGAAGACTAGATGTATGAAGAGATTTCATCAAGTTTGCAAAAGTCTCATTGAAGTGATTTTAAAGAAGAAAGAAGAATTGATAGCAAAGAGAAGAAATTAGAAATGAAGCATTGTGAAGCTCTGCATAATTAAGGAAGCTTGACATTGAAAGAGAGTGTTCTACAATGAAAGAAGAAGCTTTGCAAATGAAGAAGAAAAGATCAACTTTGATCTAATGAAGCTCTGACAGTTTGAGAGTCAAAAGAAGATGAATGTCAAATAAATGATTCAATCCAAATTGAATAGAAATTAACTCTGATGAGTTAAAGAGATTTGATTGATCATCATACCCCAAAGAGATACTCCTTGAAGATTTTATACTGCTACTGAGATAATCTGAATCATTGGAAGATAAAATACAGATTTCTGGGCAATGAGCGGACTCATGAAAATGAAGAGTCACCTTTTGATTGCAGAAGCAAAAGGCTTAAAGACCAAATGGACAATGAGCGGACTCATGGAAATCAGGAGTCGCCTCATTAGCACAGAAGCAAAAAGCCTGAAGACCAAGTAAACAATAAGTGGACTCATGAAAATGAAGAGTCACCTCATGGAGACAGATGCAAAGGCTTGAAGATAAAATGCTCAATGAGCGGACTTATGAAGATGAAGTGTCGCCTCATGACAACAGAAGCAAAAGGTCTGAAGATCAAATGTACAAAGAGCGGACTCCGGACAATGAAGAGTTGCCTCATAACAGTAGAAGTCAAAGATATGAAGACAAAATGAACAAGGAGCCGACTCATTGATATGAAGAGCGGACTCATGGAGACAGTGAACAACATCTGGTAAATACAGAAGCAGAAAGTGTCGACTCCACAAGTCTGGAGCCGACTTCTTGAATACAACGGCTAGTTTTTCTAACGTTATAACGGACTGGACGTGCATTAATGAAGCCCAACAACCTCTAACGGATGGAATCAATACAAGGGTTTATATACAAGCTTCCTGCTGCGTTTATACAAGTGATGAGAGACAAAAACTAGATTCAACTGACTGATTCACTGAAAACTCTGGATATTCTTCTTGTCTTCAACCTGTGAGTTTTGATTATAAAATCTACTCTTGTTAGAGAGTTTGCTAGTTACTTGTATACTTTTATACACTTGTAAGTGAGAGTTTGAGAGTTCTCTTGTGGAAGAAAAATTCTTGTAAGTTTGAGTGGAGCTTAGACAAAACTACTTGGTGGCTGAAGAACTAAGTGAGGAGTTCTTATGTATAGTGAGCTGAGCACTTTGTCAATCAGCAGCCCATTTGTAATTGGTGATTACATAGTGAAAGAAGACTTCAAGGAGGTCTTGGGGTGAGGACGTAGACTACGGTTTGTGGTTGAACCTCAATATATCGGTGTGTTCTTCTTATGCTCTATTTTTTCTTCTCCATTTGATTACATTGAATTACATTTAGTTTGAGCACTATTATATTGCTTGGATTAATTTTAATTAATCTTAATTGCTATTAATCTTCGAAAAACTCAATTCACCTCCCTTCTTGAGTTGCCTTTTGGGCCAACAATAATAAAATAAACAAAAGTTAATATGTTAGTACAATGTTAGTAAAGAGTTAAAGGGTTAGTAAATAGTATTATGGTCACCACATTGAGGGCACTATCCTAAGTAGGTAGTGAATCAAACCGAAAAGTAAACCACCAAAAAAATTAAAAAATAAAATAAAGTAACTAAAAGTAAAGTGCAAAAAGTAGAATGTTAGAATGGTAACCAAAGTAGGTTATCCACTAAATAAAAGAAAATATTAGATAGTTGGATGGAAAATAAAAACAGAAAATATGGTAATCAACTTGAATGCCTTCATCTAATAGTAGGCGAGTATGCCAACCAAAGAAGTTAACCACAAAAAAAATAAATATATATACAAATATAAAAGTTAGCAATAGAACGAAGTAATAAGTTAGCATAAACCACTAATCAGTTGGAATACGACATCCAATTCCTTCGTAATGATAAGGAAGCAATCAATTATTCTTAAGTTCACGGCAAAAGTATTATTATTATTATTATTTTACATATTTTAATTAAGTCGTTCCCCGGCAATGCCGTAAAAAATTACTTGTCTTTTTCAACCACAGTGTTAAAAATTGCTTGTCTATGCCCAAATTATAAAAATTCAAACACACAAGTACAAATGTGGCTAAATAGCAGTTAAAATAATTCGGTAAGAATAGAGTCGATCCACAAGAAATAGAGTTGTAAATTATGTTAAATGTCACAATTGCGGATGGTAGGTGATAGAATTCACATCAGGTAATGGGTTAGATAACGACTAAGCCATGCTAGACATAGAAACATCACAGAGGGCATAAGTTGGAACCTAAACCAACTAGTTTGAATTTTACCTCTTGCTGATGAGAGTTGGACAAAATCTGCAGAAATAGTAACCAAAAGAAAAATATTTTATTTTTTGAGAGGTTTGGTGATTGTTAAATTATACTATAAAATAAACAGAATAAAAATAGCATTGGATCCAATTGATCCAGTCACGTGACTTTCTTGGGATTGATCAATATAGGTTTACCATCTGTTATTTGTTTGACCCCTTTGAGCCTCATAAATCAATAAATGAGAATATTCAATGATAAATAAATACTAGAATATTACGTTAAAATCATCAAAGCTCACCATCGACTCATAAATACTAGGCAATACTTTATCAACGTATAAGTGTAACAAGTATAATTAAAAGGCACATGTTTTCAAAGGTTCTAGCTAGATACTTATTAAATTATTATCGAAAACCCTCACCATCGATTTCCATATACCGACTGCTTTGTCAAGGCAAAAAGTATTACAAATATAATTAAAATTCTACATTTTCAAAAAGATCTAGATTTTAATCATCAAGAATATAAAATCAATCCATTCCAAATTAAGATTAAGAGTCTTAGGTCCTTACTAGAGGTTTCAAGAATAAAACTAGTTACTCATGATAATGAAAAGATATAATTTGAAAGAAAATGCTTCATAAATAAAAAAAAATTTATTACAGCAGAATAACAGTAAATAAAAGACTAAAATGAAAAATTAATTAACGGAAAAGCACTAACAAATTAACTGGAATCTAGACAGAAAATAAAGCAACTGAATGTGGAGCTCCTTGACTTTAAACTTCCTCTGGCTCTTCCCTCCAAAGCTCTCTCCTTTGTGTACTAAATGCCTCAATTTATAGATTTCAGTCCTTTTTTACCGTTTCTCTTTCTTTCTTTTTTTATTCATCCAATTCAATCATAACTCTTTGGCCACTTTCGACCATTCATCTCCTTTTTTTTTATTCAATGCACTTTTTGTTTTATTCAATCTATTTGGCTGACAATGGCCACCTTTGGCCATTCACTTTCGTTCTTTATCTTCTTTGTTTTCCACTCATCCTTCTTACTTACACACACTCAAAGCAAACAATTAAAAAGATTATATATATATATAAGACATAGTATATGATATATTATAATATACATAGTATAAGATATATATATAATACACCCACTAACACACATATATATAATATACTATACCAAATTAACACTCAAATAAATGTTTGTGTACACACTGGCTTCATTTTACATAGTTTTAGCTTTAAATCTGCATAAGACACAAAAATATAAAAGAAAATTAATTTTATATTAAAATAATAAATAATATATAAATATTACTAACAATAACTTATAATTAAGGACTCTAATTTGTACTTTTTAGAGTACAATTAGTAACTCCCTGACCTATTTATTTAAATCATAGTATTTCTTTAGTTCTCCACTAAATTTGTTTCAGTAATTATGAGCATGCTCATAATACCGTCTTTACATTTAGCCTAATTTTTTATTTGAAGTCCAATTTCATTGCTACTTGTGAAATTTTCTTTTCCTTTTCTTTTCTTTTTTTTTTGGTCC
Organism: Euryodendron excelsum; assembly: GCA_033060915.1. Classification (NCBI taxonomy): domain Eukaryota; kingdom Viridiplantae; phylum Streptophyta; class Magnoliopsida; order Ericales; family Pentaphylacaceae; genus Euryodendron; species Euryodendron excelsum. The sequence goes on from CM065383.1 coordinate 16,166,647, forward strand.
CATTTATGCGACCTTTATTATTGTATATAGATTTTGATTTGAGTAGTTATGAAAAAAAATCAAAGATAATTCATGCCTTTTTCACATGGTTAACTTAGAAATTTTGCAGGACTTCTATCGAAGAAAATACTTTTATTACTATCCTCATTAAGCAGAATATCTAGAAAATCAAATCACATTGTGATACCTGATACTAAGCCTATCCTTGGATGCCATACTTGACAAATATTCCTCCTCATAACTTCCATTGCAATCGAACATCTGATGTTCTTACAAGTGGGTCTAATTAGCACTTTTCATATTTCTTAATGAGTTGGCATTGAAACTTGGATACGCTAATTTTTGTGTTGGCTAAATGATGTCCATGTGTTTTATTGATGCTTAAGGACCATTTCTTTATTTTTATTTGTGGCAAATTTGAAAAAATGCATAGATAAGTGCTTTTGTTATTGAAGAAGTGAGTGTTTAGTGAAAGTTTTGCTGGAAAAACATTGTATAATATTTTTCATATAAACTTTAGCCATAATAAAATAAAATTAAACATAATGAATAATGTGTATATAATAATATGACATAGCATACTAAACAATTCATAGGCGATAATGCAATGAAAGGTAGATCAAGTCGAGTGTTACACACTCTCTCATTAAGACAGATTCGCTCCTCACATAGGTGCCCATGAGATTAACGGGTGTCTATCTCTAGAATAAAATGATCACAACACTGATTAAGTCACACTCCAATATTCAGATCTAGCAAATGCAAATGTCAGATTCTACTCTCTCCATGTACAGAATGAATGCAATATGTATAAGGGAAAAAAGCAAGAAATTTTTGTCTAATTTACCATAGAATTATGACAGTAAATTTCATACAGAAACCTACACCATTTCTGACAAAATCAATATAGTATGATAATGGAAAAAGAGTATTTTCTACACTGAAAAATGACTGCCATTCTGTAGAATTTTAACGCTAAAATTCAATACAAAAACAGAAAACAAAGTGATTGAATTTCTACTGAAATTCACCACACAGCATATAAAGATAATTAACTGAAAACACTAAAACAGATAATTAACCGGATTGAAAAAACCTGAATAGAAATTCTAAGTCTAAAACGAAGATAAAAAAAGGACAAATTGTATAGGCAAAATCTACCTGAAACAGTGGCCGAAATTTGGGTAAAGAAGTCGCAATAACAATCTTCAAAATCTAGGCATTTAGCTGATGACATAGGACTTCGTCAAAATCTAGGCAGAATCTCATCGCTGAAGACCGAGAGAGAGAGAGAGAGAGAGACGAACGAAACATAATATAATATATGTAAAAAACTGTTTTAATTCAGAGGGAAAAATCTTTCTATATATAGAAATATTCGCACTCTTTCGAAATGGTGCTAGCCAAATGCGCCCTTAGGAAGAGTCGTAATAATTGAATTTAAACTTGAACCGGTTTGGTTCTACCCAGTCTACACTGTTATGGTTCAAACCGCGTCCAAAAATTAATATTAAACTGACTTAAGCCTTTTTAATATTATTTTAATCGCATCGGCACCTGAATCGAGCCTAGCCGATCGAACAGACGGGTGAGCGGCGGCGCAAGCGTGTGTGGAGTATCAGGTCAACCCATGAGTTTCATAGGTTCTCCCCCTTCCACAAAAGTCAGGTACACCTTAGGGCTCAAACCCATCTCTAAATCTAGGCTTTATGTACCCATCAATTTTTCAATAGAAAATCAATAGGAGACAAGCATTTAGTTCCACCCAATAACCATACTTATGGTTTCTACTTTGAAGACCATTATCTCATTCAAACCTCCATAGATTTGAGCAAATTGATACTTGTTCTTCATCTCCTTATGGAGGAGAACACAAAGCACCTTGGACTCATTAAAAAAGATATATGGGTCCTACCTTAACAATAGCTCAAAGTTGGTGTGTCGCACTAAATATTCCAATAATTCCCCACATGAATGAGATTGGCTATCAAAAAATAATGCACAAAGAAATGCAAATGCATAAATGTAAAAGAGAGAGTAGAACAGAAAAGTCACCGCATCAGAAAAGGTGGTTTTTGGCTTTGAACCTTCCTTAGTGAAATACTATCGGGTTTATTGGTTGACCAATAAACATGATGTCTTGAACTGTTCTATCGTTTGTATAAATCGAGACAACAATACTCACACGATTTCTTCCCTATCCAAGTTTAATTCTTCGATTGTGTTCGTTTTGGCCATGAACGATCTTGGTATTCATGAGTGCTTTTAAAGAATTGAAGCTTTTGCAATTCTCACAGAAGCGGCCCTTTCTCACTCATATAGGTGATTTCTTATAAAGTGAGCAGATATACATACTCCGCTTGGTATCCAAGTAATAAAAATCATTAAAAGCATAGGCTTATTAATATGAATAGCCTGCCCTACTCGTTCCATATTAAAACCTGTAGCTTATCCTAATAATATTTCAGGTAATTAATATTTCACCATAGAATTAGGCATTAGAACAAAGTTCCCCATTGATTTATACTAAGTCGTCCTTAATTCGGTTATCCCGTTGAACCTAGATTTTAAGATCTCCAGTCAACTAGGTTGGGTTGCCATTAAGGTAACTTTTAAGATAATAGGTTTTAATGCCTAATCCTCTCGATGAATGAATTTCGATCTCTTACCAGTCCTAATAGTAAGATGATCTCTCAATATCCTTTTATTAAATTATTAATCATTGAATATTATATTCCAATGAGTAATGACTTTTAACGGATATGTTAGTCGTGTTTTGTCATTATCGAGATTTCTCTGTGTTTTAACACATTTAAGATGTCACTTAATACTTCTTCCATAGCGGTTGATTCCTTCACAGAATCTGGTTGTGTACTTCCATTGCGAGAATTTTCTTAGAAATTAATGCACTTTTTCTAAGACTTTATCCATTTGTGGATTTAGCGTCTTCTGATCTATAAATCCAGAAATGTACCCTCTCTATTACTTCTGGATGTATATATGATCAGTGCTCATTTGTAGCACAAGGCTATCACCTTCCAGTGGATTAACCTTGGGTTTGAATAAAATATTTTATTCCTGCCAAGATATGTTTACCCTTACCACTTGCGTGAACTCATATCACAAAGTCACAACTACTGAGACTAGATCTCGTCACATATCTATTAAGTATTTGAGTTTAGACTCTACTCCTTGAACCATTTGGATATCCTCATTCTTAGATCCATCAGGCAGATCATCTGTTACCCATTTAGTTTTACCTCTATGTAAACTATTATTGTGGTCCAGATATAACGAAACTCTGTACATCTCTTTACTTTACAAAAGTTATCGATACTGCACTTTGTTCTTTTTTTCTTGAGGTTTTACCTTTGACTTTAAAAGTTAGAAACATTCGAATCAGTCACTCTTTCCTTTATTTATCTAGAACTATTCTGCCTTCCAACTATAGACTTAAAGTCCTGGATCTCTTGCTAATTCATAAAGTCTTCAAGACTCTTAGAGTGAAAAGCAAATGCACAAGGAAGTTCATTCCTGAAGAATGTCTCACTTCTAGAATTAGGAAATACTCTCTTAAATGATTCTAGGGTATTAGACGGATTATCGTCTACTACGGCATTCACATGCCCAATTGTCTTCAAGCAGACCGGGGAATAAACCCTCACATGATTTTATAACTTAGATTACGGATAACCCTAACTATAATTTTGTCCATGTTAACACAGTGTTCTGTGGGGTTTCCTAATGAGAACGTGTGTTTAAGAAAACAAAGCTTCCCCTATATTTCCTGAATTATCCAGAATTTAACAAAGTAGTACATATCAACTCAATGAAGAGTTGGATTTCATTTTTCCAATAATCAAGTTATTGAATCAACTAGGTGTTTATAGACAGGCGAATCTGGACGTTAAGCTACTGAAGCTACATCATCACCATGTCCAATACCTTTTACTCGTTTACTACATTCGTTCTCATGTTCATTTGAACATTATAACATGTGCATTGATTACTTTAAGTATATTGTTCCGGTAGTACCACTAGAAATGTGGATAACTGTAAGTATACTCTTCGATGATACCTTCTTAATTTCATTATATTTCAAGGAACACTATGAAATACAATCAACACATGACAATTAACATAAAAGTTAAATATATCATTACCATCACAAACATAGATATACACAAATACATATATGGTCACTAAAAGTGTTCAAAGGTTAGCAATTAAACAAGTTATCATATTAACCAAATTAACTATACTAAAACATAACAAGAAAGTAGTAAGGATTAGATAATCCTCCAGACAAGGAACTCTCAATCACTATCAACACAGGATCAAGCGTCCTCTTCCGCGCGCGCTCGAGGGTGTTTGGCCGATAAGGAGAGTCCACATTATGAGAATCCTCAGGTTGTGCTAGAAGCCTCAATCTCTAGAAGTAAGCAGGACACAGAAGGCTCTTGTGAGCAGTGCATTGAATCTTCCCATAATAGTTTCAATAGCGCCTCGGTCCAGCCTCATTCGGTCCAATCACTTGCCTTAGCGAAATAGGCAGTGCCACTGGCCTAGGAAGAACAGCGTCCTCTAGGCCATGAAGATGATACATCATGTGTAACACAGGAGGATCCGTTGGTTATGCAGGATTCTCTGACTCATCCTCACCAAACCAGTTCTAACCCACCTCTTCCCAAATGTCCATCATGTAAACTACAAACACATGGTAATATTCTTATGATTAGAAATCATAGAATAACACAAATTTAATTTCTTACAAGAAATTAAAGACTCTAGCAATTAAATTTGCTATTACATAAAGTATCATATCCCCATATTCTTAATGTTAGAAACCATAGAATAACACCATTTTAATTTCTCAAATGAAATTAAAACTCTAGCAATAAAAATTGCTCAACCACAAAGACATGCTTTCACCAAAAACATATAAGTATGTCAAGACAAACAACATGTAGCATCTAAGATACATAAAAATGTATTGATACAACTTATCATGCTAAACATGTAACTGAAATAGAACTTTAACAAATTAACAACTATTATGCAAGTTAAGTTCATCACAACATTAGGATTCATGTCAATTGTTATGTAATACGAAACTTAAGTTTCTAGATTTGTAACAGGTTCATTTCAGATATGAACAATCACTTTCTAAGCGGCAAATAAAATAAATTTAGTGCTTTAGAAACATGAAAACTTTAGGTTACCGTCAAATCTGAATTCACACATGACTATGAACATCATATACTCAACAACGCACAATCATATGCAATTTCACAGTATTACTACATATGGAAAACACATACAAGTAGAAACAAAATTTGTCTTAATATTGTTGAAAAAGTATTGTAAATGTTTCTCATATAAACTGTAGTCATAATAAAGTAAAATTAAACATAATGAACAATGTGACATGGCATACTAAACAATTTATAGGCGATAATGCAATAAAATATGCAATGAAAGGTAGATCAAGTCGAGTGTTACACACTCTCTCATTAAGACAAATTCACCCTCCACACAGGTGCCCATGGGATTAACGAGTATCTATCTCCAGGATAAAATAATCACAACACTGAATAAGTAGCACTCCAATATTCAAGTCCAGCAAATGCAAACGTCAGATTCTACTCTCTCTATGTACAGTTTGAATGTAATATGTATGAGGGAAAAAAGCAAGAAATTATGACAGTAAATTTCACACAAAAACCTACACCATTTCTGATAAAATCAAAATGGTATGATAATGGAAAAATAGTATTTCCTACGCTGAAAAATGACTGTCATTCTGTAGAATTTCAACCCTAAAATTCAATACAAAAACAGAAAACAAAGTGATTGAATTTTTACTGAAATTCACCACACAGCATAAAAAGATAATTATCTGAAAACACTAAAACAGATAATTAACCGGATTGAAAAAACCTAAATAGAAATTCGTACAGAATTTCTAAGTCTGAAACGAAGATCAGAAAGGACAGATTGTATAGGCAGAATCCGTCTGGAGCAATCGCAGGAATCTGAGCAAAGAAGTCGCAGTAACAATTGTCAGAATCTAGGCACTTCGCCGATGACACAGGACTTCGTCCGAATCTAGGAAGAATCTCGTCGCCGGAGACCACAAAGAGAGATGAATGAAACAGAATATAATATATGTAAAAATTGTTTTAATTCAAATGGGGGAATCTTTCTATATATAGAAAAATCCTCATCCTTTCGAAACGGTGCCAGCCAAACGCGCCCTTAAGAAGAGTCGCAACAGTTGAAATTGAATTTAAACTTGAACTGGTTCAATTCTACTCGGTCCACACTATTATGGTTCAAACCGCGTCCAAAAATTAATATTAAGCCAGCCCAAAAGTGGGGTGCCTTTTGGGGCCCAAATTCATCTCTAAACTTGGGCTTTCTATACCCATTAATTTTTCAATAAAAAATCAATGTGGGACAGGCCTTTAGGTCCACTCAATAACCATACTCATAGTACTTACTTTGGAGACCATTATCTCATTCAAATCTCCATGGATTTGAGTAAGTAGATGCTTGTTCTTCATTTCCTCATGAAGAACAATATAAAACACCTTAAACCCACTAAAAAAGACATGTAGATCCCACCTTAACAATAGCTCAAAGTTAGTGTGTCACACCAAATATTCCAACAAGTTTGAAGTCTAAATTTAAGGCAACACAAACTCACCAATGCGGGTGCATTCAAACACGCGTTGTGTCGTATCCCTGTCCTCATCTGATTTAGGTTTTGTTTGGTTTAATATCCTTACTTGGGGGACCAAAGTGCGACAACCAATATCTGTTTTGTTTCAAATAGTGACAATTGGTTACATATATTCAACAGTTAAATTTAATTACAAATACTAGAGTCAAATAGTTTTGTTTCTTGGATCTTATTTTTAGTGCTATGTCCAATATGGAGGAGCATCTTTTCCAGCTAAAAGGGTGCAGATGCAGATCCTTGTGAAGGCTAAATTTCCATGGGAAAGGTGACAACAAGTGTTTCTCGATTGGACACCTGATTAGTATGACCTTGCATATCATAAATAGGTGCATTATGCGTAAGGAATCACCAAATAAGTGGATCACATTTCCTAGATTGCTATGTTACATGGGATTTGAGATTCATCACAGATTTAATCATTGTGTGGGGTTAGTTGATAACTAGGTGGTAGATAACTTGAGATCACAGCATAATGAATTTGGTGGTGGCAATTGGAGCTAAAAAAAAATATCAGTTTTATGCTCAATATAATTTGCTCCTTATTTTATTTTGTTTCATTATTTTGATATTGTTTGTTGAATGGTATATGATTAGTAAGTGATAAGAAAGGAGAGATTCAGATGAAAAAGATGAGAAATATATGCTCGAGAAAAATAAACTTGGAACATATATATATATATATATTGTTTGCTAAAAGTTAAATTGAAGAAGTTTGACATAAGTTGCTTGTAATTATTAGGAAAAAAACGAAATGCTTATCATGTTTAAGTTTGCAGAGGAAGAGATTAAAAGTTAAATAAAGAGTAGAAATAAAAAAAAAATTATTATAGGGCTATAAAAATGAGTGTTAAATAATCAAAGAAAACTATGGGCTGAGAAAAAACAGCTATGTCAATCGACTAAATTTTAATGACATTTATCCAATAAGCCACGTTAATTGACTAAATCTTAATGATATTTTAGCCAATAAATCACTAACAAGATATATGCCTCAAGAAATTTGGAATTAGATGCATCATATATTGTTTGGTTAATGGTCCCACTCCCTCTCCTTTGCTCTCCCGTTACAAGATTATGATATGTAGAGAGTCGTGGAACTGCTAATTTTAATTATCCTAATACACAATTCATTCAGAAACTATGCATCATCTCGCCGAGATGTGACTCTGCATTATGTTTTAGACAGCTTTTGATGACATGACAGATCAGTTAAGCTTTCTTATCTTTATTTGCTTTGTCTTCCTATTCCGTTTTTCGTTCATGCAAAATGAATACCTCAATAGGGAATCGATTTGCCCTTATTTTGAAGCTTTTGTAACTTAGTTAATGAAATATTGTAATGTGTAGAAAAAGAAATTGTAGGTGTAAGTTGATGCCACTCTTTTGAAGCTCAAAGAACTGGAAGATCTTTCGCTTCTGATTGAATGGTTACAATGTTCAGTTGGTAATTGATATTGTGAAGCCAGTTTTATGGAAGCATACTTTGGGATGCTTTTTTTTAGACAACTACTTGTATTTGTACTTTAATTTTTTAGGTTGTGGATTTCAGAAGTGTTGTAACTGATGTAGATATAGTTCAAACATTTGGCTCTGTGAGGATTTTGTAGCTTTTCCCAGTGTTTTGTGCAATAAATTCAATCTTATTTGTTCTACTTGAGAGAACTTTACTATTAGAACTGACAGTAACCTCATTGCTGAGAAAGCACAGTTTCTACTCAACATTTTTAAGTACAGTTTTTGTAAATGATCTTAGAGAATCCACTAATTGCAACAAATTGAGATGGGTACTTCAAATTTGCCAATCGCAATGAGCATCTTCAAAGATGTGAGGCCTAATGAAATCCTGCTCAGAAATCCACTTGGGGTATCATATGACTTCTCTACTGCTCAATCAAAAGTCTTCGCAACTAACTCAAATCCAATTAGTATCTGTTCTCAAAAGCATTTTGAATCGGGACAAGGTAATGACGTAATGAGCATTTGACCAATAAAATATACTAAATGCCCCCAAGACTAATGTCTTTATTACACCTGAGGAGAATGGACACAAAGCCTTATGATGATTCTAGCATTTAATTGTTATGTGTTGGCGGTCCTACAATTCTAGCGTTTAATCAATGGTTGTCATGTGTCATCAGTTACTGCTTTCAATTTACATCTGTATTTTTCAGTCTATTGCCTCAAATTCACTAAATTACTAACTATTTTACGTCCCAATGTCAGTAATTTATACCAACTCAGCTGAAATACAAAATGTAGAGATTTTTTTTCCATGCAAAGCACGCCGCCCGAAGGCAATGAACAACTTTGTAAACGTGAAGCCTGATAAAGTCCTACTCACAAATCCTCTACACAATAAAAGAACTTTATTACCACCTGAAAACAACATGCCATTATTTCTACTTCTACAACAATGAACAAGTTTAGATCATTTTGTATAAGTACAAGGCACGCTGCCTATAACACTAGTCACCATAATAAAAGCACAAAAGTGGAGAGAGATCAACTGGGGTCCACATCAAAACCAAGCCAGGATTATTTTGGATTGGATTCATGACATGGCCCAGTATACTTTTTTTTGGGGAATTTTGCGGTTAGAAGTGTCCAGTTCTCTCCTTAGACTATGAAATTCACCAGAAATAAATTTTTTGCGACCCAGTAACAATAAGATTGTCAAGTTTCGAACTTAGGACATGAGTTTTTTACAGTTTACTAGCACACCAATCTCTTATCATCAAAAACCATCCTTCATGATTTGTGTGGGGCCGCAGCATTCAACACCAATGGAACAAGGCATTACTTTAGAATCAGGTTGCTATGTAAAAGTAAGTGTTCAAATAGAATTCAAGGCTGACCACATTGGCAAATCAATCTTGACTGAGTTTAGAACATATATTGTATAACCATAAGATTCTTTGATAAGTTACTGCAATGCCCATGATCAGAAGAACCGTTAATCAGCTTACTAATTCTGTATGCCTTCTGCAGAGGAAAAAATTCACTAGGGATGGTATTTTATGGGAAGTTATCAAATGTTGTGGCAATACGAACTTGAGAAAAAGAAAGTAAAAATAATAATTTTCCTTCCTCCCTCTGTTTGGTTCCTAATTTGAGACAGAAGAGAAAACAAATGGAAGAAATAAGTAAGGGAAGGTGATTTTCCCTTTCACTTTTCTTTTATTTTCTTTCCTCTTTCTTTCTTAATAGTTATCCTATTATTATTTTTTTTTTCCATTTCTTTTGAATCTCAAGTAAGGAAAAGTTATCTTCCACTTTTCTTTCATTTTGAACTTGTGGAAGGGAAAAGAAGTGAATAGAAATTATAAGGGAAATGATTATTCTCCTTTGTTTGGTTTTATTAAGAAAATGAAAAGAAAGCAAAAGGAAAATAACTTTCCCTTACTTAAAATTCAAGGACAGGAAAGAAAACAATAGAGTAACTATTGAAAGGGAATGGGGAAGAAAATGAAAGCAAAGTGAGAAGGAAAATAACTTTCCCTTATTTTTAATTGGATTCATCTCTTCCCACCAAACTAGAAACCAAACATAGTTCCTCAAGTTCCAAACAGGTATAAAAGTGCACAATTACAATTAGGAGAGGTCCCTCCCTCCCTCTGGAAAAAGAAGAATACAAAGTTATCCAAAGTTTCCTCCCCACATCTTCACCAGGGTTTTTCTCCAAAATATTGGGCAGCGATAGAAGCGAAACTTATATTAGAAGGCATAAAACCCTACAACATCAGCAGATTGTGGTGTTTCTCCAAGGATGTCAACAAAGCCGCATAAAAGGTTATGCCATTTTGTGGTGAAGAGCAAAGGTACTCTATGAGGCAACAATACATCTCATTGGAATTTATTATATTCTTATTCCAATGGGCATGGTCAAATTGAGCAAATAATTGCAGCAAACAAAATAAAAAAATGTGGCTGACAAAAGGGAAAAAGAAAAAAAAATTCCAGATACAAGCACAGACAGTGATCGAACTTTTTTTCTTTTCCCTTTCAGCAATCAATGACCTTGGAGAAATATACATTACAATTCCTCTTCTCTTTTTTTTCCTTTTTCTTTTTCTTTCTTCCCCCTGGTTTCGTCATTAGATTTAGTTCACAAGTAATTTGCAATTTAACAAGGTTACATCAAGATACGAACTACAGCGAGACCAACAGCAGAGATAGAGACAAGGGTACCTATGCAGTATTTTATCACATCATATTTTGCTGCTTCCAACTGAGCCCTTAATTCATAGATTTCCTGAGATTAAGACAACATAGAAAGAAATGTTCAAAATAAATAAACAAGGAAAAGAAAAGTTAAAAGGCTCGCCAATAGAACAAAACCAATATTTCAACCAGGGCCAGCTCAACCCCCAGGCAGGTGAAGTGGCTGTCTTAGGCCTTCAATTTTTTAAGGCCCAAATTTTTTTTAGAAATTTATATTTTATAATAAAGGTATTACATATTCTCAATATTTTTTTTAAAAAAAAAGGCCTCGATCTAGATTAAAAAAAAAAAGGTTCGTAAGAAAAAGAAGATTAATAAATAAATTGTACAAATAAATAAAATTTTGGAGGCTCCAATTTTTTTTAAAACTTTTACACGTTATAGTTAAGGCCCTATATAGGCCTTATAATTTTTTTGAAACAAAAAGCCCATTCCAAATGAAGAAAGGGCCCTATAAAAAGAACATTGAAAATAAATTATATTAGTTACCTTTTAAATAAATAAAAAAACAAAACTGGATTAACCCAATAAAATAAATTGTAAAAAACAAAAACTCAAAATCAACACACTAATTAATTTCAACAATAATCGTTTTAACCCAAACTTTTTTGCAACAATATAAAAAAATATATAAAAGGCCTTATTTAAAATTGTCGCCTTAGGCCACAAATTGCCTTGAGCCGGTCCTGATTTCAACAGCACAAAGACACTCACTCGGTCAAGTTTGTTAGTGAGGTTAGTGGTTTGTTGATTCTGGTTTGCTAGCTCATCCCGTATTCTCCTGCACATAGCATTGTCAATACACATGACAGTAAAAGATATATTAACTGCAACATGAGTCATGTTATGCTCAGGAAACAAGAAATATTTCTACCTACCCCCTTTCAAGATTCAAATCCAAACGCTGCCCAGCAGTGACCTTGTCAATTTCATACCTGTGTCACAATCAATTTCTCTCCTTCGAAATTGAAGCCTGCTATAAATAGACAAAATATATGGAGCAGACAAATAGTTTGCACTGCTATAAACAGACCTTAATTCACTGCGCATCTTCTCTATATCATTCCGAAGTTTTTCAGTCTCGTGTTGTAACAAAGAAAAATGGTGTTCCTGTATCATGGATCAACCAAATGACTAAACAAACCAAGCATGGAATATTTATAGGCCTTTAACTATGGTAATTGATCATATAGATTTTCAAGATTGTTTAAAAGAAAGAAGAAATGAACCCACTTCATTCAATCTCAGGTTGCAACTTTCATGATTAATTTCAATCCTGTTCAAGCAACAAGACAAGAGCACTGATCATATGCTGGTGTTTCTATGAAGTCAAGAGTACAGACTATATACTATATCCAGACCGATATAGAAATGTCTAAAAGGCCAGTTTATCTGAGTCTGCTAGTCTGGTATCTCCCACCCATTTTGTCCACTGAAATTTTATGTGATGTCAAACCAGTCAAAGCTGGTAAGCAAGTGGGACCTAAGAACAAAACTACAACTACAGAGTTAACAATGCACTGTACAGACCTCCAGAAGCCATATCCGCAGGGGATAGGAACTCTGAGAAAATTAAATGAGAACAAATATACCTCAGACTGCACTTGTCTTCTTGACACAAGGTGTAAACCAAAAAATTACTACGGTCCCATTCTTTTTGGCCGCTATTCTATTTTGGGATGTCCCAAAATGGTTGTCCATTTGAAAAGTCAAGATAACTAGTGTCATCACTTACAGTATTAACCCTTTTAGAGGAGTGCGAATGATTTACTAGAGAATAATAAAGGAATAATTTTGACAATTCATATTACATTAGTTAGATGGAACACATTCAATGCTTATCCCCTTAAAAAGTTGGATTTTCCATTGTGAACAAACAGAATGGAACAGAGGGAGTATTGATTTATTTTTTCCATCAAATTCCAAACAACTAGAAATTAGTATTCACAAAAAAGAACAAGAAAAACAATAGATTTAATAAATCAATACAATGAATTTGTGATAACTTAGCTTTTATTTTTACCTCACGTAAAAGGCCTCATTTATGTCCCAACAAACAAGTTAGACCAAAACATGCTGCTGAAGTGCTGAGTGATTACCATTTTTGGTTGTGGAATGGGCTCCAGGTTTTCAAACTAAAACTCTACATCCATCATATGTACTTAACAACGTAACGTCGTGTCTTTTAGGGTCAAGAAGTCCGCTATTTAAGATCCATTTGTATGCTCCTTGAAACAACCTTTTTACGCCACTGAACAATGGCTATATGTTGGACCAGCTTATGATCAATTGGCATGTCATTTTTGGTTGTTTTCAGCTTCTTCTGCTTCTACTTTTTTCGTTTGCTCCATCTATATGATCGCATTAAACAAACAGAAGGCAGTTATTTTGGGTTACATTGCCTCTTACAGAATTGAACATTGCCTAAAACACAGGGACATCAAAGCTATCAGTTTCCAAACATAATTTCCTAATGTATATGGAGAAAACTAGAGACAGGGCCCAAAAGTAACGATATATGGTTCCTAAAAAATAACCTATAACTGTCAGTGTCAGTTTACAAGACATAGAGGATAAATTCATGCTGCTAAAAATGTTATAGATATTCATTTGACATTTTCTACTTGGAACCACAGGTAGCAATGGAAATCAGCAGAAATGAGCCGCATTTCTTGTACATTGCATTTTCGCAATTTTTTTGACATAATTTGTGAAGCAATTACATACTTTCAGAACCTGTATAGGGCAGGGAACTGGGAAATCTGTCTATTTATAAATTCAGATTACACCCAGCTTCTCAGTGGGGCCTTAGACTCTTACATTCCACATCAAAAGAAAGCACCATCAATCATTTCAATATGGAGCAAAATATAACGCAAGCATGCCCAATTTGAGCAGGAGAAGCTTCCGGTGCATAAGTAGAAGAATGCAGTGCTCACTTCCTTCTTGTTTCTATCCTGTTATTGGGAAATACTGTTTCTATTCATATTCTTCTGCAGATTTTTCAGTGATAGGCTCGAAAGTTACATGGTGTGTAGGTTTGGAGGCTTGTTTTCCAAGGATTTAAGTGCCTGTGTAAGAATAGGTCCCATCATGCACTTGGCCAAAATTTGTTCAATTGCAATGATGCTGAATAAACAGTCATTAACTCCACAGAATACAATTTTAGAAAAGTGAAAACACAATTCTTTTGATAAGTTTATTTGAAAAAAATGATAAATAGACTACGTAAATTAAGGAGAACAATTAGTTACCATATTTGTTCAAGCATGTAGTGTTTATCTAAGCCAAAGCTACTATAATCCAAAACTTCATATTTCATAACAACTAGAACATAGCTTCTTGGGTTTTTTTTTCCTTTTTTTATTTTTCCTTTCACAAGAATTTGTACCACTCAAGTGAACCCCAAAGCATAACAATTACTTAGTCGGTTTATAGTTTAGTCTTTGATCTATAGACCCAATAAAGCTACCAGTTTTTTTAACTTCCACTAATAATTGTTAACAAGAAGTTTTTGATGAAATTCCACTAATAATTGCTAAACAACTTAATCCCCTTATAAGAACCTAAATAAAACATAATCCTTTTATGTAGTAGATATGGTAATATTAATCCTGTCACCATAAATGTGGTAATGTGGTAATGTTTTGATCATGCCCCAATGGCATCTACATGATGGAGAGCAGAACAACACAAACTTTAGCAGTATATTTGAAAGACCCAATATGGTGGACAAAGGAACATCGTAGACCTTGTTCGGATGTCCTTGGCAGTCTAATCGAAAGACCAGCATAATGGAGAAAAGAATACCTACACCTTCCACAGGGACATATTTGAAGATATATTGTATCGTCAAAAGAATGCAAATAGGCATAGAAGGAAGATTAAAAAAACTCCAACTTAGAAGTAGAGTCTAGCCTAAGCCTGTCATGATCTTCAACCAAAACCAATTTGATAAAAATAATAATAATTCCGAGGGTACTCAGGTTGCTTGTCTAGTGTGAAAAGAGGTAAAAGACGTAGTCAACAGAGGAAGTCGAACCTTTACTTGATGAATTTAAAGACCTTACTCCTAATAAACTCCCTGATTGACTTCGCCTATGACGGATATCAAGCATCACATAGATCTTCTTGGAGCTAGTTTACCACATTTACCTTATTACCACATAGAATTTAAAGACCTTACTCCTAATTGACTTCCAACTATGAGGGAAGTCAAGTATCACATAGATCTTCTTCGCACTAGTTTACCACATTTACCTCATTAACGTATAATGGGATTAACTTTACCAACTCATGCCCCAAGGACACTACATTAATATATGTGGTAACGTTGAGGTGTGCTTCACAATATGATAGAAAGATCAAACATGATGGAGAAATTAACACCTTCACCTTCCAAAAGGACAAATTTGAAATAACTTAGTAACTTCAAAAGGATGCAAAGATGTAAAAAATATGGAACATCCTCCAAAGTCCAAACCAAAGTCATGTCTAGCCTAAGCATTTCATGATCTTTAATGAAAACCAATTTGAAACAGCATTGAAAGGGACCCAAGGAACTTATCTTCTACCGTTCCTAAGAAAGTTCAACCTTTACCTGATGAATTTAAAGACCTTGCTCCTAAGGAACTTGCTAATAGGCTTCCACCTGTAAGAGATATCAAGATTGCATAGATCTTACTCATGGAACAAGTTTATCACCCTTAACTCAATACCAAACAAGGGGATTAACTTTACCACCTCATGCCCCAAGGACATTCATCACTATAAATGCAGTAATGTTAAGGCATCTTTGTAGTACGATGGGAAGACCAAACCAATGGAGACAGGAAATCTACACCTTCCAAAAGGACAACTTGAAACACAATTGACGGGACTCGAGTAGCTTATCTTCTTGTTTGTAAAGAGGTAAAAGATGTAACTAAACTTGCTAAAGAGCTAACTCTGAAGGATCTTCCTAATGGACTTCCACTCAAGAGGGACAGCCAGCATTAAACCGATCTGTTTTTTTGGAGCTAATTTACTACATTTACCTTATTAAATATGAGGTTGATCCATACCCCTAGGGCACCCTTTGCAGTATGATCAAAATATCTGACATGATGGAGAAAAGAACACCCACACCTTCCAAAAGAATGAATTTGGAATAATTTTGCATCCTGAAAAGGATGCAAAGATGCCTAGAATCAAGGTAGAACAATCTTCAAGCCAAAAGTAGAGCACAACCTAAGATTTTTACAATCCTTGATGAGGACCAATTTGGGATTGAATTGAAAAATGACTTTGGTTGCTCTTTCTTTTTGGAATTAAATATGCATTAAAAGGTGCCAAAGGGGGCGCAACCTTGTACACACGAAGTATACCAAGAGAAACAACCAATAAAACAGAAAAGCACCTAAATATCTACAGGGATCCCCCAAAAACACTACAAAAGAATGTAAAGGAAAAGGCACAGCCCCCCTTAGCCCAAAAAACAAGGAGACCAAAAGCATTCCTTAAGTTGCTTGTCTTCTAGTTTGGTTAAAAAACTAAAAGATGTGATTTAAGTTCCAAAGAAGTTTGACTTCAACCAAATGAAATTAAAGAATTTACTCGTAAAAAATTTCCTGATCGACTTCCACCTATGAGGGATACCTAGTATTACCTAAATCTTATTCCTAGTGCTAGTTTACCACATTCACCCCATTACCTTATAAGGGGATTAATCCACATTTACCTCGTTATTGTAAACGTGGTAACATTCAATAAAACACTCAATAGCAAATTAATTTGAGATAGGATAATTTCAATTTGGACCTTTCCACTTCAATTTACAAAACTAGAAGAATCAACATGTTCTTTTTTCCAAAATAACAGAACATATAAGATCAGATGATGCCCTTGTTATTTATATAAGCTAATGATGACAACCGGCACACAAATGACAAAAGGAAGCTCTTCAAGACATAATCTCATGAAGGAGAATTCACTCCCACTAAGTAGTGAGCTGAACTGAGTGAAGGTATTGTCACTTCTTTAGGTTTCAACACAACCTTACAGACAGTGCAGCCAAAGGGACACATAGCAATGGTGAGCACTATGCCCACCTAAGCCCTCATATCCAGTAGAATTTAGAACCACCATATTGCGAGTGAAATAAATACAGAACATGTTTCTAAGAGTTTGGAACTTTGGTTTTCTTAAGATTCCAACAAGATAGAAGGGAGGATATGGCCACATAAAGCCCCAAACAATTCAAGCATACATATTCTTTCCATTTTGGTTTTTATCTGATATTAATTTGAAAATCACAAGTGTGTTTGAAATTTTAACTTATTTTTAAACTGAAAGTATGCATATCTCACATTACTAGATTCTAAGAGTTGTTAAGGTTCAGAAGGCCAAAACTGGTCTTCAAGTACCTGCACTGTCTAAAAGGGTCATCACAAGACGAAAATGAGGCAACAACCAATTATCCAATGTGAGGTGATGATCGATTATTTGCTTATGGAAGAACAAAAAGGGTCTAAAATGGTTATTCAAATACAAAAATATCCTACGTTCCCAAGACCCATGCAAGGTCTCTCATTCTCTAGGATAATATTGTCCAAAGTTGGTGACAGTGCTTGAGACAACGTCAAGAATCATCTGATTTTGGCAACTCCAAAACCAAAATACCAGCCTGAGTAGTCAATTCCTCTCTACAAATTATCCAACATGCGGTGAAGCTATCTCAAATTCTCAATTAGTTTGTCAGCAATTCACAGTATCCCCTTAGTAATAAAAATGCCAGGCAAATCATGAAATAAGATTGATATAGTACCTGTGAGCTCTGAACTTCTGCCCTGAATTTGGACAAACTGGAATCCTGAGTCATCTCAATCTACAGAGCACCCACAAAGGAAAGTCACTATTACAGAAGACATATTTCTAACTAGCAGATACCAAAAAATGAGATCATTAGCAAAACACAAACAGAGAGACAGACAGAAAAACAAAGCGCGAATGGATAAATAAGAAATCCTACTTTCTGCATTTCAGTCTTGGAAACGAATGATTGAGCCACATTTTCCAAGCTGTCATTCAAAACTTCGGTGATGGCAGCAGTAATGGCCTCGGCCTGCTTCGAGGGCACCCCTTGTGCCTCCAATCTCCTAACCTACACGCACACGTCAAACGTTTTTACATTCCCAACAGTGATGGATTCATCATTCATCCCAACCTCATCATCAGGGTAAAGTAAATCCAACTCCAGATATCTAAAAACAATTTCAATTTCTTTGATAATTGAGAGAGAGAGAGAGAGAGAGAGAGGGAGAGAGAGTAAATACAAGTGCTAATGTGTCGACGAGGAAAAGGCGCTTTCCGTTGGATTGGACGAGCTGAGAAATGTGTCTGCAATCAGAGAATCGACTGGGAGACAATGAAGCTGACGATGAACAGATTGAAGGGGCGGTGTCGAGCATTTTGGAGGCAGCGTGAGCTCTAAATACGGCCAAGTTGAGCCCCGAATTGGTCCCGAGTGGCACCACCCGCATACAAGCCGCATAATAAGCGGCCATTCGAACAAAAGACAATAATCGTCTTGCAAATTATAAGAGAAAAAGTGTTTTAAGTCTCTCTGCAAACAATTAGATCTGATTCGAAGGTGAGAAAGGGACAAAGATGGTGCTGGATGGGGATTTGCTTTCTTGGTGGTGATGATGATGATGATGATGATTGATAATGAATTTGGGCTTGCTTCTGTTCTTCTTGTTTATTAAGAGCATGCCCCAACAAAAGTCTCTCTCCCTCCTCGGAAATCGTGGTGTTTTTTCTTCTGGCAACTCTCTCTTCTCTCTCTCTTCCTTTCTTCTTGATTCGTGGATTTGAACGTTTGTCTCTCCCCCCATGTGGTCGGTGAGTTTATGCCCAAAACTAAAATGTGCTAAAAACAACTGCAGCCTGCAACGTTGTTTTTTAACCGCTCATTTTTTCATCTGTGTTACAGAGGTCCAATAAAAAAGAACTTAACGGTGTGTTTGGAATTTGGATCATAACCGTTAATAGCGTTTTTGTATCATTTTTGTTATGGCAGTACCAGTACCCATATATTGTTCGTGTCAGATTTATCGTTATAAATATAATATTTTTATAATAATATTTATTTATTTATAAAAATATAATATAAACGTTTTATCCAACCTAATACATGTTTAAAAATATTTTAAAATATTAATTGTCTAATATATGTTTAACATAGGTTTTAATAAAAATTAATCGTCAAATACAAGAAAATAAATTATTTTAGAATACATTACACAAAATTTAGTACCATGCAATATTGGTCGGTACAGCTCAATACAGCCGGTAGTGACCGTATTTGTAGGTATTGATACAAAACTCAACATTATTTGTACTGTTTTATGCTCAGTACCGCCGGTACTATACAGTAGCAATAATTATGATTTGGATGCTGAATTCATTGAGAGCACAAAAAAGAAAAGAGAATGAAAAACAAAAACAAAATAATATTTCAAATTTCACAAACGATCAATGATAACGAACTCCCTGAGCGTGATCATCAGAACTCTCACCCCTGAAACAAGGAAAAACGAAAGGAGAAAAAAAATCGGAAGAAGGGCAAAAGATGAATGTTTGGGAGCGTAAAGCAAGGCTTGTAAAGATGAGCGATAAAATGGAGAATGACAGCTTGGTCACTTTAGAGTGTAACAGAATTGATCTGATCTCAACTTGGCTCCCTGTGTCTTATTTTATTGGGAGATGATCAGTTTGCTCTATAAAACTATACAGCAGAGAACTGATGCTCCCTCGAGCAACATGCAACAAGCAAATGCCTCAGCACTCAATATATTCCTAAAGTCTCTAAGCAATTTCATTATTCTTTCCTTATCCTATGGCTACCATAAACTTTCACCAACCAAATTTTGAATTTAGGGATAATATAAAAACAATCACTGTACAGAAATTAACAAGATTGTAATGGCACAGTTGGGATAAAAATAAAAATAAAAATAGCTTAATTGTACAGAAGAACAAGGCCCGACAATGAAAAATGTTCCCCTCTACCCTTTCCAATTGGACAATTGCTTTAGGGGGCCTGAGTTGAAAGGAGAAGCAGGGGGTGTGTGTCTGCAGACTACTGGAATATCGCATATTTGGTCAAAGCCGGGTCATGCTTCTTGTTTATTGTCTTCATACTCTTGTACCGTAAGATTATCAAACTTACTTCGGTCGCCTGCGGTATGGATATAAGATGTCATCGAGACGTTCTTTAACATGATTGCCCACTTTACGCAGGTTCTTGGCAACCCCCATTGCAACCAGGTTCGCATTCCTAGAAAATCTGCATTTTTAACAAAATACAAATTATAAGCCTTGTGAGAGTTAACGATAAAAACAGAAGTGGAGAATAATAACATTGGATTCCAACTAATTGAAAAAGTTATCAAATCATCAGCTTGCCTGCTCAAAAACTCATCACCTACAGAATGGGTAGGTTTATGTGTTCGAGGATGAGGAAATCCATGACCATCTTCAAAAAAGAAACGTCATAGGTTAGTTTGATGGATATGGAACATAAGTCCCACAACATTCCAGATAATGAATTCAAATCATCAAATAAAATGTCAGTAAATGGTTAATTCCCTATGAAGTTACGAGCACACAAAAATATTCAATAGATAGAAGAAGAGTCAACTTTCCGGGACCAGTAAATATCACAAGAAAAGACAAGATGATCCAAAGCTAAGCAGATAGCAAATTTCTAACCACCATCATATTCCAAAGAGTCCCTGAGGCATAACTGAAATAAGAATAGACACAAACAAGCATACTTGCAATATGTTTCAAAAGAGATTTACCAAGAAAATGAAGGGCCAACACCTAGGGAGCATGGACAAACCACATTGCATACCTCCTAGGGGGCGTATCCATGCCCGACACATGTAGCACACAACACATGTTGAAACTGCACCAACACATGCTCAAACATGTTCTATGATTGTTTTAAATTTTTCTGAAGTCACATATATCTTGAATCTTGGTGCCAATCTGAAGAAAATAAAAAAGCGGTCAAAAACTAAAATCAAAGGAAGTAAGGATTTATACCAATTAAAACCTTCTTTAGGTCCCACCATGTCAGCCTCATGAGTTGACACATGGACTAGTAGGACATTCCTATGTGTACTGCTAGCTCTCTCCTTACCACAGGCCTGTGTAGACAGCTCAACAAAATCATGCACACTCCTTAACCCGAATACAGTCTCTCAAAAACATTATGTCAAACACATGACACACATGCCTCTCTAACTAATCATATCTAACACATATAACACTCTTACCAAAGCGATGTAGCACAATTTGGGGGATACACTCTCCTACAAGTAGTGAGTTGAAAATTAATGTAGGGCAGTGAAGAAAAGGCAGTTTTAGAGATAAACATGTCTTCTTCTTTTTTTGTTTCAAATAGCTTAGTGAAAAATATGAGTTATCAGGGTTCATATGTGACAACAAAAGGATACGGATTTGGAGACAAGAAACAAAATCAAATGATAAATTTTAACTAGTGTAGTTAAACCAGAATAAAAGTTAAGGGCTGTTTTGGGGGGTGTACAGTATCCCATGAACACTAACTGGTGTTCGTCTGTGTTGCTGAATTGAACAATTGAAACAAAGAAGGATTAAGGCTTATAAAGTAGAGTTCCAAAGGTAGGGAAAAGCTATAAAATATCTCGTTATGGGATTTGAAGCCTAAAAATAGTGAAAAATAAGGAGAAGAAAAAAAAAAAAAGAAAGACGACTAGGCATTACACTTAGGGTTAGAATTGCATCAACAATTCACAAGATAGCTTCACAAGTTCTCTAAGACTTTTTCTCTCACTCTTTTGCTATGTTGAATTAGATGGATCACATAGCTTTACGTAGCCCTTATAGGATTTTAACTTCCTATTTTGAAACTAAGAATTTTCATTTCCAAAACCTATCTAAAACCAAATAAGACCCCTAAATAAAACTCCTTTACATAACTTAACCCGTGAGTAACCCCTATTGCTCGTCTGGAAAAATTTTTGGAACTTATAAAACATTAAAAAACAATGATAAAAATCATATTAAACCTAACCTATTCAATCCTAAATAAGACTTGTATCAGGATATAAACTTGTTTTTACATGGTTCCAATTGGTCCCACCTTGAGATCATTCCAATTTCCAACTATTGTTAGCTTAGTTGAATTTACTTTTAAGTTTTCTCCAACCAGGAGATAATAATGCAATCCATAAGAAGAGCAAGAAGAAGTATAGACCTCCTCCTCCTGCCCAGTGCATACAAGTCATCACCAACTTCTAGCCAAATGCTCTGGTTAATCACCTCCAGCACTCCAAAGCTCCTCTCTCTCTCTCTCTCTCTCTCAAAAAAGGCCACCCCAACTCTCACCCAGTCTATCTTAGGTGGTCTGACGCCTCTGTGCCTCTACCATACTTCTCAAAAAGCTCAGTGGCCATCCAACTGAATCATTACCATCCACAAAGCCCTAAACACTAACAAATTCAATTTGTTCAGAATTTCTTGGGCCTTCTTAAGAGTAAAAAATTGAGGCTATTGTCTCACTTTTTTTTCCCAACATATACATGCAGACCTTCATATAATAAATATACATTTATTTGTAATGTAATCATTAATTTCTTATTACACATATATATGTTTATATCTATCTATTGTCATGTCTACACCATGGAGGAAACAGGTCCACATAGCCAACCACAAGTAATTGGGACAAAGGCTTGTTGGATTGACTTAAACTAGTATCCCCATCATGTCGGTGTCCTAGTTTTTTTAAAGGTTTCATGTCAGCATGTCTGTATCATGCCAAATCCATGTCTCATGTCTATATTCGTACATCATAGGCCAAAACCACAAGTTTCAACCCACCAAATTTAAAGAAATGAGAAAGGTTTTTACAAATATTGTTAGACACTACATCACTGTTTGACAAAAATTATGCCCACTCTCTTTTATTGCTTAGGAAAATTAAGTTCAATGTGTAGCCACATCTTTCAAATTGTAGTTCAGAAAAGTTAACCAAGATCAGAGGCATAAAATAGGCAAGCAAACCCTCCAAATGATCAAGAGAACGCTGCATGAAAATGCCAAAAAAACCTCATTTCGCAGATGGACTGTGATCAAAATAAGGGTGTGATTGATAAGTGACTTCATGCATGAGCGCAGAAGTGCTACCATAAGCCATGACATCCGCAACAACATTGACATAAAAGGCAATCTGCCATGAAATTCTTAGGAGGGATCTATGTTTCATGAAATTTTCTAGAATGTATAAAATACTCATGTCGGACACTCGACACTTGAGGAATGACATGGATGTATGTCCAACATGTATTGTTGGACATTTATTTAACACAAATGTTTAGTGATTCGAGTTTACAATAAAATATGCATAAAACTCTCTTTGTATGTATAAAATGCTTTATAGAACCTAGTAAACACTACTATATCATAAAAAGAATAATAAAATTATACTAAGAAATATGAATATTTTGAGTGTCCCCGTCTCCTTGGACATGAGAATTAGATGAATACAACACTCACACACATACTTGCATCCGACATGCGTACCTGAGTCCATGTAAATATACAGAGGACGCAAAAATTGAGAGAATGGAAAGTAAGAGGGTAGGAAAAGATGCCCCGAGGGAAACAAAGCATCTTTTCCTCCATTTGTTTGGTTGAGCAGGAACAAGAGGAAAGTAAGATTATTTCTTTTTGTTTTATTTAGCACTCTTTTAGAAGGGCTGAAAGGGCCTAAGACTAATAAGATTTCCTTCTTTCCTCCCTCCTCTCTGTCCACTTTTGGGCAAAAGAAAAAGTGGTCTGAACAAGTTAACACCACTTTCCGTTCCCTTCCTTTCCTTCCATTTATTCTTGCTACGAACCACAGAAAGTGCCTGCATCCGCTCCTTTTCCTTCCGCTCCTTCCTTTCCTCCCAGTCTCTCAACCACCCTACCAAACAAAACCTAGAAGATCAACCAAAGCAATCCAGTCCACAGATTACTGTCACATCTTCAACTGATGGCAATAACTGCCTTTGCCTTTGAAGGTAAACCGGTTGTCAGTTATAGTTAGTAGACCACTCTAGGTAGCATGATCTTATTTTCTGACGGTAGGGACGACTGCTTCCATTACTGACCAGAAAGACACAAAAGAAAATTGTACCATGTAGTGAATGGGTTTCTTGGTAGTCCTTCCCTCATTATCAAAAAATATATATATTGTACCATGTAGTGTCTGGATGAGTTCCGATTACAATAGCCAAAGAGAAACAAGCCTACTATTTTAGAACACAGCTTAAAAAGCCAAAACCATATATCAAATCTATGGCTTGTGCAAAGATAAAAGGAGATGCCTCAACACCCTAATATTGTTATTAAGCAGAGTAATATATTTGGAAGTCACTATTTTCTGACAATTTGACCATCTAACGTAATTGCAAATCAAACTGTTCAAAACTACAAAGACAAACATCATCCTACCATATTGTTGTCAGTACAACTGCTCTAAACTAAGCTTCTTAGCTTTCATTTCGCATTTCAAAAGAATAAAAATGGCATTTGAGTAGTTATTCAGAAAAGACTATAATTCATGTGTAGCAGAAATCTTTCTCAAAATATAAACCTAGAACTTAATAAATTACCTTCTCTGTTATGAACAGGAGCAGGAACAGGGTCAGCAGTATTAACTCTTTTGTCTACCAAAACCTGCAGCAAAAGTTCGTCAGTGAGAAACATATGTGGAATAACAAGTATAGAAACAGAGAAGATAAACTGAAATGTAGACATTTTTTGTGTGTTATGAGACACGTTAACTTCACACTTGGCTGGAGTTGAAATGTGAGAAGTGAGAAAATTAGTCATAAACCATCAATACCACCCTCCTATTTGTACCAAAAAACTCAAAATCTATATGCTTTTTGTAGTAAAGCAAATATAATCAATATCAGATTAAGTTAATTTAAGGAATCCTCACTTGATCATGAAGCAATAAGCATTGCATCTCTCTAATAACAATATTAATAAAAAAATAATAACTGAGAGGAGCCACATGACACAAAATGACATAACAACAATGAAAAGTGTATACTTCAGTTGGTTTTTGACAGATCATATAATAACTTAATGCAAATTGATAGAACCAAAATAAAGGGATGTTGAGTTGATAACCTCAAGGCCAACGCAGATTGGCAATTCTGATGGTGTCTCTTGCATGTTCGTTGAGGGATCTTTTCCATCTGAGTACACAGAGTAACCAACACAAGCATATCTAAAATCTGCAAGGTGTCTGCCCTCTCTAGAGGCTTCCATCTCAGATTCTCCAACTATGTAATGTGGTACTAATCATCCAATGTGGAAATCAGTATCAATTCATAGTCGCAGTGAACTATTTCAAACATTAAATATAGGTATGCAGTAAACAAACAAGAAATCCATTGTAAAACCCAAGGTGTATAACATTTTTTTTGATTCGCAACATACAAGAAGTCCTCCAAAAAATTAGTTCCGGAAATATAGAACTTGATGGAATTTTTACTGATAAAGGAAACGTCATTTCTGTCTAAAAGGTACAGGCAAAGAAGCAAAAACTTTTTCCCAACCAAAGTTTAGCAGATCTGGAGCAGTTTAGTTATTGGCAGTCAAGGATGCATTCCAAATAAGAATCAAAAGCAAGAAACCCAATACAAAACACCTAAGCATTTTAAATATCAACTATAACGAGCAATCTTAATCTTATGTACTAGGCGTGCATGATGCACTGATTTTGTACACGTTGGACAGAGAGTTGGGAGAAAAGAGAACCTCTCTGCACTCAGATGAATACACAAAGGTTTTTCAGATTTTATCCCAAGACATTAACTAAATGGTGGAACTTGCATGTTTCCCACTTTATTTATTGGGAAAAAATAAACTTTCTTAAAAAACAAAATTTGCCCAATCGCGTACAAAAAGAGGAAGAATACCCTCAAATAGCTGTACACATTTAGCATGAAGCCATCACACATCAAGTATAAATATATACATATATATATATATATATATCCTACACAAATCCCACTGCAAAAAAATGAATTAAAAAAAAGAAACTCTGACATAAATTCCTTGTTCACTACTTCAAGGCTGGAGCAAACCATTAAACACATTAGTGTACTGGATGACACCCAATTCCAGGCGTCACGGAGTAAGTGATCCTTATATCTAGAAGATAGCTCTGTACTAGAACTACCAAGGGGGGAAAACAAAAACAAAAATCAAAAACAAAATCAAAAAGCAACATGGAGGGGGCAATATATAAGATAGCCATATTCTACAAAAGAAAATAAAATTTCACCTAAAAGTATACAACCCATGTATGCCATATTTTGCAAGCTGTAACAGACATCTGTCTCAAAACATTTGAAATGATCCTATACCATTTTCAAGATTTTCATGTCAATAAACTTATCCCAAATAAAATTTGATGTCAATAAACCCTAAAATGATCCTATACCATCAATTGTGACGACGGAGCGCTATTTCTCCAATAGTCCTATTACAACACCAAGCAAAGCCATCGTTGAACCATTTTCTGATGTCTACAGAAAATGTGCCATTTCCATCCCCAGACTAACCAGATGAAGCCCTATTTCAACTGAACTCTATACATAATCCTACAATTGCAGCCAATTTGACCAAAATTCATCGAATGAAACCAAAAACATAGACGAGGCTTAAATAACACGCCATGCAAAGAAGAATAACTCAGAGAGAAACTGCAGGATCGAACAGGTTGTCAGTCACACTGAAACCTAAGCATATCAGTTGACAAATAACCTTAGTATGTTCATAATAGTTCCAAACTGTTAATTGATTAGCCAAAAAAATAGAAGATTGAACAGTTTGAACCCATTTCCGCACAAACTCGAAGTGGCGGTTTTTGCCCAAATAAGTTAGTAATTTGTAAAAGAGGAAAAAAAAATAGCAGCTAAAATCAATAAGAAAAATAGCACAAACTACAAGAATTGAATCGGTTCAAGGTGCAAAGAAAGGGAATAAATGGTGTGAAGCAGAAACAGAAACGGAGAAATGATTTAAACCAAAAACAGAGGTACTCGATTCACATGTGGTGTATATATTATATACAAACATATATGCATATGTAGGTATATAGATGAGGAGAAGAGACCTTGGGGAAGGGAACGGGTGATGCCGACGCAGAGAGGGTTGCGAGAATTGGATTGGAGGGTGGATGAATAATACAGACCTCCCTTGCATGACTTTGCCTTCTTCGGATTTTCTTGGTGGCTTTGGTTATTGTTGTCGTTCTTGTTAGGGCTTTCTATATCTCCTCCCTTCTCTTTACCCATCTCCTCCACCATCTCTCCCTCTCTATCGAGATCGTAGGGGCTTTACAATTTGGTTTCCAACGTTGTTGCCAACGTTGCCTGCCGCAAGTGTGCGACACTCGATATGAAACCTTCGTTTGTGTCCCGAAACAGTTTATTGTGAATTGATAAAATTATTAAAGATTCTTGAGTTTTTTACCAAAATAATGTTATTTTTAAAAGATAATGAAATTTTGATGGTACGACTGAATATTATATTCTTAACAAACTCTAAGAAATGACAATAGTTGCTTTAATCTATAAAACTAAACAAAAAATTTTTGATATTTCTGTTGCTCAAGCTTTAGTTGCTGGTTTTACTGGTCATCTTAAAGGATGGTAGGATCATTTTCTCACCTCTACTGAACGTACTCAAATCCTTACTGCAATTAAAACTGATTCAAATGGTACACCCATCAAAACTGAAGATAATCAAACAATTGAATATGCAGTTAGTACCCTTATCTTTTCCATTTCTAGGCGCTTCTTAGGGCGTCCTTCCAAAGTCCAAGTTGTTACCTCTGAAATCTTTAATAATCTTCGATGTCCAAAACTTCAAGATTTTTGTTGGTATAAAAATGTTTTCTTAACCAAAGTTATGTTACGTGATGATTGTCGTCAAACACATTGGAAAGAAAAAATTTTAGATGGTCTTCCCAAACCATTTTCTCAAAAGGTCAAAAACAAACTCAAAGAAAACAACAATAGAGTTGTCCCTTATGAACAACTCACTTATGATGACTTAATTAATGCCATCCAAACCCAAGGTCTTGAACTCTGTACCAACTTCAAACTTAACCAACAATTACAAAAGGATTTAGCCACTTCCAAACGTGAATTAGGCACTTTTTGCCAACAATTTGGTTTTGAAAACACCACACAAATCATATCCCCTTCACAACGCAAACCTTGCACTACTTCTGCACGTAGATTCTTTCAAAAACTAAAACCAAGTTCCAATATTTTTTATCAAAAATCCCATACACAACCTCCTATCAAAACTTCTCCTTCTAAACCTAAACATGTTTCTAAACACACAAGAAAAGTTTCCACAAGTTACAAATATGATAAAATTGGCCATTATAAAAATCAATGTCGCATGAATCAAAAAATTAATTCTTTAGATATTGATAAAACACTTAAACAACAACTTATGCATTTATTTTTAAATTCTGATGCTTCTGATAATCCTCCACTCTCTGATGATGAATTATAAATAGATGAAATTGTATTTCAATCTTCTTCTGGAGAAGAATCTCATATTTCTTCTTCTCCTCCTAAACCTGACCAAATTATAAAAACAAATTATCAATGTCCAACCACACATACTATTAATGTTATTACAAAAAACAAGAATTACTTCTTGATGTTATTGATAAAATTTCTGATCCTTAAGTTAAAAAAAATTATTTACTTCAACTTAAACAAAGTTTAACTTCTGCTGACAAACCTATCCAAGACATTTCATTACTAAATAACCCTTATAATCTTAATGATATTCTCAAAAGATTTTA
Organism: Euryodendron excelsum; assembly: GCA_033060915.1. Classification (NCBI taxonomy): domain Eukaryota; kingdom Viridiplantae; phylum Streptophyta; class Magnoliopsida; order Ericales; family Pentaphylacaceae; genus Euryodendron; species Euryodendron excelsum. The sequence goes on from CM065383.1 coordinate 16,195,539, forward strand.
TCAAACTTCTAAGTCTTCCTCTATAAATGTTCAATATTTACAAACTGAAATCAACTCTGTCAAAAAAGAATTACGTGATTTAAAACTTGAACATAATATTTTCAAAATTGATCTTGATAATCTTAAGAATCAAGTATTATTACTTCAACACTCTTCCTCTTCTTCTAGCCAACCTATTGTCCCAAATCCTACAGATATTTTCTTACTTTCCCAAATCTCTTATAAAAAATGGAATGTCAAAATTATTATTGTTGTCAACCAAGAATTTTGATTTGACACTATTGCTCTTCTTTACTCTGGTGCCGATCTTAATTGTATTCAAGAAGGTTTAATACCAACTAAATATTTTGAAAAAACACGTGAACGTCTCTCTGCTGCTGGTGGAACTCCACTCCAAATACAATATAAACTTTCTAATGCTTATATTTGCAATAATAATGTGTGTATCAAAACTCATTTTGTTTTTGTCAAAAACCTTTCCAGAGAAGTCATATTAGGAACTCCTTTCCTTAGTCTTCTCCAATCCTTTCAAGTTACTACTAAAGGTATCACTACTACTCTTAATAATAATCAAATTATTTTCTCCTTTGTTTGTCCTCCTCGTACCAAAGATCTCAATACTTTAAAAAAATTTGCTATTTCCCATAATACTCTCAATCTTATCCTTCGAAAAGAAAAACACTTATTATTTTTAAAAGAGAAAAAAATTAATACTCAAATTGAACGTAACTTACAAAATAGTACTTTGGAATTAGCCATAGGTAAAATTTTAACAAAATTACAAGAAGAAGTTTGTTCTGATGTACCCGATGTTTTCTGATCTAAGCATAAACATGTTGTTACTTTACCTTATACTTCTAAATTTTCTGACTCCAAAATTCCTACCAAAGCTCGTCCAATCTAAATGAACCATGAACTTTTTGAATATTGCAAAAAAGAAATTCAGGATTGACTTGATAAAAAATTAATTCGTCCTAGTAGATCTCCATGGAGTTGTGCTGCCTTTTATGTTTATAAAAATACTGAGATTGAACGAGGTGCTCCCCATCTAGTAATCAATTATAAACCTCTCAATAATGCCCTCTAATGGATTCGGTATCCTATTCCCAATAAAAAAGATCTTCTTCAACGTTTCTGTCATGCAAAAATCTTTTCAAAATTTGATATGAAATCTAGCTTTTGGCAAATTCAATTAGCTGAACAAAATCGATATAAAACTGTATTTACTTTACCTTTTGGACATTATGAATGAAATGTAATGCCATTTGGTTTAAAAAATGCTCCCTCTGAATTTCAAAAAATTATTAATAATATTTTCAATCCCCATTCTCAATTCACAATTTTTTATATTGATGATATTTTTATTTTTTCTAATTCTATTATCCAACACTGGACACATCTTGAACAATTTTTTAAAATTTTTAAATACACAGGTTTAGTCCTTTCTGCAAAGAAAATTAGTTTATTCCAAACTCGTGTCAGGTTTTTAGGTCATTATATTTATCAAGGTACAATTACCCCTATTGAACGATCTATTCAATTTGCTAATAAATTTCCTGATATAATCAAAGATAAAAATCAATTACAATATTTCTTAGGTAGTCTTAATTATGTTTTTGAATTTTACCCTAATTTAAGTCAAATAGCTGCCTCTTTAAAACATCGCCTCAAGAAGGACCCTCTTGTCTGGTCTAATGAGCATACAAAGATTATACAAACTCTTAAACAATATGTTCAGACCCTCCCCTCTCTAACCTTAGCCAACCCTAATGCTCTCAAAATAGTTGAAACAGATGCCTTTGACATAGGTTATGGTGGTATCCTCAAACAAGTTCTTAATAACAAAAAAACAACTGGTTAGGTTTACTTCCGGTACTTGGAACCCTACCCAAAAGAATTATAGTACCATCAAAAAGGAAATTTTAGCTATTGTTCTATGCATTTTCAAATTTCAAAGTGATTTATTAAATCAAGAATTTTTACTTCGTATTGATTGCTAAGCAGTCAAAAATATTATTTTTAAATATGTACAAAATATAGCTTCTAAACAAATTTTTGCTAGGTGGCAAGCTATTCTTTCTGTTTTTTATTTTAAAATTTCTTATATTAAAGGTACTGATAATTCAATTCCAAATTTTCTTACTCGAGAATTCTTACAGGGAGATTCCAATCATGCCTCCTAAACCATCCCATGATCTAAGCAAAGTCTCGGCTAAAACTCAGTCCCAAACCAAAGCTGCTTATGCAATGAAACCAATTCCCCTCAAAGCTCTTACACCAAGTGATTGGTATAACCAAACCCTTATTGAACAATCCCAACAACTTTCCCAAACCTATGCTCAAATTACCAAAGGATCTCAACTGCAAGCAGCAACTTCTTCTCAGCAAGTGGCGGTTTCTCATCCCACTCCTTCTCCAGTGGTGGCCACTAACCCCACTTTTAAATCAAAATACTTTCTTAAAACAAAATGCGAACAATCTATTGTTCTTTTGGAAAAACAAACATGATCTGAGGATCCATTTGAAATTCCTCCCAGAATGTTCCCTCCAAACACACATTTTCTTCAAATCTCTCCCATTCATACCCAACAATTCTATGAATATATTCTCATAGAAATTGATTCAATTACCCTCAAACACCATTTCACTCCTGATCAAAACCAAATTGCTTACTCTACTGTCTATATTAACAAAATCCTTACTCCCGAACAATGGGGACCTCATCCTTTCCAACCTCGACGATTTTCTGAAATCTTTAATCCTACTACCTTCAATTATGATGATTACCGACAAGCTTAGTTCAACACTTTTTTCTTCCAAAACCACAAATTTAGTCATTCCTGGATGTTTACATTTCAAAAAGATTTCCCTTTAAATTTTTCCAATTTGTTCTTTTCTTGGTGGACTCATTTTGGTGCAATTATTCAAATCTTTCCTCCCTCCATCAATGAAGCCTTCCTTATTTACCAAGACAAATTCAAACCTGATAGATTTCTTTCAAAATTTTCTTGTATTTTACCTTTCATGACCCAATTCTCTATTCCATGGATTTATGCTTGGAATTATACTATTATTTTGCACAATTCCTTTTCTTACCTTGCCCATAGCTTTCAAGTTAAATGGTGGAATAAATGGAATCCCCAAGTTTGCACCCCACAAGCAGTTCATTAATTTTTCCAACAATATCCTGCAATTTCTACTGCTACTAACCCACAGTTTCTTCTCAACCAAAGCCAAATCATTCCTCAATTAGCAGCGGCTAAATCAAAGAAAGAACTTGGTCAACAACTACTAGAAACCCTATCATCTCTCTTAGATAGTGATGATGAGGTTTCTCCAGCAAATCCAGATCAAGGTTCTCAAATCTCTTCCACAGATCTTGCACAGGATAATGAAGATGATTGTTACGGTGTCTTCACTCCAGTACAAACAAGGTCCAAAAGCAAGCAAACACGCTAATGACATCAACTTTCGGTGACAACTCCATCAACTTTCGGCCACAAAGACAATTTTCACAAAAAACGAAAGTGCTACAGTAATTTCACAAAAAGACGAAAGTGCTACAGTAAAATTGACTTTTTACTATTCTGCAAAAACAAATTGACTGTCGGTGGATCTACAGTAACCAGACATGTGAAGCAACAATACCAAGTTTTCTCTATTTATATCCTGTCTTTCCATATTTTGAGACAGGCCAATTCTGAAGTCAAGACTCTCTCTCTCTCTAGAATTCTCTTGCATCGAATCTCTATATTTATTTTTCAAGTTCAAGATCTCCAGTAGCTCAGCTCTCTTGGTAATCTTCCAATCTTTTTAATATTTATGTTTTATGTTTTCAAGTTTCAATTGTAATCTTAATTTACCCAAGTCACGCTTGGTTTAGTTATCCCTCTAGGATGTGCCTATAAGACATTGACACCTTCAATACAACTATTTCTTCTTCTTCTACTTCTTAATTACTTACTTTGATAAATTTCAGTTATTTGGTCCGTTCCAGTTATCTGGTCATTTTCTAGTTATCTGGTCATTTCCAATTATCTAGTCATTTTCTAGTTATCTGGTCATTTCCAGTTATCTGGTCCTTTTGTTCTTCCTTTAATTTATTTTCGTTACTATTTCCTGGGTTAGAATGGTATCAGAGCCAAAGTGCTTATAAATAGTTTATTAGTTTAAGTGTTTGTTTTACATTCAAGTATTTATTTTCTGTTTATATGTCTGCTTATTTTCCTTTGCGTTGTCTGATGACAAACCTGTAAACCAACTTGTCACGTAGCCATTGTAAGTCCCAGAGTTGAGGCAGTAGGCGTAAGTCATTGACCGGCTAGGGTAAGTCTTGTTCATCTCATAGGATTTAATCTGATATATAATTTTGAATTAAATTTTTAAATGTTAGATAATTAGTTTCCTAATGAATCGTTTATCTAGAACTATGTCTTCTATATCTCGTCAATCTCATAGTAGTAATGACTCAATTATACTTAATCAAGAAGAACAAAGTTTCCCTTCTCCAAGTTGGACACCTCCTCGTGTCTCTGCTAATCAAGTTTACCAAATCAAACCTTTTGATTTTCTTTCCAGTTATACCATCAAAACAGTTGAACAAACAATTCCTTTTACTGAAAAAACTGAACAAATCCAATTACTTAATCAATCCACTATCAATAAATACAAACAAAAAAAATACAATTATTTACATTTAGGATTAATATAAGTAGCTGTTGTTTCTTTAACATGCCAATGTCAAAATACTGCAATTCTTTTAACTTTACAAGACAAAAGACACACAACATTCATCAATAGTGCTTTAGGACTCATGGAAACAAGCCTTTATAGTGGACCAGTCCATTTTGATTGTTATCCAGGGTACGCTGTTTGTCTTCAAGATACTGGTATTCTCAAAGTCCTTACAGTCAAAATAAAAATTTCTGGTTATGATTTAACACCAGGCAATATTCCATTTTCAATAATTTATTGCATTCATCTCAAAGCCATGACAACACTTGTAGATCTACGATGTAGGATCACTAGTCCTAAAGGAGATTAAATAGAAAAAAACTCAAGTGGGTTAGGAGAGAGAAGAGAGAGGAGAAAATTGCATAAATGTAAATAGAAAACCAACCTTGTGTCTTTTTTTATTTGCTTGCTTTATTTGCTTTATTTCATTTTGATCTTCGAGAGCTCTGAGATTGCAGCACCTTGAGTCTTTAATGGTTGGCTTGGAGGCTCGTATAGGAATGTATTGAGTGTATATATGTTAGGGTTAAAGTGTATGGGGGCTAGGGTTTGAAGGAGTCTAAGAAAGCTAGGGTTTGAAAAGAGTTCGAGGCCTGTATATCGAGAGACAAAGTTTTTGGAGTTAGATTGCCGACCCTTTTCACGTAAGGGGAGGCTCTATATTTATAGACAAAAGATTGCCACCAGGCTAAAATTCCTTCTGGTGGCGCCAAACCAATTTTTGGCTTAGCGCCACTGCTAGTGGTGCCAGCCACTTAAGAAACTCTTAAGGTCAGCAAGCAACGTCTCTTTCAAGCCTTGATATGCAAGACAAAAGATTTGGGTGCCTGTATCAATGACTACCATGCAATTTTTTGCTTGGCTTCACTAGAAATGACTCCGGAAGGTTTGAGAATGTTCTGGAAGGCCAGGAATGGTCTGGAAGGCCGGAAATGGGTAGAAACCCTTGAAATAGTGTCCCAGGGGTAATGGACTTGAAAAACAAGATCGGAGTTGTCGATCGAGCTATTAGGGCCAAAACGGTCAAGTAGATCGAAAAACTACCAAAATGGACCCAAAATGACTCATGAGCAGACTTGAGGGTTAGAAACACTATCCAGAGTGTTCCAAGGGAGTGTCAGTTTGATACCCAGAGTTGGTGTGGTTGAAAAAGGCGACCAGCCCACCAAGGGCCAAAACGATCATTTTGTACTGGGTTTGCCGAAATTGACTCGGAATGATTCGATAAGGTATTGGAAGGTCGAGAATACTATTAGAAGCATTCTGGAGAGGTTACAGATTTGATACTCAAAGCCGGTGTGGTTCCCGGAGGCACTCAAATGCCTAGGGGCAAAATGGTCATTTTGACCGGATGGTCCCGAAATTAGTTCAGAATCGACTAGAAGGAATTTGAACATGCTAGATCATCTTTGGGACAATCTTGGAAGGGTGGACTTACTGTTCTGAGGTCTTAGGTACTTTCTCGAGAACCGTGCCAAAAATAGCTTAAGGGGCAGCTTGGTTATTTTTCACCAGAATAGGCTAGTATGTTCTGGTGTTGACCTGAGTTTTAAGTGTTTCTGCCACTCTGACGGTTTGTTACAAGTTGGTTTCCAATGGTATCTCGTCCTTTGGTAAACATGTCATGGCCAAGAGACAAGTTTGATCTCGTGACATAGGGGGTTTGTTGGCAATTTCTAATGTCGACTTGTTTACGAGTGTTTCCGCCACTTTTGACGATTGGGATGTTTACGAGTGTTTTCGCCACTCTGAGGGTTCGCGGTCATTCCGAAAACTGCCTGATCTCAGGAAGCTGCTAGGTGAACTTATCGTCTGAGGAATCAACTTTCTTGAAAGACGTGTTAAATAACAGACATTCTTTATTGGCGGGCTAGCAGGCGCCAAAGGTGGACTGTTCTACCATCTCGAGGACTTGGGTTCTGTCCCGGTCAACGTGTTTGAAGGGACTTACCGTTCCGAAGAGTTTTCTTAAAAAACGTGTCGGATTGGATGGTCTTATCGCTTGAGGGATTAACTTTCTCGAAAAGTATGTTGGATTTGATTTAAATTAAAATTGGACTTGAAATTGAATTTGAGATTGAAACGGGGACTTACCGTATCTAAGAAGACGTGCCAATTGGAATTGGACTGAGCAATGCGACAAGGGTATTTTGGTCATTTTGCCTCAAAGCGATTGATTGATTGGATTGAGTTTGAAAAGTTGATTTTAAACTTGAATATGTCTATGTATTCGAATATGAGTCTAGTCAAACTGGAGATTGCCGAGCGGGCAAAAATAAGGTGATTACAACGATTTGTTCACGGGCATGGGGGATGCAAGCTTCATATGAAGAGGGGTTAATGGCTTTAATTGAAATGATAACTCTCAGGTGTAGCCTTATCATGTCATTAGTGCAGCTTTTCCCTATGAACGAATTACTTTCAGAGGCATGGCAGATGCAGTCTTTACATGAAGAGGGGGTAAAAGATTGCTCTTTATAAATATCTCTTATACTGGGGAGCAGGTACCATTGTAAAATTATGGCAATACTCCTCAATCATAATGAAATACACTATTGATGACATTTTTAAGGCTATGGGTCGTCACTGAGTTGCATACGATAAAGAAGTTTTTGAATACCTTTTGGATCCAAATAAGCAATACACGCGTAGCATTGTTAATACAATATTATGTGAGTTATCACACAGAACTACAAGAACTGAGATTTTGGTTACAAACTTACGAGTAGCCAATCTTCAAATTCCTCGTCGATTGGCAAGGAATATGCCTATTGATACTCCTTAGTTTTTACAAATGGTATTGCACCATTTCTGTGAAGTGGAGAATCGAATACAAATATGGTTATAGTGATACTCCTTCAACGTGTCAACGAATGAGTGAGCTGAAGAGGGGTTAATGGCTGAGGCAGAATTTTATTTATGTGCTGCCAATGACAAAAAATATCAATATAACATTGACATGTCTGATGAAGATGAAAATCTATAAGATTAAATGTATGGGGTATATTGTGTTATGTATAATGGTCATATCAGTTTCTTTAGTATGCTCAACATCTTTATAAACTTTATAATAATAGCTCTCATTAAAATATAATGCAGATAACAACCTTATATATTAAATTCAAAATACAAATATAAACATAAACATAAGCAGTCCTCCAAACTGATATAAGTTTCCAACTCACTCCTCATCAAAGATATAATAGTCTGACAGATACTCATCGTTACTTAATACATTGCTGCGTTCCATTGGCATAAGTTCTCTCTTACTGGCATCTGCCATTTAGGTGGCGAGTTAGGGCATGAAGTAACAACCTTGTGACTCGCCCCCAAATGCGGTATTCCTACAAATGGAGTTTGTTACCCCACAAAAGTATAGGGGTCGCAATGAAGTATAAACTGGAACATCCGGTGTCATTCTCTCCCGAGGGACCTAGCCAAATATAAGCTCTAGCACTCAACTCACACTAACATAACTTTGGATTGGATTGAATTATGTGGGGAATTGGATCTAAAAATAAATAAATAAATAAAAGGATAGAAAATGTTTTGGTTTTTGATGGTTGTTTTGAATTCCTAACCTATTGCAATGAAAATAAAAACAATTAACCTAGACAATTAAATTAAAGCAAAATAAAAATAGAATTAAAGAAATTAAAAGGGAATTGGGCTTAAATGATCCAATCACTCAATTTCATCTAAGGCTTCTAATGGGATTTATAACTCAAATCAAATACAACATTTAAGTGTGTTTAATTCGGAGGATTTAGCTTTGAAAACCGATTATTCTCAAGCAATTGAAATTAGATACATGTTCAAAGAGAAATCAAAGGTTAATACCATCGATTTAACTTAGTCAATACCAAATTTGTGGTTTGTGCATTGATTAGCCAAACATAGTCAATAACCTAGGTTTTCTAAGGCATCTTCAATCAATTTGTGAGAATGAATTTCTAGCAATTGTGGGATACTTGTCTAGTCAAGGGTCCTAAATTAATACCATCGATTTGGGTGATGAAAATTCCCGAACTTAGTCAATAATTTAAGTTTTCTATAATTCCACACCTAATTACTAGAAATTCGAATTCTAAGAAAATATGACAATTAAGCCATGATATACCTCCAATTGAATTCCTTGGATTATTTGGGTGATTTTCACATTTGAACCCAATATAAATTCTAGCTACTTGAATACATCATAAAAGTATGTAAAAATTAAAAGAAAGCATAAAGAGATTTAAATCTAAATTTTACTTGAATAATAAAGTTGTTTGGTTACAAAGAAAATGAGAGAAAGTGCAAGAAAGTGAAAGAAAATACGATACAATGAAAAGAAATTACAAGTTCTACACCTATATTATCATTACAAAACTAAATCTAAACTAAAAATGAAAAAAAAATGGGAAAACCAACCTTTTGGGAGCTTCTCCCGCTGGCCCCTTGCTAAAACTAACCCTTCCTCCACAAAAAGCCTACCAAAACACCCTAAAAACGCAGCTTCGGATGCAAAAAAAAGCATTCTAGATGAACAACAACCATCCGAACGGTCATCAAACGGTGCGTCTGACGGCTGTTAAAGTGCTTTCGGACGGGTACTGTTCACCGTCCGGACATACTATTCATCATCCGGACGCACTGTTTGGACGGTTAATGTTCACCATTTGATGAATATTAACCGTTCGAACGGTGAACAGTACCATTCGAACGCACCATTCGGACGAATACTATTCATCACTGTTCGACACAACAACTTTCCAGCTCAATTTTAACCATCTTAGAGCTCGATTCAGCCGATACACATTAGAGAAAAAGATGTAGCTCTTGAAGTTGTCTTTCCAATGACGTAAAAATTAGCTCAATCAAACGTTCGAGTGAGAAGTCATGGTGAAAATATCGAGATGGATTGGACTTCTCATCACCGGTTTGCTCGTTTTGAACCCGCCTTGATCATTCTTTGCATCTATTTACCTTTATTAGCTCCTATAACCTATAAAACACACAAGAAACACAATAAATCAAATATGAAACTAAATTAAGACAATTAACTACAATTTAAGTGTAACAAGGTGTGAATTAAGGGCTTTTGATTACACTTTTAGGGTGTAATCACCTTGGCGCATCAATATTCGGCTATTCTCTTGCCTTATTCTTGCTATAACTTCTTCATAATCAGCCTTGTTCCTCCTTGGTATGACCTGAGAGCATCGATGTGGTATCCAAACACCGAGATTTTGTAGATCTTTTACCAATCCCTCCTGCTCTTTTTACCATGAATGGTCATTCCTATCTTAAGCCAACATAATACTCTTTCAGATTATAGTATTTTTCTACCAATACTTGTCATGGAATGGATGTAGGATCCATACTTAAGCATCTTGACGAGTATTTGAACTGCCTGAACCTCCGATGGCCATTGATTTACAACTGAGAATGAGAGATGATGAGTTAGATGTTGAGTCAATGCCTTGATTTTGATGATAACAAAACATGGTTTAATGATCTAATAATTCTACTTAGTGTGCAGAGTAGCTATTAATTAGATCTTGATTTGAAGCTTATTATAATGGAGGATTTGTGACACAAAGATTTGAATAAAGAATGAAAAGCATGATGAAGTGATGTATTCTACAAAGCTGAAATTATAAGAAGAAAAAGAAATCTCAAGTTGATGAAAATCTTAGATTGAAGATTGATAAGCATGAAAGAATGGCATATTCAACAATGGTGATCTTATAAGAGAATGAAGATATTTCAAGATGATGGATATCAAGGAAGAAGAATGAAAATGATCAAAGTCTTGATTGAAAAGATTGGAAACTTTGAAGACTTGAAGATACCTTGCAAGAATAGAAGAAGAAGAGACCAACTCAAAGACATAGAAGATTTCTTCGAAGATTTGAAGATGTCTTGAAGATATGGAAGAAATCACAAGACTTGGAAAGGTTTCTTGGAAGAGTTATTGAAGTTCATGGAGAAGTTATATTGATTGAAGAATTCTAGAAGAAATCTAGAAATGAAGATGTTCAAAGAAGAATAGAAAATCAGTTGAAGAAATGAAGATTCTAAGTCATGGAAGCTCTCTTGAAGATCTTGAAGAAGACTTAAACCAATGGATGAAGCTATGATGATGGAAAAGCTCTACAAGTAATGAAAATGAAGAAAATTCATCTTGAATGGATTAAAGATGTTCTTGGAATCATCTAACCTTGAAGAAGGGTTTGCAAACTTTAAAAAGGTTATTTGAATGATCCTTGAAAAGATTGGAAGCTTTGGAAAAGAATGAAAAAAAGTTGCAAAAATATGGTTTTTGGTAAAAAGAGTCGACTCATTCGAACAGAGCCTTGGATTTGTGCTGGAGACTCAAAAGAGTCGACTCCTGGCCAAAAAGAGTCAACTCATTGCAACAGAGAACAAAAATTCTGCAGACAACTTAAAAGAGTCGACTCCTGGGACAAAAGAGTTGACTCATTTGGACAGTGACTTGAAAAATCTGCTGAAATACAAAAAGAGTCGACTCATTGTGAAAAGAGTTGACCCCAAGACAGTAACGGCTAATGACAGACGGTATGGGCAAATATGCAACCAAATCTTCTCCCATACTTCTCCAACGGCTAGAATCGATCCATATCTTTATATACAAGATACATACAGCTTCAATACTGATGATTAGAGCCATTATACCATTGATATCAAGTGCTTGAAGCTGAAAAACCTCTTATACCTCACTGTCACACATTTTTGCTGAGTGTTTAAGGTTATTCATTGAATTGTATTTGTTCATATACTCACTAGGAGAGTTACCCATTGTATAACCTTTATTCATTTCACTTGGGTGGGTTTGTAAACCTGTAAGTTTGAGTGTTCTTGGGTAAAAAACACTTATAAGTTTGAGTAAAACTTGGACAAAATCACTTGTAAGTTTGAGAGAAGCTTAGACAAAATCTCTTTGGTTTTGAAAGCTTGGGAATAAGCTTTTGTAAGAGTGAGCTGGGCACTTGTGGCAAAACCAGCAGCTGTGTAAGGAGTATTACATAGTGGAATTCCTTCGAAAGGATCGAAGAAGAGAGGACGTAGGCAAGGTTGGCCGAACCTCTATAAATCTGGTGCACTTCTCTTCTGCCTCTGTTTTGCTTATTTGCTCACTATACATGCTTGCATAAATATATGTATTGATGTATACTTCACTTGCTTGATATATATACTTTGATTAATTGTTGCTGAAATACATAAACTGTTTTTAGTTGCAATTCTTGATATAAATTCTATAAAACCCAATTCACCCCCCCTCTTGGGTTGCCTACTTGGGTCAACATTAGAGATAACAGACTCTTCGAAATGATGACAAACCTAAAACCAATGCTTAATCATAACTGTAAGTGGGATTTTCAAGAAAGCCTGACCGATCACTCAAGCCAATATTGATGAGTCCAAACTCTCTGCAAGAAAGAGAAGTTAGAATGGGTCGACCCTTTTTGGGCCGATCATACTTCGATGATTAAATTAGCAAGCTTAATTAAGAGTAAAATAGATAAAAGTCATATGTACTTGTAGTTAAATGTCCATACCTGGTTCCTAAGGGCTTCGGTATTTATAGTGTGATCGATGGAGTGTTTTGTCCTTAGTCTACTAGAAGGTCATCATGACCTGCTGGGTAGACCTCATCATTTGCTGTCGACTGATCGAATGCAGGGCCAGCCTTACCGTCGCTCAAAACTCTAGCTGATTAGACATGCAGGTTAACGTCGCGTGGGGAGCTGCTAGCACATTTAATGCGGGTTAACTCCGCCTTTAATACTCTAAGACCGCTAACGGTTTGGGTTTACCTTTCGCGGTTTTGGGCCCAGGTCGGCACACTGGGCCAAACCATCCTTTAGTATTGATTTGGGCCGCCCGCAGCCCAACTTCAATTTGCATTGATTGGGCCTAACCAGATGGATTGGGCCATATGTATTTATCTCACAATTACCTCCTAGCCCTTGCGTCGTTTTGAATTTCTAAACGACCAGGGGCTGTGTTGGGTCATAATGGCACCCCTTCAAGTATACGGCCGTTTCTTTGGTTACCGGCCACGCAGATGGCAGGGATTTAAAGTTGTACTGATGAGATGCTGTCGAATCGACGGCCAATGCGATGTTTTGAAAGAGCAATATGATTGCTGCCGTTTTCTCGTATGTGAAACGATGGCTTGCGTGTGTATAAAAGGAGGATGCCATTTCTGGTGAAAGGCACTTTGTTTTACTTCATCTCTTTGTTTAGCGTGTTCGTTGCCAATTTTGACTCCTACCACTGTAAGTCTTTCTAAGCCCGTATCTCTTTTGTGCCTCTCTTTGCTTTCTTTCTCATGTTTGACGGTTGTCCCCCTGATAGCATCTCGTCTTAGGAAAATGCTAAATGGTCCAGCGACCATTGCCACTTTTAGGGGTAGATATGAGATCCCAGACGAGATCAGCTTAGAGCTAGTCGATTTCAGTGATCATTGCATGGGGGAAACTAAGAATGGAGTACCCTTCCCAATCATTGCCATTGTAAAAGGGGGCCTTAGGTTTCCCCTTCATCCCTTACTCCATAAGTTCATTTTGAAAAAGAAGGTGTTGCCCTCCCAACTGTCATCAAATGTATATAGGATCATCTATGGTGTGCTTGATATTAATCGGCGCCTGGGTGTGAACCTGGGGCTCTCCGAACTTGATTACTATTATACACTTTGTAAAGTTAGGGGGAGATGCAAAGTTTATCTTCAGGCCGTAGAGTAGGCCAGGGAATTAGTGAAGTATCTACCCTCCTCCGGGAAGGGCGTTGACGATGTTAGGGTTTGGGTAACAGGGCCCTAGGAGTTCAACAACCTTCCTGAGGGTGAAAGACTGGCGTTCCGATGCTCTAGAGTTCCCCTCGAGGTAGGTTTGATGCTGACCGTTCGTCTTTGTGCGTCTAATTTATTTCTAATGCATGTCTGATCGTGATCGTGATATTTTGCAGAAAAAAAGAAGCGGTCGACGGAGCGAGATTGACTCGTAAACTTCACCGACCTGAATAAGGCTTTAGACTTTTGTGGTGAAGGCAGATTGAGGGACGTTGCTCGAACCGCCCACATAACTTCGAGGAAATTCCCGTCGGGATTGCTGTAGAAAGAGCTCGTGCCTCTACGAGAGTAACAGTTACCGTTCCTCCCCCGTTAGAGCCTGTCCGCAAGAAACATCTGAGCATGAAGTTCACTCTAAGTCCAATAGTTTGGCATATAGTTCGGTGCCGCTTTCATTCCCAGACCGCCGGGTCAGGTTAGTTGCCAGAACACAACAATCCACCCCATCTCCTGACGAGGAAGATGAAATGAATTTAAGGGAGATGATGTTTCCCGTAGCAGGCAAGCCACTAAAGACAACTGCCATGATTTCTATTGATCCTCTGGCCGCCGATCTGGAGAATGCCAGTGACTCGGCAACAAAAGAAAAAGGCGCCTAAGGTTGTCACACCACCTTCAACTCCTAAGAAGCCAAGGGTAGGTACTAGCGAAGCTGCGGTGGAAAAAGTCAGAGAGGTTGTCACCGTTACGTTGGATATTTTGGGCCGTCCCCTGACGACAGCTGATTCGATGATTGACTAAGCTGAGGTTGCTTTCGGCGTCATCAAGAGCGTCCTCCAGAAGAAGGACGTCGCCAAGTTAGGGGCAGCAAGTGACACTGGCATCTTCATGGGGGCCTTTCATGATTCTCTCCTGGTAAGTCGGCATTATCCTTCAATTCGCTACAGGTTTCGCTCACATTGTTTTAATGCAAACTTTGATTTTGGTGTAGAGTTATCTGAATTCACTAGAGGCAATGAGCTACTACCGAAAACTTGTTGAGGAGTATGAGCACCTCATAGAGGTGCATGCCAGTTTAAAGAAGAAGTGGATCGAGGCAAACAAAGATCAAATCACCTTCAAGAAGGAGGCCGAGCAAGCCACTGCCGAACTGAAGATAATACAGGCGGACTATGAGAAAAGAGGCAGGGAAGTTACCGACCTCCAGAAACAAAATGATATGCAGTCCGTGGAGCTGTACAAGGCCAAGTCGAAGATCGAGGCTCTCCAAGCTGAGGTGGCCAAGTTGAAGTCGGATGAAGAGACTATCATGAAAAGGGGTGAGAAAAAGGATGCCGAAGACCTAGCCATTCAGATGACGGATCTGAGCTGAGACATCTTCCGAGAGGGCTGGAATGGCACTCTTATTTTTACCAGGGCAGACAAGTCCTTTGATGTCTGGCATCTGTGCCCCGACTACTTTAAAACAACCGAGGAGGGTGTTGTTAATCCGGCGAAAGTGATTGCCAACGCTGAGCACTGTAGACAACTTACCTTGGAGGCTGCTGCCGAATCATCCAAGGTTACAGAAGAGGTTGCAGATGACTCGGCAAATCCGTCTGTGCAATTGGGAAAGAGGTCGACAGAGGAATAAAGTTGTAAATTTCTTTTTCTTTTTTTGACTTCTATTTGTAACCAACTTTCCTATTTTTAATATAAGTCTTGTTTTGCCTCCGTCTCGGTATTACTTTCTCCCGGCCAATCTCAAACAGATGTTCGGCTCTTTTTGATTGCTGAAAGTTTATGAGTTCGGTATTAGACTTGTGTTCATAAATAAATTTTTGGCCTATCCTAAATAATCTAGGATCAGGACCAAGTTTTGAAACTTGGTTTTTGTGACCTTCATTGGCCAACCTGTCTAACTTAAACAGGACCAAGTTTTGACACTTGGTTTTTATGGCCTTCATTGGCCGACCTGTCCAACCTGGACAGGACCAAGCCTTAACACTTGGTTTTTATGGACTTCATTGGCCTACCTGTCCAACTTGGATAGGACCAAGTTTTGACATTTGGTTTTTGTGGCCTTCATTGGCCGACCTGTCCAACTTGGATAGGACCAAGCTTTGACACTTGGTTTTTAGTTTAGTCCTTTAGTGCTTTGAGTAGGTTCGCTTAAACAACTTCACATTCTATTAATCTCATAAAAGCTTTACACACTTGTTGAGATGTTACATCATATGGGAACCCACACTACTGGTAAAACTTTCTCAGGTTGTTTGCATTCCACGGCCAAGGTAGCTGTCTTCCATTTTCGACAGTTTTCAATCGATATGCACCAATGTCAACCTGGGACGCCACTCGGTAGGGGTCTTCCCAATTGGGGCCGAGCTTGCCATCCACTGAGGTTCTTTGTTGCCCCCAACACTTTTCATAAAACTAAGTCCCCTAGAGCAAAGTTTCTTAGACGAACCCTTTTGTTGTAGGAACATCTTAACTGTTGCTGATAGTTGGTAAATCTGATCAAGGCAGCTTCCTTATTTTCTTCGGTAAGATCCAGATCTTTTTCCAGAGTCTGGTCTTAAGTCCGGTATTGAACGTTGCCGATCTGATCGTTGGTAGCCCTACCTCTAGGGGTATGATTGCTTCCACCCCGCAGGCCAAAGAAAAGGGGGTTTGGCCAGTAGATCTTCTTAGGGTGGTTCTATAGGACCACAGGACATTAGGTAGTTCCTCCATCCATTTTCCTTTAGCCCTCTCCAGCTACTTTTTAATCCCGTTGAGTATAGTCTTGTTTGAAATCTCGGCTTGCCCATTGCACTGTGGGTAAGCCGGTGTTGAATAATAGTTTCTGATCCCGAATTATTCACAGAATGACCTGAACATATTGCCATCAAATTGGGTGTCGTTATCCAAGACAAGGGCACGAGGTATGCCAAACCTTGTCACTATGTTTTTCCACACAAATCTCTTAGCGTCGATCTCTCTGATGTTTGACAAGGGCTCCGCCTCCACTCATTTAGTGATGTAATTTGTCGCCACAATGAGCAAGCTCTTATTACCCGGAGCTTGGGGCAAAGGGCCGACTATGTCTAGTCCCCACTAGGCAAAAGGCCATGGACTGGTAATGGTTGCGAGATCCTTAGCAGGCTGATGTATGATTGGAGAGTATCTCTAACACTTTTCACACTTTAGGACGTACTGGGCGGCATCTTTTTGCATATATGGCTACCAGTATCCTTGTGAGATAGCTCGGTGCGCTACCGATCTTCCACCGACGTGACTTCCGCATATTCCTTCGTGAATTTCAAATAGGACGCCTTACACCTTATCTGGGTGGACACGATGGAAGTAGGGACCTGTGATGACCGCCTGTAAAGTTCCTTGCTTAGTGATAGCCAGTATCTGAGGGCTGTGTGTTTGATTCGTCTGGCTTTATTTTTGTCCTCTGGTAGCTCATTTTTGTCGAGATAGGAGATAATTGGGTCCATCCAAAACGCTCCCAACTGTTCTACAGCCAGAGTTTATTCTTCCTCATGAAAGATGCTTGGTCTGGCTAAAGTCTCCCCGTTGATTGTTCTCTTTAAGCCCGACTTCAAGGCTATTGCTAACGTCACCAGAACGTCGGCATGAGAGTTGTTGTCCCGGCTGATCTAGCGAAGTTTGTAACTGCCGAATTTGGTGAGCAACTCCTTAGCTTTTGCTAGGTACTCTGTCATTCTGTCATTCTTTGCTGTGCATTCTCCCGTAATCTGGTTAACAACTAACAGGGAGTCCGAATAGATGACAATCTCGGCAATTTTCAGTTCAATGACTTGGTGTAGTTCGGCGAGCAAGGCCTCATATTCAAATTTGTTGTTTGAGGCGGTGAACTCGAGCTTGATAGCTTGTTCAATGGCCAAACCATCTGGTGTAATGAGCACTATGCCCGATCCTGGCCCCCAGTCATTGGATGCTCCGTCGACATAGAGTTTCCAATGATCAGCCGTCTCCCAAAGGTTAAGGGGGAGGTCGTCGTGTTGTTGAGCAAGAGGTGTTGGTGGGTTGGCCTCAGGTGGTAGTTCTATAAAAAATTCGGCAATAAAGTCAACAAGAGCCTGACCTTTCACTGCCGATCTCGGGTGGTATTTGAGGTCAAATTCTCCTAATTCGACAGCCCATTTTGCCAATCTTCCAGAGAAGTCAGCCCTTCTGAGGAATGGTTTGAGCTGATGATCTGTGAGGACGTTGATGGTATGTGCTCTAAAGTAGTGTACCAATTTGCGAGATGCAACCACCAATGCAAGGGCTAATTTTTCAAGTGGTAGGTACCTGCTTTCTGCGCCCAGGAGAGTTTTACTAACATAATAAACGGGTAGTTGTTGCCAATCTTATTAGCGGAGTAGCACGACGCTTGCTGCATGTTTTGACACTGCCAGGTAGAGAAAGAGTTCTTCATGCTTGAGTGAGGTGGAAAGTAAAGGTGGCTGGGTCAAGTATTTCTTCAAATCATTGAGGGCTTGGTTACATTTCGGAGTCCATTTGAATCGTTCACCTTTTTTGAGAAGCTAGAAGAATGGTCGGCACTTGTCTAAAGATCGGCTTATGAACCTGTTGAGCGTTGTTGCCATTCCAGTCAACTTCTGTACTTTTTTAGCATTCTTCAGGGCTTGAATGCTCTGGATTGCACTGATCTGTCGCAGATCCACCTCAACGACTCGACGTGTAACCAAGAACCCCAGGAATTTCCCCGAGCTGACTTCGAACTCGCATTTTGAGGCGTTTAATCTGATTTTGTACTTCTTTTAGATCTTTTAGATGGGAGTTGTTAACTTTGCTCTTCACCACCATATCGTCGATGTAGACATCCACAGTGCTACCGATATGATTTTTGAACATCTTGGTGACCAATCGCTGGTACGTGGCCCCGACGTTCTTCAAACTAAAGGGCATTACTTTGTAGCCAAATATACCCCTTGGAATGATGAAGGTTGTCTTCTCTTGATCATCAAGATGGAGGGGAATCTGGTGATACCCCCTGCAAGTATCCAAGAAACTCAACTTTCTAAAACCAGCTGTTACATCCACAAGCTGGTCGATCTTAGGGAGGGGGAAAGGGTCCTTAGGGCATGCTTTGTTCAAATCAGTGAAGTCCACACAAACCCTCTACTTGCTGTCCTTCTTCTTCACCACCACTGTGTTTGAAAGCCAGCTCGGGTAATGGATTTCCCGAATTGTCCCAGCTTCCAAAAGTTTTTCAGTTTATTCAATAATGGCGTCCACATGCTGTGTTCCAGCCGTCCTCCCTTTTTGGACCATAGGTCAGCACTTTGGGCCGACATTCAGCCTGTGGCAGGCAACCCCAACATCAACCCCCGGCATATCATAAGGAGTTTAGGCAAACACTTTAAGGTTATTTGTCAGCAACTCGATCAGAGAGAGCACCTTAATTTTGGACAAGGATGTATCGATGACGAAGTACTTATCATCCTGCCGATCGATGTGTATCGTCTTTAGTTCTTCTACATCCTTATTCTCCGGCGTCTACCCCACATCGTCAATAGTAAGGGTCTTCTCATGCAGCTCCATCATTTGTACCTTTTTGGCCATTGTCTTTATGGTGCATGCCTTCAGAAAACACTGTTTGGCAGCCACTTGGTCTCCTTTTATTTTCCCCACTCCACTGGGGATCGGGAATCTAATCAGCTAAAGGTAGGATGAGGGGATAGCTTTCATGAGGTGTAATCAAGTTCGTCCCATGATTACATTATAGGGGGAAGGCACATTAACTATCTGGAATTCCGTTTGCAACATAATTCCCCCAATAGTCACTGGAATAGTTACCTTCCCCAAGGGCCAAACTGGGTCTGAGCTGAATCCAACAAGTGGGTTGAGTGATGGCTAGAGGTTGAACTCCTTGAGCTTCAATTTTTTAAACAGGCAGTAATACATGACTTCGGACGAACTTCCTTGATCAATGAGCAGCCTTTTCACGTCACAGTTAGTCATTCTCAATGTTACAACCAAGGTGTCGTTACGAGGGGTCTGCACCCCCACAAGGTCCTCATCAATGAAGGTAATGGACGCAGGGCCATCACCAACTTTGACATTTTTGCTTGGTGGTTATATCTGCATTACTTCCCTTAAGTGTGTAGCCTTTTGTATTTTGGCCCGGTATCTATATGGGTCGACGGTTCCTGATTCAACCGAACCATGCAGTACATTGATTACTCGGACCGGTCTTGCTTCGATCTCCTTCTATAGGACATCTTCCATTCATGGTTGCTCGACCTCGCTTTTTGTCTTGTCCCTATCAATAAATTGGTCAAGATGGCCAGCCTTGGATAAATCTTCCAAGTGGGTCTTCAGATACCAACACTGTTCCGTCTTATGCCCCTTCTCCCAATGGTAGGAGCAAAACCTCTTTTGGTCCCGGGATACTGTAAGCACCCCATTTTTTACCGCTCGGCAGTCTACACTCCGTCCAGACTTGTTTTCAAGTCATTGTGGGCATATTCCAATCGAAACCAATTCTCTAGGTCTGATTTTCGTCTTTCCATCGCTTCGCGGGCCTGTCAGGCCTAAATAGATACAAAATGACCAAAATGCCCTTAGGGGCATTGTCCTTTCCTTTTCGATTCCAATCCCACTCTCGAGACAGTTTATTCCTCGAGACGGTTCCAATCTAGGCATGTCTCCTCGGAGACGGTAAGACCCCTTTCCAATCCTTCTCTCGAGACAGTTTATTCCTCGAGACGGTTCCAATCCAGGCACGTCTCTTCAGAGACGGTAAGACTCCTTTCCAATCCCTCTCTCGAGACAGTTTATTCCTCGAGATGGTTCCAATTCAGGCACGTCTCTTCGGAGACGATAAGTCCCCTTTCCAAACCCTCTCTCGAGACGGTTCCAATCCAGGCACGTCTCTTCGGAGACGGTAAGACCCCTCTCCAATCCCACTCTCGAGACAGTTTATTCCTTGAGACGGTTTCAATCCAGGCGCGTCTCTTCGGAGACGGTAAGACTCCTTTCCAATCCCACTCTCGAGACAGTTTATTTCTCGAGACGGTTCCAATCCAAACACATCTCCTTGGAGACGGTAAGACCCCTTTCCAATCCCTCTCTCGAGACAGTTTATTCCTCGAGACGGTTCCAATTCAGGCACGTCTTTTCGGAGACGATAAGTCCCCTTTCCAATCCCTCTCTCGAGACAGTTTATTCCTCGAGACGGTCCGAATAGCGAAACTACTCACAAACCGTTAGAGTAGCGGAAATACTCACAAGTAGGTCGATATAGGGAATTGCCAACAACCCCTGTGTCACGACGACCGCCGTTAGAATGGCGGAAACACTCAAAACTCAGGTCAACACCAATTTCTGTTAGCCCACTTTGGTGAAAAATGACCAAACTGACCTTTGGACCTTTTCCGAGACTTTCCGGTCAAGATGACCATTTTGCCCTTAGGCATCCGAACGCCCTGGGAACCACACCGGCTCTGGGTATCAAACCGGTAACCCTCTGAGAATACTTCTTATAGTATGCTCAATCCTCCTCTACCTTCCCGGATCATTCCGAGTCGGTTCCGGCCAACCCGGTACAAAATGACCGTTTTGCCCCTAGTGGGCCTTTCTCCTTTCTCTACCACACCGGCTTTGGGTATCAAACCGGTAACCTCCTGAGACTACTTTTATAGTGTTCTCAACCTCCTTTTACCTTTCCGGATCATTCCGAGTCAGTTTCGGCAAACCCGGTACAAAATGACCGTTTTGCCCCTAGTGGGCCGGTCTCCTTTTCCGACCACGCCGGCTCTAGGAATCAAACCGGCAACCTTTGGGAACATTCTAAATAATGTTTCTAGATCCCAAGTCTTCTTCCAGGACAATCCGAGTTCGCCCCAGCAGCTTCCTAGTCCGATTGACCGTTTTGCCCCTAAAGGCTCGGTCAACCTTTCCGACACATTTTGTTCTCACTTTTCAAGTCAAATACCTCCAGGACACTATTTTAAGTGTTCCTGCTCCTTTCCAACCTTCTGGGTCATTCCCGGCTCCTTCAAATCATTCCCGGACTTTCCGGAGTCACTCCTAGTGAAGCCAGGCTAAAGATTGCATGGTAGTCACTAGTACAGGTGCCCAAATCTAGTCAAAGATACGTTGCTTGCCAACCTTAATAGTTTCCTAATTGGCTGGTGCCACTACTAGTGGCGCCAGAAGGAATTTTGGCCTAGCGCCACTACAACAGGCGCCAGTGTATTCCTCCCTCTATAAATACAGAGCCTCATTCAACGTGAAAGGGGTCTGCAAACTTAATCTAAAAATCATATATTTCGATACACAGAGCTTAAGCACCTCCTAAACCCTAGCCTCCCTAGTTTCTCCAAACCCTAGCCACCATACACAAACCCTAGTCTCATATACACTCCTATACATCCCCATACACTCATACACTAGCCTTCAACCATCCTTTGAAGACTTGAAGAGCTGCAACCTAAAGCTTGAAGACAACTCTTGAAGATTGAAGACAAAGATCAAGACGAAGACCGAAGATCGAAGACAGCACGGCGCGCAAAATAAACAAGACATACGGTAGGCTCCCTATTTAAATTTTCACACTTCCCCCCTCTCTCTTCTCTCTCCTAACCCACTTGGGTTTTCTCTATTTTAATCCCCCATCTATTTCCCCCCTTTCTTTGCATGCTTGAAACAAGGGGATTCCCAGTCCATGTGTGGGATTGGGCTATTGGAGAGTCACCGTGTCGGGGGCTTTCTTCTAGCCTAACCAGAGACCACGTGGGTCCGACCCCCTTGATTATGTGGTGAAGCCTTAACCTTGTATGTTCACGACCCTAAAATTGCATTATGCATATCATGATCTTGCATCTTCCAATATTCGTTTTCAAACTCGTTTTTAAAATCATTTTCAAACTTGTTTTCAAAATTGCATCAAAATCTCTTTTTCAAAAACTTGTTTTCAAAACCACAATCCTAGGGTGATTCTAGCCTTTCCATGGCTAGGGTTGCTTTAGGAAAGTGTTACATTCAAAGTGACCAATACGGTCCATATTTTCAAATCTTATTGTTTTCAAAACCGCTTTCCTAAAGTGGTTCTAGCCCTTTTATAGTTAGAATTGCTTTAGGAAAGTGAGACGTTTTTATACCTTTTAAAAATTCTCTTTCCAAATCCTTCCTCCTAGAAATCTCTTTTTCAACATACTTTCCTAAAACTCTCCTCTCCAAAATCGTTTTCAAAAACTCCCTTCCAAAATCTATTTTTCAAAACTCTCTTTTTCAACTCCTCTCCAAAATCTTTTCCTCAAAATTCACTTTCTAAAAACACTCCCTAGATTCACCTTCCTAAAAACTCTCTCCAAAAACCTTTCTAAAAAATTCTCTTTCCAAAATCTTCCTTCTAGAAATTTCCTCTCTAGGATTTTCCTTTTAAAATCTACGTTTCTAAAAACACACTTTCTAAAACTCCTTCTCTTTAAAATCTTTTTCCAAAAACTCCCTCTTCAAATTCACTTTCCAAAAATTCCTCCCTAGGATTCCCTTCTAGAAAAACCTTCGTTTTTCAAAAACGCACTTCCAAAAACTCTTTCCTTAGAGCCCAAGTCAAGCCTTAGAGCCCACAATTAGGAAACCTTAATTTTCTTTCCAAAAACATGATTTTCAAACTTTGCCCCAAACCTAGGTTTCCAAAATCTCTTGTTTTCACATCCAAACTATACATGTTTCCAAAACCTCTTCTCTACGTCAAAACTATAATTTTCTAAATCTAGGGTTTCTACAATTTCCTTTTCCAAATCCTTGCCAAATCTTATCCTCCCTTTAGGAAACCGAATCAAATCTCCCCGTTTAGGAAACTAGATCCCGTCCTCCGTTTTTGGAAACAAAATCAAATCTTTTCTTTTAGAGACCAAATCCAATCCCTTCCAAATCCAAATCTTTCCTAATTCAAATCCTTCCTAAACTTCCACTTTCCTAAACCTTAAGTTTCCAAAAACTTGAACATAAAAATCTTTCCTAATTCTACCTTCTTTTCAAATCTTAACTTTTCAAACCTAAGTTTTCAAACTTTTCCTAAACTCAAATCTTTCCTAATTTCAAGATTTTCTAAAATTCAAACTCTAAAACTTTCTAAATCTTAAACTTTCTAAATTTCAAATCTTTCTAAAATCAAAACTTTTTAAATTTGAAACTTTCTCAAGTTAAATCTTTCTAAACTTCCAAACTTTCTAAATTCTAAACTTTTCAAAACTTCAAAATCTTTCTAAATCTAAGGCTTTTCTAAACTCAAAACTTTCTTAATTTAAACATTTCCTAAACTGAAAACTTTTCTTTTTCAAACCTTTCCTAAAACGAAACTTTCTTATTTTCAAAACTTCCTTGTTTTCAAAGCTTTCCAAATTCAAAACTTTCCTTTTTCAAAACATTACAAAATTCAAAACTTTCTTAACTTGAAACTTTCCAAATTCTAAGCCTTTCTTAAACTAAAATTTTCCTAATTCAAAACATTTCTAAATTCAAAACTTTCCGATTTTCAAAACTTTCCTAATTTGGGAACTTTCCTAATCTTAAAACCTTTCCTTTTTCGAAAACTTTCTAAACTCAAAACTTTCCAATTTTCAAAACTTCCCTATTTCAAAAAATTTCCTAATTTGAAAACTTTTCTAATTCGAAACTTTCTTAATTCAAAACTTTCCTAAAGTTGAAACATTCCAAATTCAAAGTTTTCCTAAGTTGAAACTTTCCTAATTCTAAAACCTTCCTAAATCGAACCTTTCCTAATTCAAACATTTCCTAAATCCAATCTTCCCTAATTTCCTAAACCTTCCAAGTCAAGTCAAATATTTTCTAAGTCTCTTCTCTTTCCTAAGTCTAGGTTTCCTAAAACCAAGTCTTTCCAAAATTAATCTTTCCAAAGCAAGTCCAATCTTCTCAATTTCAATTTCCAATCTCCTTTTCTAATCTTAAATCAAATCCAGTTTTCAATTCAATCTCTTTCTTTCAATTCAATCTCTCTCTTCAAATCAATCTATTTTCAATCGGACTCCGGTCCGAACTACGACTGACCTGATTCCCCCAAAAGGATACGTAGGCAACCTTCATATGTGCGGTCACAATACTTTTCAAACTTTCAATTCCACTCTCATGGGTGCGGTTTCCAAAATCTTTTCAAATCTCAAATTCCAATCTATTTTCAAAATTCCAATTTCAAAATTTCTATTTTCAAATTTCTACTTTCACTTTTCAAACTTTCCAATTTCAATTCCATCTCTTCAAATCTATTTTCAAAATCAAATTAATCTCTTTTCAAATATATTTTTCAATTCTCTTCTATTGCACTTGCATATCATGCATCATGTTAATTTCTTTTTAAACATTGTTTTTCTAAAATGGATAGGATTGAACTACAGTTAATTAAAAACTCTCATAGGTGAATCTAGGGTAGATTGACACGTAGGTACCGAAAGGGCGGGGTAGGGTGATAGTTTAGTACGTCTTCCCTACACGTAACCAACCTCCGAACCTAGATCACTGATTTCAAAGACCAAAAGGAGTTATTTTTCTAAAACGGGCTAAATGTTTTCCAAAGGTTGCCAAACAACCTGTTTTCCTAAAAACCCTCTCTTGAGGAGATATTTTTAAATCGTTTTCCAAAACCCTAAGTGTAGTCTTCGGATTATTCTTGGTTTTTAGGTGACCTAACTCACCTTAATCAAGTTAGGTGGCGACTCCGAATCTTTTTCAAAAGCCCTTTATTCAAACCTGTTTTCAATTCAAACCTAGTCACACTCATTCTTCTAGGAGGGTGAGTTCTAACGAGAGAGTACAGCATTTTTTCCGCTTGTGTGAGTATTCCTCGAGTGCGAAAAATCTGGGCGCGACAGATACTGGGTCCCTTCATAACTTCAAGGGCCATTTAAAAAATGGTTTGTCACAGATCTGGGGCAAGATTTTATAGATGGGATCCTTAAAGACTGTGTAAACCCCATCATTCACCTTTCTTCCCCTGTTGTTGTCTTCTTGTCGGGGTTTCTTAGCTTCCTTCTTATTCGTTTTCTCGGCGACTATGTCGACCTTTACTGTACTTGGTTGAGGCACATTTTCATCTAATCTTGCGTAACGCTCGATTCTTAACATCAATTCCTATACGGTGAGGGCTGGCTTCTTCATTAAGGATTGCCGGAAACGATGCTCCCTGTGCAGGCCAATTTTGAATTAAGTAACAGCCAGTTGCTCGCTGCACTCGTCAATCTTGTTGTAAGCCTCCCAGTAGCGTTGTGCGTATGCCCGCAATCCTTCCCCCTCGTCTTTCCGTAAGGTTAGTAAGAAATCGACCTACTTGGGTTGCATGCTGTTAGCTATGAAACGAGCGGTGAACAGCTCGGCAAGTTATCTCCAGTTCATCACTGATCCGGATGGCAACTTGTCGAACCATCGCAAGGCTACGTCCCTCAAACTGGAGGGAAGATTCGGCACATCAAAGTTTAGTCACCACACCATAACACCATCATTTGCTTATAATGCCGAATATGATTAACTGGGTCAGCCTTTCCATCATACAGAGTGAACTTGGATGGGGTGAACTTTCGAGGAATTTGGTGGGACTCAATTTCCTTTGTGAATGGTATGGACGCAATCTGGTCCAAGGCCTTTTTGATCAGGATAGTTTGTTGCTTCTTATCCTCCAGCTTTTCATTAAACCATTTTCCCCAATCTTTACACTACCGACCATCCTCTGCTCGTGCATCGTTTTGCGGAGTCTTGCTCCTTCTTCGACGCCGATCTAATCGCCTATCCTTACAGCACTCGGTGCTAGAGGTGTAACTTCCTCTCATTTGGGGCACTGGAGCGTCCCTGCTTCTTGCAATTCTTTCACGATTTGGGGACCCTTCCCTGCCACGTTTGTCTCTTTCGGAGATTGCCTCTCTAATGACCCGAACCTGAAAAGTGAGGTAGGCAATCTCTTCACCGCGCCGCTGGATTTCCCTTTCAATTAAACGGAGCATATCTTCACTTGGGATGTGTCCACTGGAGGGCGAGGGGGCAAGGTCCTGATGGTGGTTTCTACAAAAATTTCACTCCCTAACATAATCCGAGTTTCTCCATAATCCGTCTTGTGCTTCCTGATGGCTCCCAGAAGAGGTTTGTATTTCTGACCTCAGTTTTCCACCTTGGCGCCGATCTATTGGGGTAGATTGACAATGCGTCGAATTGGTTTGATCTTTGCTGGAGGAGGCTTCGTTACCTCATTTTTTGTGGTTCTCTCCTCTTCCCCTTCAATCATTCAAACTCATGGTTATCTCAGTTTTCCCACAGACGGTACCAATTGTAAATGGGATTTTCGGGAAGGCCTAGCCGATCACTCAAGCCAATATTGATGAGTCCAAACTCTCTGCAAGCAAGAGAAGTTAGAATGGGTCGATCCTTTTTGGGCTGATCACACTCCGATGATTAAGTTAGCAAGCTTAATCAAGAGTTGAATAGATAAAAGTCGTATATACTTGTAGTTAAATGTTCATACCTGGCTCCTGAGGACTTCAGTATTTATAGTGTGATCGATGAAGTGTTTTGCCCTTGGTCTACCAAAAGGTCATCATGACCTGTTGGGTAGACCTCATCATTTGCCGCCAACTGACCGAATGCAAGGCCTGCCTTACCGTCGCTCAAAAATCCGGCTGATCGGACGTGCAGGTCGACGTCGCATGGGGAGCGGCTAGCGCATTTAATGTGGGTCAACTCCGCATTTAATGCTCTGAGACTGCTAGCGGTTTGGGCTTACCTTTCGCGGTTTTGGGCCTAAGTCAGCGTTAGGTCGGCACACTGGGCCAGACCATCCTTTAGTATTGATTTGGGCCGCCCCGCAGCCCAGCGTTAATTTGCGTTGATTGGGCCTAACCAGATGGATTAGGCCGTGTGCATTTATCCCACAATAACCGTAACCCTAATCCTGTTTTACGGTTAAGCCTTGGTTTAAGATTAATGGATTTGTCTTTATCAATACTTTATAACCGTAGCCACATATAAATTGTACAGTGTTCATATTGATTTGACCCTAATAATTTGACTAGTAAGTGGCCAGTACGTAATCCTAACCCATACAGACCCTAACCCTAACCCTAACAATGATCACCCTAAATGCCAAATTTCATACCACCTACTACTGATATGCTTAGCATGCTTGCTGACTTATTTATAACATTAATCTTGTTATAAAAATTTTTACTATTGTACCTGTCTTAAAATTCAATGTATAACTTTTTTTGATGAGTTGCCCAAAAAATTATTAGAAAATTTTAAAATACCGAGACAATGACTTGACTTGCGTACATCAAACTTTCCATATTTGGACACCTCAATAGATTCCATACCACCTATAATATATAATATATGGAAATAAAAGTGATGCCACGTATCTTTTTTGGTGGGGGGGGGGGGGGGGGGGGGGGGGGGGGGGGGTATTTACAAATTTCATACCACCTACTAATGAAACCAGCTGAACAATGATCGCTCTACCCCCACCCCCCCCCCCCCCCCCCCCCCCCCCCCCCCCCCCCCCCCCCCCCCCCCCCCCCCCCCCCCCCCCCCCCCCCCCCCCCCCCCCCCCCCCCCCCCCCCCCCCCCCCCCCCCCCCCCCCCCCCCCCCCCCCCCCCCCCCCCCCCCCCCCCCCCCCCCCCCCCCCCCCCCCCCCCCCCCCCCCCCCCCCCCCCCCCCCCCCCCCCCCCCCCCCCCCCCCCCCCCCCCCCCCCCCCCCCCACCCCCCCCCCCCCCCCCCCCCCCCGGCGAGACATGTTCGACCCCGTCGGGTTCCTAGTCCTCTACGAACACCCACCTCCTACTGCTCGTCCTGATCATTTACTGCTACCAACTCTTCATCGTCCTGATCAACGTCTGTAGTTGTCACCTACTGTGGATAGTAATCGGGGACATGTGTCACATGTGAAGGGTCGACACCATAAGTCGATGCTGAATATTCACTATGATACTCATGTGTCCCCTGTGAAAGCCCGACACCATAAGTCAATGCAAGCTATCCACACTGATAATCATGTGTCACTTGTGACGGCTTTCCCCCATAAGTCGATGAGAGGTAACCACTATGAAAATTATGAGTCACCTATAGCTTGATGAATGGTTGCCCCTATAAAAATCATGGCTCATATGTCCAGAACTACCACCTATAAACAGATTGTAACTATACCCCGGGTCAATTTGAAACATAACTGGAGAGACATGGCGGGCTGGACGACAATGTGCTATCCTATAAGGATCATGTGTGCCAAAGTAATTCTCGTTAGGAAATGATGGCCTATGTAATGCTGTTCTGGAACTCTGAGTATCATAGTTGGATGGTGTAGATGTGACGTACCTTGCACTATATCCACTATGCACGAAAGAAAGTATCGAAGAGGTGGATTAGCGTGCAGGGGTGGAATGAGGTGGCATGCCGTGTGGCACACTGGGTGCCAGGGAACTAGAATGTGGGCATCGCGGGTACGTTGTCGATGATGCAGGACGCGGTTCGACTCATGTAGGAGGGATAAAAAAACCATGGCACATTCCTTGTATGTCGTACATCTGCTGTAATGACTCCATCCTAGGAAAGTCATGTATAACGCGTGCTCCCATTTCATATTCATCCGTCCATGCTTCTGTCTGAAAATATAATTTAATGGCATTTATTACAATATCAAAATAAAATTTTAGTATTTAACATTTAACTGCATTTACCATCGAATCTATGGTACCTTCGACACCTGAATAGCCTTTCTCCATGCACTTGACAGGATTCCCAATATGGAGGCTAGTGATGTTTCTATACCAAGTTATATAAGGATCAGCGGAGGATACAGGTTTATCATAAATCTCGCCGTCAACTACACGGGCCATCCTGTGTAACTAGAGTTCTATATACACTCATGATAGACACTTCAATCTATTACGGTCCTCCGCCTTCGATCCACTGTATGCAAATCCCTCCTGGTGTTAGGATAGTCTGGTATGTGCTGTCTCATTAGGAACTGGCGCATCACTTGATCTAGTAGATGAACTCAACAATTTCAAAGCATAAGAAAGGGACTGCTATCCTCCAAACCTCTATCCTAGCAAAGTAGTATTGGGGCAACACATCCATATAAGCCTCGTATGGGGTCCAACAAAACTAAAGAATTCAAAACATACAATCAATTGTCATGTATAATACAACTCAAATGTAACAAATGTAAGACATACTGTCAATGTATAACTCACATCATCGAGTCGAAGTCGGTCTAACTGATCCTTGTACACAACGAGCACATGAGTGAAGACGTTTGTGAGGAAGAAATCATCATGCCACCTCCCCCCTGTCCACCATGAAACTCTTGTTCCCCAATAATAAGCGGCTGCTGTGCAAGTGTAGCAAAAGTCGACTTCCGTATGGGCGACATAATAGGGAATCTCTCCCATACCTAAATCTGAATGAATATGAGTCTCAGTACAGAATGATACGATCTTCGAAAAGTAATAATAACATGAGTAACAAAATATTTTGTTTTGCATACCTGCAACAATGTAAGCGGGTCCAAGAATTTAGAACTGCTAGGACGTACGACACAACATAACCCCCTATACAATGATGCAAGGACTGCACTACTCGCTTTACAACAATGCAAGGACTGTACAATAATATTTTTAGTACTATATTTTTATTAAATTAATATTTTTACAATGGCAACACATCATATCATTTATTTCCAAAATATGTATACTAATTTTACTAATAATTATTTGTCATTTTATAACACATTTATAACATTTTATTACTAATTACTAAAATATTTTAATTATTACTTATATCTATTTTATAGTATTTATAGCTCTATTAATTTAAACTAATCCTTTTTTTTTATTTTATCCTTAAAATTATTTATTGCAAATTATATTATAAAATAACTATATTTTTAACAATACTAATTTTACTATTATGTTTTTTACAATAATATTTTTAATACTATATTTTTAGTAAATTAATATTTTTACAACGGCAAAATATTTTTACAGTGGCAACACATCATATCATTTATTTCCAAAATACGTATACTAATTTTACTAATAATTATTTTTTCCATTTTATAACACTTTTATAACATTTTATTACTAATTAATAAAATATTTTAATTGTTACTTATATCTATTTATAGTATTTATAGCTCTATTAATTTGAACTAATATGTTTTTTTTTTATCCTTAAAATTATTTATTTTGAATTACATTATAAAATAACTGCATTTTTAACAATACTATTTTATATTTTTAAAAATTATATTTTTAGTAGTATATTTTTATTAAATTAATATTTTTACAACGGCGAAATAATTTTACAATGGCAACACATCATATAGTTTATTTCCAAAATGTTATTTACTGAAAAAATGAACTTATTTTGAATATTATTTTCTTGTAAATAAAATTTGATTAATGAAAATATATTTCCCAGTTAATTTTAACTTTAACTCTCACAAAAATTTCGAATTTATACATTTAAATAAAAATATTAATTTAATAAATTTCAAAATTTTCAAATTATTATTAATAAATTTTATAATGTAATATATGTAAATAATAATATTATAACCTAAATAGGCTAAACAAGATAAATAACAAATAACCGACACAAATAATCTATTGCATTATAATATCTTTTGTACAATAATATATAAGCTACCTTACCAACACAAATATATAAGATATCCTACCAATGAAAATAATCGACTGTTGCAGTGCGAGAAACAAAGGAGGCCTTTTTCGGACTAACAGGAGCAACAAAGATGGTTACAAAAAAATGCAAGTATAACATGCGTTTTCCCCACTATTTTTTTTTGCCTTTTGTAGGCTTTGCAGAAAATTTCGGAAAACGCAATCTTGAATTGCGTTTTCTCTGAAAATATAGTCCAAGGTTGCGTTTTACCTTATTTTAGGAATTACTTTTTAAGATTCAATATTTTGAAAATAAATTTCAAAAATAATATTATTTTGATTAAAAAAACTCAAGATTCTTTGGGGCAATCATATAAACACTCTGTCAATACACAGAAATTATCCTAACAAACACTTTTCTCTGAAGTGGAAATGTTAGTAGACAAAGTGAAAATACAAATTTCAAAATATATTAAATTTGAAGTTTCCGAGGATTATATTGACAACCAATGAGACCCTCCTGTGAATACTCACACAACTATTGTGAACTTGGAAGGTTATCCCATGTATCCGAATTACGAAAAACAATACATTAAACCAGTGTGGAACTACAATCAAAATAAAAAAACAAACTTAAAAAAAAAAAAAAAGTGTGGAACCTATTGTTCCCATCAGGTCGGGGTACATCTGCCGGGATAATTTTTCGTTAACTTGGCATTTCTCTTATGAATTGGACTTTAGTATTTCCCTTAAACTTTCTTTTTAGTATTTACCTTAACATTCACGAGTGAAAAAATCTCCTCTCTGGAATACAAGTAGACAAACAACTTAAATCCCACTGTGGTCGCCACAGACTTTCACTAAGCCAGGATACCAGTGATGAATTCGAGAAAGACTTGTAACAGAGAAGAAGCATTAGGTAGAAGAAACATTAATTCATGTAGTTTGTGTGCAAACATAGTACATATCCACAAGCTGCCCTGTTTGGTAAACTTCTGTTTCTTTGATGAAACAATAATTTAAAAGGAAAAATAAAAACATTAGTAACCCATTTTGGAGAACACCTTCAGAGATCAGAAGCAAGCTGATAAATGCAAAGTAGATGGCATCCTCTCAAAATCTCTTAAAGATACATTTCCCGATTCCCTGGAGTGCTTAAAACTTCTCAATCCTTTGAGAATAGAGCTACCAAATCTCAACTGAATATACACCCCCAACTGTTTTGATTCCTACAATTCTGAAATATAGATGCATGGTAGGGCTCCTTTGAAAGCTTTTTGACCTTTCTGAAATGCAGTTTCCAATGACAGAAAAACATGTTCAAAACACACCCTTTTAATCTATACAGGCAGCTGAAACCAACTTCTTATACGACTTCATTGCACGCGTTCCCCAAACTAGTAAAAAATAGGAAATAACCTTCGATGCTCCCAATCTCAATGAACAGTGACAGCACAAGCTGCGACCAATAATCTGGCTGAGAAGTTCAAGCTGTGACTGAATATGGCTTATTTATATAAAACATGTATGACCAGGCTACAAGTTCTTTTGCTATCATATCTACACTTCTGCTGCTGAGGTATTTGAAAGTGAATAAGCAATCTCACAAAGAGATTGATGCAAGGAAGAATGGAGCTGAACTAGATACCAAGTCCCATTCTAAAGTTTGATGAGAATGCTACTGAAAACAGGATAATAGGCTTCTAGTTCAAGCTGTTCTAGGATCTGTTGAGTAGCCCAGAGATAAGAAGAGTGACCCTCGATGAGTTCTGTCACATCAACCTGTGAAACAAAAGCAAAATATATTTCAATTTGAAAAAGGAGATTACAGCACTGAATGTGAAAACTATCCCTGGTAACAAATTTTGATGGCAAGAAGATACATACATTCTCAATTCCAGGAACATCAACTGGTTGAATTCCAGCTAAGCCTTGAGTAAGTAGGCTGTTCAAATATAACAGTTTAGAGTCTACACAATTTGAAAAAAAACATCATTTCACCAATTCCCTATTTAGCAGTCCTGCTAAATTGAGACAATACACGTCATAAAACATATGCATAGACAGATACATATACACAAACACACAGAGCAGGGCATGTCATGCTGTACACATGCTGCCTTCCTTGTCCCATTTTTTCCAGTCTCTTTTCCTTTTATCATTCATTTATTCTTAGTCCACTCATGGAGAAGATGCCAGTGGGCCCCACATGAACGAGCGTAGGAGTTTATATGGCAAGTTCTACACTTACAATATAGCATTGTTTCGAAAGAAGACACATGAGCAACATGGAAAGAGTAAAAGAAAGAGTGGAGAAAGAGTTTTGCACATATATTAATATGCATACACATATATACTTTCTTCAGAACTTCAGAGAGTCCCAATCGAGTGAACCAGAGATCAACGTTACCATTCCTGTGCTACCAATTCATCCACACACAGTTAAGAAAAAAAGAAAAAGAAAATAAAGAGGAAGGTCAAACGGCCATATTGCCCCAAAAAATATATAATCTTTTCATCATTTTGGAACAGGGCATATTTCTTCTGTTATAAATGTGCTAGACCTTTCCTTCCAGTATGTAGTTATTAAAAACTAACAAATAAAACCAATATAATTGAGTACCATGCAAGACAATATCACCATCTATAAATACATCGTAACTCTATAAATACATGTTAGAGTATGCAAGGGCTGTATGTACTGCCTGAGGTTTAGCTTAAGTCTGTCCAAGAATCCAATCTCAACCCACTCAATGAAGCCCAAACTAAATGGATAACAAAATTACAAAATCAGTTCACACAGGGTGTCCAATGTATATATGCTTCTTTACATTATCCGTGTGCACTGACTGTGTAAGTCTAGCACATTTAAACAGCTTCTAAGATTTTTATTTGGTGTGATTGCATATCTTGCATACCTAGCACGGAAAGCAACTCCAAGCATCCAATCATTTGTAGAATAAGCATTCACAAATCTCCCAGCTACAACCTGCAAATCAGCAGGACATTACTTTTAAAACCCAACAGAGGGTCGGAATGGTTAGCATGAAAAAACATCTAAGAGGATACTTCAAAACAAAAGACAATAGAACAAGAATAAAAATATAACTCCAATTACCTTTCTAGCTGCTTCCCAGTTCTCATCTTTAATTGCAATGGGTGCCCCAAGAAGAACAACTCTTTCAACAAGTTCAGCTGCCAAATTCAGCAGAAGTACATTAGGATCATCCAAGGAAGCCAAAAAAAAACTCATGAAAGAAGGAATATTTGTGACTGGTAAGCAGTTACCATTATGGTCAGCTTCAGCCAAAAACTGGAGACACTTGTAAATCACTCGTGCTCCAAGTGAAAAACCAACTAGTGTCACAGGCCTGAAAAATATGCGAGCAACCACTAAAAGAATTGAATATAACTGCACAATCAGATGGTCAAGGCAATGGAGCAAGAAAGATATTAATTTTAAAAAGCCTTGTCTACCTTTGCCCTTGCAATCCTCTCAGTAACACTTCAGCAAGCAGCTTTCCTGCCTTGTCAGATCTGCAAAATGCTTAAAGATTAGCGAGAGATTTCCTAAAGGATGGTAACACTTTTTTTTTGGTGGGCAAAAAGGGGAGGGGAAAACGCTGTCCCTCACAGATAGGACACATTTAGAAGTGAGAACCAAACTTATAATCCCACAAGGAAGATATGGTGAAACCTTTCTCATTATGTAGAAAGATAAGGCGGGGAACTATAGATTATCCTAAGGAATTTAATCAATGACATCAATCTTCATGACGGACAAGTGATGACCTTCAAATTTGCATTTTGAGCAATCTTACAAACACTTTTTAACTTTTCAATATTTCAATACAACCAAATAAGTGCAGGCAGATTGTATGAAATTAACCTAGAGCCTGTACAGTTTCTTTCCCTCTTCTTTTGGTCTTCGTCCGACTGTTAAGTGACAAGACGAACCTGTTTACAGCAATTGTCCATTTGCTGTCAATAAAATCAGTAGCGGCAAGTAATGCTGCTGGCCAAGCCAATGCTGCAAAAAGCGTGCTTAATACAGTCATCATGGCACCTTGTTTCATCAACTCCATTGCAACTCCTGCAGCAATTCAACATTATACACTCTCTGTCACAGCAGAAGCTAATTTTTAATTATAGCAGCTATGAGGCTGTGGTCAGTTACTTGAGGTAAGCCAGTCCTGAATTGCAGTGCTTACAGCAATCAGATTCTTGGACTCCCACTGCAGTGCATACCTAAAGCAATGTCAAGGGTGTAAGAAATATGAAAGCAATAATTGCTCTTTCTAGGCTCCATGACATACAAGTTCTGTTTCCAATACAAAAACTGACAATATGACAACCAAAACCAGACAGAAGGAAAAAATGAAATAAGCATATTCATGAAGCCAAGCAATTCTAGTATATCCAAGTTGCATAACATAATAATCTCCAGGAAAGTAGGCCTCAGCTCATCAATCTCATCCCACCCTTAATCAACTAGACCATGTGCACCACAGAACTAGTTGAAAGTAACCTTAGCTTTGACAGTTAATAGTTTTGAATTGTATGCAAACCTCTATAGGTGGGGTTGTTAAGGGGCAATGAAAGTAAACTTATTGCATGTCCTATGAAGCCTACAATATTTGAAAAGCTAATAGACATGAATTGGTTGCTTTGTTCTTTGGATTAATAGAAGAATTTAAGATAAGGATACATGACCCATATATTATAAAATAATGAACACAAATCTTATAAAGGATAGCAGAAGGTAAAGACCCTTGAAACTCTCCAATGAGATAAAAGGCGCCATTGACCTATCAGCAAAGATGGATTCTGGACTCAACTGGACTCCAAGAAGTGCAAACTAAGAACCAGATGGTAATTGCATCTTCAACTGGCCTCTTGAGTTACTATATTCTATGCAATAATAAATCAGGGACTGTTTGACATAAAGAAATAAAACAAAATATAAACATTACAACAATGCAGAAATTTTTTTATCTGCATTACAATCAAAGATTGATTTATTACTTTTCAATGATAAAATAATAATATTGTTCAGAGGATGTACCATGCAGGACAAGCCAATAATAAGAACAAAGGAGATCCAAATTAATCAAGCAGAGCAATGAAAAGAAAAGAATAAGGAACGCAAATGCCAAAAAAAGTCACACTGGAAGTTAATGGAGCAAATTACATCTAGCAGGATGGAGATATCTATAATGAAATAATAAACAAGAGTCTCCAACGTTAAGGAAGGTGCCAAATATTTGGTGTACCTTTCCAAGTTATCACGTTGTCCTTCCCAAGGCTTTATAAAATCTTCCTCCTCAAAAACAAATCCTGAGACCAAAATCCCAACTGCAAGCCGCTGACAGAAAAATGTTTAATGAGAGTATAACCTTGAATCCACATTTATTCTACGAGAAGCACCTTTGTATAAGAAATGGAAAGAAGGAAAACGAAAAATACAAAGGATGACAATAATTGGAAAGATTGGAAGACTCTTTTTATTGAGGCGGGGGAGTGGGTTGAGGAAGAGACCTCTAAATTGGAAAAAGGAAGCCAGAATACTCACGCCCTGGTTGTGGTTTTCCCCAATAGCTTTGAACACAAATTCATCAACACTTCCAATTCTCCTAGCCATTTTACTCCCCGTAAGTCCAGCTCCAGCAGCTGGTTTGATCAAAATATTAGCACAAAGACTAATGTTGCGTTGAGTAATGTAAAGCATGAAAACATAACTGTTTAACCGAGCATCATACTTCATGTATTAATTTACACTTATGACAGAAGCCACATTGCACAAGCATACGCCTTTCCCCATTTCATCCATTAATAAATTGTGATATATGGATAAAGGTAAAACAAAAGTTGTAAAGAAAGCATATAAACCCAAATTTAAGATCTCTCCATCCACCTATCAGAATTATTTGGCATTGCATTCAAATATTGTATAAATGAATATCCACTACAACTACTTGAGATTTGTAACCATTTTTGCCAAACCCAAAGGAAAAAAAGGAAGGATTTTTTCAATGGGGAATTCTTAAAATCTATTCAAGAAGTATAATAAGTTATTCACCTCCAAATGATGCAGCCACAGCAACAGAACCAGCAACAGTTCCTGCAGCACTTGCCGCTGCAGCGAACCCACTAGCTCCTATCACAGGGATGAGAGTGCCCAATGTAGGTGCCAAAGCACCAAAACCGGCAGCAATAGCTGGAGCAGCTAAGCCTGTCGCAGAACCAAATACAAACTACAAGTCAACAACACTCATGTCATAAGAAACTTGGTTGATAATGGCCTTTATAATATTCAGAAGCCTAAGAAGTACCGAGTATATCATACCACCAGTAATTGCCAATAAGGTTCCTCCAGTTAATGCAGCAGCACCTATTATACCTCCACGTTTCCACTTGGCCCAAGAGCTTTTTGGCGATTGGGTTTCCTCTTCCTTTGATTGTTCCTCTTTGGCTAAAGCCATCGCAGAGCAAGCAACTATAGTCTCAATAGCTTCCTGCAAACAGATAATTTCTCTTTATGTTTCAGAGGGTACAAATCCACAGTTGAAACAAAGAAAATATGTGGAATAATAGATTTCACAAAACATGCTTGATTCCCTGTGCACAAGGCTAGCAAGCATTGTGGCCAGGATCCACCCACCTCAACTACTGACAGAATATATGATACCGTCTAGATTTTGATTTGTGACAAAATGAAACAATCTGAGAGGCTGTTAATACAGGTGTTAGTCTCAGCCTTACCAAGTCCCTCACACCCAACCCCAAAAGAAAAGAGATAAGAAACCACACCCATCATATTATGAAGTCTAGGGGATTCACTACTTTCCTCATTCAGAATGAGTGGAAACCTCTAATGAGGAAGGAAAGAAAAGGGAAAAGGAGCAAAACCAATGCAGTTTCAATTCCCATCAAATAAGTTGGGGACATGGAAGGAAATACTTTCAAGAATTTAAATGTGCCATAACAGTTCAAATTCCCAACACTGAAGGCCTGCTTTCAAGACTTCCCCAACTTTGAATATTGATAGGGAATGCAAAAGATTTAAATAAATAGTGTTTGGTGTGAACCTCAACTTGTTAAAGCCTTTCTAGAAGATCATGACAGGTGCTTCTACACTGGCTAAGGCATAAGCATGATCTCCATCAATCCAAAGTAATGTGTTGATATAAGTGTGGCAGCAGATTGTTTCACAAAGTTGAATAGTAAACCGCAATGGGGTAAAAGTAGTCCATTTTGATGGGATTAGTAATAATATTCTCCAGTTAAAACACATTCTTTAAGAGTTATCAAACATCACATGATTCAGTAATAGGAGTGAAACATTTCTTTTGGACTCTTCATGATTCTGATAAAGGAAACATATAAAAAAAATAAAATCCAACACAATGTCTCATGCTTCACATTAAAGAGCTGATTTGACCATTCCTCCTAGTTGCAAGCGTTTAGAACAAAACTAGATTGGTCCATTAGATCTCCCTCGAAATCCTGTGTGTCAGAAAAAGAATGGTGATAGTGATTTGCTATGCATCAAACTGATTAATCTTTCCCTTCAGTCTTGAACCAGTAAAATATCGACTGTAACTTTACAAGCAGAATCTTCAGATACAGATCCATCATTACATAGATACTAGACAGTAAAAAGAAAATCTGCCATATTTTATCCGGTTGTGGTGGGGTCTACATAAAGTGGGAAATTGTAGATATGTACATATATATGGCATATCTAGAGTATAATTCACAAAAAGTGACTATATGACAAAAACAAACCATGTTAATCCACTTGATGTCAAACCAGGTTGTCAGCAACCGCAGAGCTACACGATGTCGAGCATCATAGCCCTTCCTACGTTGTTTAGATTTTTTGTTATCTTCAGGTACATTGGAGAGACAAGCTGAAACAAGCTCATAAAGAACTGTCACTTTCCTCCGGTAACTAAGCATCATAACCTCCCCTATGGGTTTTTCATCCATATGACTTCCAGACTGATAAGCAGCCTTTTCAATGCTAACCGTATTTTGCTTTGACTCCTGTGGAGTTTCAAGGTGCGTATTTTCCACTTCAGAGTTTGATTGCATCTCAGCAGAAAATTTCTGCCTACATTCTTGTTCATACTCACGATGTTTTTCCGTCATAGACTCAATATCAGAAGGAGTTGTTTCCAGGGTACGTGTCATGGCATCAACAGCTTTCGATAAGGCAAGTTCCTTATCCTTCATTTCTGA
The DNA here is from genome assembly GCA_033060915.1 of Euryodendron excelsum. Lineage (NCBI taxonomy): Eukaryota > Viridiplantae > Streptophyta > Magnoliopsida > Ericales > Pentaphylacaceae > Euryodendron > Euryodendron excelsum. Next base: position 16,234,949 of record CM065383.1, read on the forward strand.
GGAAGCATCACCACTTTCTTCTGAGAGTAATCTCAAGAACTGTAATAAAATAAACAATGGTCACTAAGAAAAAGGATTGGAAATGAAATAAACCCCAGCAGCATGGGTGCTGAGGTGTGGGAAAAGAATTTCCTACTATTAGCATTTTTAAAATGACAAGAAGTATTTTCTACGAAGAAGTCTAAAGACATAAGCCGTACTTCTCTAGGCAAAAATCATCTCAATCTCTACTGAAAAAGGTAGATGAAATTGATCACTTATACAATTATAAATCCTTGGTTACAATAATAAGAATGGCATGGCTATAACAAAATAACAATAATAATAATAACAACGATGTCATTACTATAAAAAAAAATAAAAGAATTTTAAAAAAAAAAAAAGGGCAGCCCCCGGTCAGGGGAGGGTCAGATGTACGCAGCCATACCCTGAATGCAGAGAGGCTATTTCTGTGTTTCGAACCAATGACACCAAATTTCAATGCAGCAACCTTACCACTACACCAAGTCCCACCCTCACTATAAAAGAACAAAGTATTCAAAACAAACTGTACTAATCACGGAATTAGAATCCAGCTTTAAGCCTTGATGCCATACATATGCATATTAGAATTCAGCATTTTCTTTGGCAATCTTATTTAATAAATGTCCATATCAACATGTGTTTGGTTCCGTGGTCAGAGCAGCATTGCCCCTGCTGTGCATCTCTTGCTGATCTTTAATTTCTCACGCCAATCAAAAAAGGGAGGGAAAAAATACTAGAAATCAGAAATTAAGAAAACCATTACCAATTGAATTTAATTCTGACTCATCAGGGTGAAAAATAACAAGAAACAATAACCTTTTTCTTTCCAACTTTTAACTCCTGCAGTCCTGTATTTCTAAACATTATCATTCCAATATTAACGTACCATAGACAGCGGAAGCTAAAATTAGCAACAAATTGCCAGTTTGTGACACTTTTTTCAAGATTTTGACACGAACACATTGAAAGCTGTAGGACAAAACCTTCTGGATATATTCTTTTTCACATTAATTGTTGTCTAAAGACGCATGAAACATACCGCCCCAATATGATGCTTAGCAGGAGAAGACCCGGCAGTTTCCTCAAGCCCAGTCCATGCGTTATTATCAATCTCTAGGAATCTGCTCTTGAGAATAAGTGTTATAGAACATCAACCCCAAACGAACAATCAATCGAAAAATTACCAGAATGCTCAATCATGAAAAAAAAAAAAATGCATGTTAAACTAATGCTTTTTTAATTTCCAGAAAAAAGAAGGAAAAAAAAAAAGTCAACTAAACCAAACGGAATAGCTGCATTAGAGACGGTAAAAGAATTTAATTTTTCGGATTCCCAAAAAAGTAAAACCAAAGATTCAAATTTTTACTTTCTTCTCATTTCACAAAATTTCTCAGCAACCAAACAAGGCAACAAGCAACCACTGATACAAAACTCATCTAATTAACAAAGAGTAAAGAATCCATTATATACAATGTATATATACATATATGTGTATCATTCACCTGAAAATGGGGCGGAGGAGGCCGGCGGATTCGTGGACCCAAAGCTGCGGATCCTCCGAGACAGAATCGCTACTGCTGCAGCTGCTGATGCGCTCACCGAAAAGGTCATCATCGGAGGAGCCCAGCAGGCGGGTTTGGTGGATCTGGGCCTGGTGGAGGGCCAGCCCGAACAGGGCTCCGGCGGCGTACCTCTGCGTCGGCGACAATAATGACCACATCGTGGTGAATCGTGACTCGAACTTTAGGAGAAGATGAGAGACTAAAGCATTAAAACCGAAAGCAAATTATTCAACTGCGAGCGTTTGAATTAGGGTTTTGAATGGAAATTGAATTGTTCAAATTGGCACCTGGAGGACAGGACTCTTAGGAACTTGACCAATATGCCAAAAACTCAGGTAAGACCACCACAATCCGGCGCTGAAGTCTACGGCGGCCTATTTTTTTCAGCTAGTTGACTTCGCCGGTCCTCCCCAGCCCGCCAGGACCGTACTAACTCCATTGATTTTCTTCAAACGGCCTTTATAATGAGAAGCAAAGCGGCTCGGAATTCAGGAGGTCTACGACGTCGTTCCAATAAGAATTATTTTCAGACTTTTATTAAGAACCTTGGTGCTAAACTTACCATAAACTAGTATGTAAATGAGGGCAAAATGTTAACATATGCTCTTAAGAAAAAAATTAATGTAGTAATCCTATCTTAAAAATTAATGTAGAAATTCTATCTTGAAATACAAAATATTAACTCTTCATATTTAAATTTTTTTAAAACGTAATTAATGAGATTATTAGTATTCTCAACATTTATATTATCTTGTGTTATATACTAATTTATAAATACTAAATATACCCTTACTAAGTTTTACATATCTTTGTAATTGTTTTAATTAAAATATAAAATAAAAATTAAGATAAATTTATTACATTAATTTCAGAGCATACAAAATTGTCCTTCAAATACCTTTATGCTCTATGCTCCATGGGAATCAAAAAGACAAAAAAAATAAATTGATATAGTAATAAAATTAATAAGTGAATATGAAAATAAAATTTATGCATTTAAATATATATTTGTTTGTAAATATATTTGTGAAGATGAAAATTACAATAGTTATATTATGATTATATAGTTTTAAATTTAATATTAAGGACGGACTTAAGAATTTGCATTCGTTAATGTTAGTAATGTTCAAGCGTAGTTTTGAAAATTCCTTTGTTTATTTGGTAATTGTATTGGAAAAGAAAAATATTATGTAATTTTTTATCTCAATAAGAGCTCTTAAATGAATGTCTTTACTGTAATTTGAAATTTATAAGAAACTCACCTCCCCTCCCTTGCCGAAAAATGGTATCATACCAAAAAAGAAGGGCAAATTACATCTACTTTTCTTGAAGTTTGAGGTGAGTTGCATTTTTTCTCAAATGTTAAATTTTTTAACAGAATATATGTGATGCCAGCCAAAAAAAGTAGGTTTATTATTTAAATTACCCCTAATGTGTATGAAATGACATAAATAGGATTTTTTTTGCTTCTAAAATTAATTTGTGTGTTAATTTTATAAATCTTTGTTTTTTTGCTTCTAAATTCCACCACGTGTGTTGATTTTTTTTTTTTTATAGTATATAAGATCTAAAAACTTTAATACAATTAATTTTCTTAAGTTAAACCGTTCTCTTTTTAATATAAGTTAACTAACGTTATTGCTTTTTATATTACTTTTTGTAGAGCATTTTTTCTCATATTGACTAGAACTTTTTTTTTATAAAAATTTATAGAATTTATATAGGGCTTTAATTATAGCACATAAAGTTTTAAAAAAATATGAGACTTGTAATTTATTTATTGATTAAAATGGCATTTTATACAGATATGACATTTAATTTGCTCTTAGAATCTTGTATTGGTACTGGATTTTTTTTCATTAGAAGAAGGCTAAAAATTAACACACTAATTAATTTCACAAACAAAAAAAAAATCTATTTATGACATTTCATAACCATTAAGAACAATTTAGGTAATGAACTTATTTTTTTTTTACTGAGATCACATATATTCTGTTAAAAAATTTAACATCTGAAAAAAAATGTAACTCACTACAAACCTCAAAAGAGAAGAATGTAATTTATAAAACCTCAAGAAATGAATTGTAATAATCTGAAACCTCAAAGAGGTAGATATAATTTGCCTAAAACGAATTACCATCAAATATTGGTTTAGGAATTCAAATCTACAGTACAACACTATTAATTTTGTAATTAGTGTTGTACTTTTTAATTTAAAGCCTTATTAACATGTACCCTTACATACATTTTGAGCTTACGTTGTCTATAATTTTTGACACTAAAAATATAATTTTCAATGCATTATACAACCAAACAAAATAAACTTAAAATGTGAGTAAAGGCACATGTTAACATTTATCTTTAATTTAAATTTGTTTTTTTATCAAACAATTTGCCTTCCTAAAACCAAACATGCTTACATTGTGAGCAATGTTGACCCTGAATTCCTCTCTCCATTGTCTCCGTATATTACACTTCTACCCACACTTTCTCAACCTTTAACCACCTCATAAGCTATATAAATTTACTCTCTCGTTGTAAGTCCCCAGTACATCAGGCCCCTCACCATCTCAGCCTTCGACATATTCCCAACCTATTCGTCCTCCTAACGAAATTCTAATGTGTTCAAATGTTAGTTGAATCTTCACAAATGGCCTTCCTACTATGCAAACTACTTGGAAGGGGGGGGAGGGGGAAATTATGTTATGCCACTATGACTGATAAATTTGCTGTTACGTTACAACATCAGCAACATGTAGAAAAGCTTCGTCTAGGAAAAAAAATTGGTTGTACAGTAATTTGAATGCACCAGATGGGGAACCTCATCATCATGGGTGCAGATAGTCACAAAATGCTCCCTTCTTGCAATGTCCACTCTCGTAAAATTTACAAACTCGCTGCCCTTTGGGAGGAGGCCTAGAGTAATTTCCACCACCACCGCCGCCGCCGCCGCCATATCCATATGATGACTGCCTACTCCATGATGCCCTACCCCTGCCAAATCCCGAATCCCCATTCTGAAAAGCCCAGTCCCTCGGACCAATAAACCTCTCCCCACCATATCTCGGCTGGCTCTCCCACCCCATAAATCCGGCTGAAGGGCTCCCGTTCATGTTCACATTTCCTCGTGCTGTCCCCAGACCAGTTGCCCATCCCACATTTGGAATTCCTTGAGTTGATCCACCACCCAAACCCAAGTTCATATTGCCCTGAATTGTTCCCCAGCCAGTGTTCATAGGTTTAAGCCCTGTTCTATGAGCAGTGTTTGTATGGACCATGTCCCGACTGAAGGTGGATGATGCAGGAAGCTGGCTGCTCGAATCAGCTTGAGATTGGTTAACTGAAATATCAGTGGGCTGTGTTTCTACCTTCACTTCAGCACTTGTACAGGATTGACCACCAGACCTCTTTACAGGATCAAGAACATTAGCCGGAGATGCTCCAAGTGGTTCATCTGTAATGGTAGATTGATAAGGTAATGGTATATCCCCTGTGGAGCTCAAAGCGTCACTTTTTCCTGAATCAAGCGGAGGGCTCAATCGGCCTATAGAAGTAAAACAATCATTTTTAGAATCTTGAAACAATTCCTCATCAGAGTCTATCACTGAAGTAGCAGAAGCCAAGCCACATTGAGACTCCATTGCATCAACTTCAGCCAATAGATCTGAGACTGATTCTTCAGCTAAAGTGCTAAACTCAAAGGGTTCAGTAACAACTGCCTGCCAACTAGATGAATTAATTGCAGGATGTGATAGGGAAGGACGAGTAAGTTGGTCACAATTAGAAGTTGGAGCAGCAGCATAATCACTAGCCACTTCAGGTGGATTCAACGACGCCACAGACACAAGACCTGAATCCCATTCCTTGACAGAAGGTTTTGCGCAAGTAGGGGAATATCCACCCCATTCATCAGCTGTTTCAGGAAGTGTCCCACCACCCACCACCAGACTGGAAGCACTGCTCCAACTAGGTCCAGAATCTTGAACAGGAACATTTGAGGAGACAGGCGCCTTGTTTTCAGTAGCCTGAACTTTCTCATCCCCATCGCTACTCTTTGGTGAGGGACTTGGCAGATTCTGGATACTTGAATCAACTTTCTCATCCACATCCATTGGCTTTGGTGGGGGACTCGACAGATTCTGGATACTTGAATCAACTTTCTCATCCACATCCATTGGCTTTGGTGGGGGACTCGGCAGATTCTGGATACTTGAATCTATTTTCTCGTCCCCTAACATTTGCTTTGGTGGGGGACTTGGCAGATTCTGGACACTTGAATCAGCTTTCTCGTCCCCAAACATTGGTTTTGGTGGGGGACTTCGCAGATTCTGGACACTAGAGTCAACTTTCTCGTCCCCAACCATTGGCTTTGGTGGGGGACTTGGCAGATTCTGGACACTTGAATCAGCTTTCTCATCCCCAAACATTGGTTTTGGTGGGGGACTTGGCAGATTCTGGACACTTGAATCAGCTTTCTCATCCCCAAACATTGGTTTTGGTGGGGGACTTGGCAGATTCTGAACAGTTGAATCAGTGTTGTCCCCATCCATTGGCTTTGTTGGGGGGTTCGTCAGATTCTGGATAGTTGAATCAGCTTTCTCATCCCCATCACTTGGTTTTGGTGTGGGACCTGGCAGCTTCTGCATGCCTGAATCTTGAACAGGAATTTTCAATGGCACAGACTGCTGGTCTTTAGTAGGCTGGCTTTCCAAGTCCCCAACACTTGGATTTCGTGCGGGACTACTTGGTAGTTTTTGGATACCTGAATCTTGAACAGGGACTTTCGATGGCACAGACTGCTTGTCTTTAGTAGTCTGACCTTCCAAGTCCTCATTGCTAGTATTTGGTGTTGGACTAGGCAGATTTGGGATATCAATTTCTAAATTTTGTTCTGATGAATCAGTTGACTTAGCCACAGAAGCAAAACTTGAGTTTGAAGAGAAATTTGCAGGTAGAGTCCTCAAACTTTCTCCAGGTGATTGGCCTGAATAGCCCTGACTATCAGATCGGTTGTCGTGGCTCTGTCCATTAGTAGCCTGAAGTATTGTGTTTCCACGTGAACTCCAATTTCCATGATTTGGACCAGGGTTCCACCCTTCGCCCTCAAGACCACTTCCTTGATGCAGGGAAGTTTCATTTTGTTGCTTAATAAATGTGGAAGAGGACACTTGACAATGCACTTGGGGCTGGTCAGAATGAGAATTGTTAACCTTGAGTGAATCCCAGCACCGAGAAGAACTTCCGGTCCGCACATCATTATTGTTAACGACAGCTGTTGTCCAGTTGGAGGAAGGAGAGCTCCACACATCGCCCTTCACAAATTCATCTTTAACATTAGTATGTGCTATTGCATTACCACAGTTCCAGCCCCTGTCACTTTGTTTACCATCTATCCTAGTTGTATTCATACTGACGCTTCGTCTATCATCACAGTAATATAATCTACTATCATAGGCAACTTTAACATCCTGAGATGGCAAAGAGATGTTGTACTGCAATGGCAAGACTTTATGGAACTTCCCGTTCAATACATCAGTCAAGAGAAAAGAATCAACTTCTTCATCATTTATACTCCATATTGTCATATCAGGTGGGAAGTATCCAGTTGTACTCCACTTACGTAGCTGTACCATACAAAATGGTCCTTGAATTTTTCCATTTGGGTCCCGGTAGTGCCACAATTTGTCTGTTTCGCTATCATTTGCAGATGGTGCACTCCCAGTAGAGAGAGATGCAATTGAAGTTTCTGATGTACCCCCGGAAAAAGATCCAGACCTCAGCACAGCTTGACTGTTCCAACCACCAACCACCGAACCTGAAGAGTCAACGTGGTTTCCTGGTTTATCCGAACTATTTGATCCACATGCATCTTTACCCTCATGCCAGGAGGACTCATTCACTCTCTCTACAACCCTGCTAGGAGCTCCTTTGTCCATGCAAAATTTAGTAGACATAGTTCTACTTTGCTCACTGGTAGTTAACTTTTTCCGCCCCCTACAGCCAGAATCATATGAACTATCACCATTTCTACTGAATCCAGAATATATTGGTTTCACATATTCATCTGAAAGTATCACCAGCAAAAGTAACTGTGAGATGGATATGTTTGAAAGAAGGAAGCATAAATAAATAAAGAGTTGAAAAGGTAAAGTTCCATATCCACTAGGCAATGCAAAGTGACCTTGTTTCTTGTTGCTAACTTCTCCAGCATCTCCGTCGGATTCACAATTTGGATCCATATTAGGATCAACATGTACTTCAGGAATCTCATGCAGCCTGCGCTGACGTTCCTCAGGTGTCTTCAGAAGCTCTAATTTCTCTACACATTCTCTAAGCGTGAATTTGTCAAGGAACACTTAAAAAAACATGACAGTTTCATTCCTCTTATCCATAGAGAGAGAGAGAGAGAGGGGGGGGGGGGGGGGGGGGGGGGGGGCGGGCTGCTGCGAGGAGCCAATGTCCTTCACATTGTAGCAAATATGGAATCGGTAAGGACTAGAAACCACCTGGACCATTTTAAGCAGAACATACATATTTCATCTGATTCTCTCTTTGATAGTACGAGGACGAAGAAAATAAATGAAAGTCTCAGAAGTTATTGTTGGAATGGTAGTTGGTGATTCCAAACTATATTTATTTTTGTACCCTACAATTTCCAGGGTATCATACAAAATTCCAATCAATAATGATTTATAAAGTACAGAATGTTGGTCATAAAAAGCCAAAAAGCAAAGCAAGGTGGTGATAGCTTAATGAGGGTGGGTAAATGGCAAGGAAAGCAGAAGAGAATAAACTATCATTGCAATCAAGGACAAGATGAGCAGGAGTCAGGAAAGTTGATTTCTTCAAGCAATTCTTACAAGACCACACATCCGACTCAATCAAACACTATATTAAATGCACAGTAACCAGAACACCTCACAATAGTACAAACAGAAACTTAAGGGCCTCATTTAAATTAAGAAGTATTGCACAAAGAGATCCCATGTTTACAATCATTTCTCAAAGAAGGCACAGCATGGTTTAACATGCAGACTAAACAAGGGATCCCTATGTCACACCAGAAATTAGCTCGAAGACAAAGTGAAGATCAGTTGAATATTATTGCAAGCTTGCAGCACACTCCCATGGAGCTCATAGCTTCAGAACCACAAAATCAACAATAGTATGAAATTACAAGGAACTGGAAACACACGGTTCATATACATTTCTTCTCATCAGACAATGAGATATGCCAGCAACAAGTTGATCCAAATAATCCATTCATAAACTGGTTCTCTTATTGTTAGTTGCCTGAAACTACCAACCCATTCGTATTAATGTTTCACTCCTTTTGAATAATATTTTTATTCAATGAGATACAGAAAAATGGCATTACAGGTTTGCCAGATATGAACAGCCTGTCAGTTAGGTCTCAGACTGGGTTCTCAAGCTAATTTTAGGCATGTTGGGTTCAGCTTCAGCACTATTTCAATAACAGAGCTGGTAAAAGTTCGGGCATAATTCTTTTCTTTCCATACTAACGTATATTTTCAACCACATGCAACCTTGTCTTCTTTAACTCCTTGTTTAATTTTCCCCACGAGCTGGAATAGCTATAGCTTCAGAAACATCACTAGCACAATGGCCATCAAACTTCAATACAAATGAAGAAACCACCTAATCTAGCCTGCTCTCATCTTGTTAGGTGCTTCCTCTGTGTTCTCTAGAATCACATCCATCAGAACATACTCCAGCTATGCTAAGTATAACTCTGCAGAAATGCCACAATAGAAGTCTACCTTAGTTTAGCCTATGTAGAGATTTGACCTATAATGGCAACTGTATAGAAGGTGAAAGCCATCTATCCATATAGCATTCTAGTTCAGTAAAAAGTTATTAGGTGTGGAAAAACTCAGATCCTCTTTATGGCTTCTGAGGTCATATAGACTTGTATCACCAAACTCCCTCTCTCTATTCTCCTGCCCAGATATAAACGCAAGTCTTGCATTTTCTTTTTCTTTTCTTTTTCGTTCTCTCTTGTCCCGGGGTGCGTCAGCTGGCTCTACTAACTGCCATATTATACCATCTGAAACAGTTTAATCTGATTGACATGATTGCTCAATTTGAGGTGATAATCTTTCTGTCATGATATAAGGTATTAAATATTGTGATAAAAGGTATAAAAAATTCAAAATGCACTCGATAAACAAAGGATATTCCTTTTTATGCCCCTTTTCACTTGCTCGATCCCGAAGATGATTGAGCCGCAATACCTCTGTTTCCAGCCACTATTTAAATAAGGTAAAACAAAGAAAAGAAGGAAAAAAAAAAAAAAAAAGAAAGAACGAACGAAAAAAAATGTAGGGATCAGTCAAAGCAGCAAAGCAAGTTCTGAAACTAAGTATCTCTATTTACAATAACCATGACCATAGGTAAATTATACAAAGACTACAGCAAAGAGATAGAAAAAGTAGTAGATATCAACTGTGCACCAGTTTATATTGGAAGCTTAAAAACATACGTCATTGAGTCTAACTTCCTGAAGTGCCATTGCTTTCTCCTGTATCTGGCCCTACAACCATGAATTGATATCCTTAGCAAAAACTGCTGCATATATTTTTTGATGAAAATGTACAAGTAACATTAAGATGTATACTCACTACGGTCAACCGTTTAACAAGTCCACATTTTATACTTTGACGTAAACGTCTGCATTCATCCTGAAAAAAAGAATAATACATCAGAACAGAGAACAAAATGAAATTTTATGACAAATACAAACTATTCCTATATAACAACAAAGAGTTTGTGTATGTAATTAACAAAGCTCCAAATTAACACACCTAGATTCGTATACACGTGACTCACATAGCAAAAAACAAAACCACAAATACGTATACCATTCGACTGTCAGCCACTCATGAAACAAACAAAAATTATAAAGGCATTTGTCACCAACCATAATCGACATGGTGCCTTTATTATCAGACACAGGAAGTATAGCTTGGGTTCAAGACCATGTTTAAATTTCACATCTTTAACATACTTTGATTGATCCTTTTCAATTTATCTTTTGAGGGAAAAAAGAAGCATCTGAACTTTTTCCTTAATACACTAAAACCACTATCTAGCACACATGAATAAAGCTTTAAAGATCAAAAGCAATATATTCTATCACTGTGTTGTTTCATTCTTTTTTCTTTTTGGGTGACAATCTAGTTTAATTTCCCAGCAATACATCCATGCCAACCCCATAAAGTATCTATTAAAAGTAATGTCAAACAATATCCATATGACGTCACATTTAGGATAATAGAGAGGATGTTGCCATATAATAAAAGCAGACAAGCGCTTGTAGATTGTTGCGTGACAATAGAATCCTGTCAATTAGAAGTTTTATAAAACAAAGATAAGCCTAGCAATATCTATAGAACATTATGCTCAAGTAACAAAATGTACAATTCTCATCATAGTATTAGACCAAAAAAGGACAAAAGGAAACTAAACAAACCACAAATTTGTATATCCAATATGAGGATATTGAGATGGATGGGTTTCAATACCAGAAAAGTAGACGAAGGTACATTATTTTTTAAGCTAATGAGGCACTACGAGAAAGTTATCTAGGACAGTATGGCGGTCTGTATATACAAACGCCGATGAATGTATTTATTCCATAGAACCACAATGATAGAAATGAGAGTATAATGCCACATTCTGCATAGAAAATGTGACGCCACATACAATCTCAGTCAACACAAAAGCCTTTATCACCGCACTTTGCAATAGAAACTGGGCTCCTATGGGCCTACATGGTATAGCAAGCACGCTTTTGTTTAGATTGAAGCAATTAACATATGCAAAATGACAATCATCACAGCTCCCACAATAGTAAGCGCACTCCAATGTATCTCTGCATATTATCAAGGGGAAAAGAACTTTTCTTTATTATTTAAAAAACCTCAAAATGGTAGCAATTTTTTATTTACTTATTTTTTTATAAGTAGAGTTTTTAATTTTATATTTAAGTATTGTTGGGAATCAAATAGGACATGAAATTACAGGAACATGAGATGAAAGTAGGATGCTTAATCACCTTAGAGAAGTCTTGATTCGAAATCAAATCTATTGATATGCTCTCTTTCTTGTCCAAGTTTAATATTTCCAGTGTGACATCTGTCGTCTTTTCGCCAATTTTATAAGGTACAGCAACCTTACATGTACCTGAAAGAAAAATATACACATTTTAGAGTATCTGATGATGTATGTTATTTTGTCCTTTTTCCCCCAATGATAGGAGAAGATACACGGTTTACAGTGTAAGACTAGTTATAGAAAAGGTTGTGCATGTATACCTACAACTTGGACAAGCCTGTACATATCTTGCTTTTGATCGCTATTGGAAATTCTTATTCGCACAATTGAGCCAACAACCTTATCATGGAATCTCCCCTTATCAGCAATTAAACTTCCCATCAAATTACGCCGCAAATAAATCAAGTTAATGTTGTGAACATCAATTGCAGCATATTCATCGAGATTTGTTTGTGGCCCTCTCTCTTCACCCTTTCTGCGAGGTTTACGTTTCTTATCTTTTCCCATCAGTAGGTTCTCATTGTTCCCACCACCTTCCACCTGGCTCAGAACAGCATCAACAATGTTTCCTTGAATAACATCTTTCCGGGAATCCTCTTTCATAAGAAAGTGAAATTCAAGAAGCTTTAACATCTCAAAGTGACCCACACGTGGTTTTCCAAACAGAATTTTAAGCCTCGAATCACAAATAATTTGACTTTTTCGGCGAGGATCGCGAAGATTGTTTCTCTTTATATAGTCTAGCAAAAGAGCCTGTACATCAAACTGAGATAAAACAGATGTATCACCATTCTTCACGTGTACAACAAACTCCAAGAGTTCTTTAGATGCCCATTCAGTGAATCTGGTTGAAGTAGTGCCTCTGCCACTACTTGATTTACCTGTGCTTAAAGAGTCATTGTTAGGTAACTTTGGCTGTTCTTTTGTCCTCCTCCTCTTGGAATCATTTGCATCCAGGTGTCCAGACGGGTTGTCCAAAACAGAACCTTTGCCATCATTACCACCATAATGCATATGCAAAGATTTATGTACAGATTGGCCCTTACAAGCCATAGTACCAGCTGCTTTCCAGGGATTTTTAGCTTGAGTAAGCTCATCTAGAGTTAAAGATAGCTTCCCCTTCAAGTAAATCCAGTATACCTTGAAAAGATACTCCCAGCTACTCTTGTCATCAAAATCCACTTGAGCCTGCTCAAGTTATACATAAAAGGTTAAAATAGCAGAACAGAATAGGCAAAGAACAAGAAATCAAACAAGGCACATGTTTGAGGCAGACGGTGATGTCAGTCAGATACTACTGATTCCAACATCAAGCATCATCCAGTTACCCTATTCAAAGTCTCTGTAAAACAGTAATATTTCTTCATTTTCTTCTATTGTATAACTTTTTGCAATTCTCTGTAAATGAAATAACAAGCATAAACATCAACACGACAAGAACCCTTCTTTTTTGTTCTTCTCTCCTTTTTTCTTTTTTAAGTTTTCCCTCCTGCAAAACTACACAGATCACATCCATGTTGGATGCAAATTCCAATATTTTTTTTCCATAAATCAGTTTCATTTGTTCTGCATGGTGACCTGATGTTGCTGTCTGTCTACTTGTTACAAAAATCAATTTTACTAAGCTAACCAATGGCAGATGTATAGGAGGCAAGCAGGCCCAAAACTCACAAAAGTCTACTCTGGCTGCATGTCAGACATGAACTTCTCTATCCTCCCAAAGTTCAACTAATGGTACTTTGGCCCCCACGTCCAAAGTTTCATTCTAAAGTCTTTTTACTCATTCTTGAAATTTCTATCGAGTTATAAAAATTTTAGTAACCCAAATATGGGCCCATTCTAGAAGGTGTTTTTCCTCTTTTCCTTCCACCCTCCAAAGTGGGCATTATGTATTCTCCGAGTATATTATTAAACACATATCTAATACAATAATTTAAATCATATCCTAATTGCTTTACCCAGGATATTTTGTACCAGTTAAAATTAGTTTGTCAATATCTAGAAGGATTCTAGAGACCTTTAAAAATTATTTGACCTGTAAAAGTTCCGGATTATTGGGTAATTAATATATAAGATAAGAATTACGAATACAACTCATCTTTATTCAACTTCCTACCTTTTTTATATGAAATATTGAAGCCATTCAAATAAAATGGTCACTAAATAATAGACTTCATAATTATATGCATATTCATTTACTCATTGTGATGGAAGTCTAACCTCTCTAATAGAAAATTATAGTTTTTTCCCTTCTCTTAATAAAGAGATAGTCAACAAGCAATAAGACTTTACCTCTCCCCTCCCCACCCCACCCCATCCCCCAAGGCGAAAATTTTCAGGATCAGCAGCTATGGTGTGCCATAAAGAGAGCATAACAGCCTAATAAGCTATATAAGAAAGCTTGTATAATAGAGAGCTTGCCAACCTTGTAAGGGCCTCAGACAAGTATACCTAACCATAACGCAGAGAAAGAAGCCTTGAAGGGAATCAATCCCAGCATTACCGGACTGACTAGGCTGAATAAGGAGAGGCCAGCCTCATTCAGGAGCCAAATCAAAAGCAGGTAAGATTTTGTTTCACACAAAAGGGGGAGGAGTTGAGCAGATTTCAGAGCACTTGAAAAATTGCATCAACAGTTTACTTGTGAAAAAGGGGGGTTTAAAGGAAGAACAAGAACAAGAATGAGAACAAGAACTAGAATGAGACCAAATTGCATATTCAATATGTGAAACTGTAAATCTTAATTGACAGTAATGACCAACAATACTTGGAATGTGAATCACTTCAGTGTGTATAATGGACAGGAAGCAATAGACCACATACTCTAAACTTCTATAATAGGGGTAGGTCTTATAAATCACACAGTTTGAATATGTTGAGATATTTCAAGATATAAGAGTGGTCTTATTTGTTTATTTTTTTTGACAATTCAAGATTGGCCTTATTTTAGAAATAAATAATGAATAAAACATTATTACTGTAAAATACACAAAGATATACTGTCCAAAACCTCGACATAAGTGTGTCCTAAGGGATTGTGGTGTTTGATGTGATATGCACTTTCACTCACTGTGCTTTAGAAAGTTTTACCGTATTAGTTATTAGAATTATGAAAAAAAAAAAATTATGTATTTCATAATACCAAAAACAAAAAAAAAAAGAACAAAAAAACAAAAAGTAAGAAAAGTAATAGGGAAAGGTTCTTTTAATAGCTAAATTTATTGTTAGACCATGCATTCCAAAATGTAAATTGCCAAAGCATAAGCACTTTAATTTTCTGGTCATCAAATTGGACCAGCAAACCGCATATCTGGGGCAAAAGCCTGCTAACAACAAACTGCGTTGAGAAGCAATGTTTTACGACCCTGATTGGCAGTCAAACCACATCACTTCATAATCACATTCTTCAGCAATCCAGCCCAACACAATGGCCCAAAAAGCACAAAACCCCAAAGAAAAAAAATAACTTCAAATTATTTGCTGCTGAGATAACTGGAAGGGAAAATCTAGTTTTAGTTAGTAACACAAGTGCATCAAAGTAGTCTATTTCTTTTCTTTTTTTTTATAAGAAAAGATGTATATATACATATAGAAAGAAAGGAACCAAGGGGGTGCCACCCATGTACAAACTGAAAAGAAGAAAAAGAAAAAGAAAAGAGGACTGTAACAACGATCCAAAGAAGACTACTCTCTAAACTCCAAAAAAAAAAATCCAAAAATTGGTCCAAGGAGGGACTATAGGACCCTTGAACCAACCATACAAAAAGGACAGGAATCTACTCTTAAGACAAAAACAGGAACTTCTGTTCCTTCCAAAGTCGTCCTATTGAGTCCATCGCGAAGAATTCACATCAAAGCCAAAGATGCCAAAAACCACACCTTTCTCCCCCTTCTTCCTACCCATCTAGGTCTCATTCAACATGGAGGCCTTAAAGGGCCTTAAAATACACTACCAGTCGATTACTCAGGCAGTTTAACCATTCACTTAAGTTCCATTTGGAGACTAAAGTTGTCAAAGCTAAACCAGGTTGGACCAAATTTAGAACGTATGGAGCAAAGAGAGAAGTCGTGAGATTAGAGAAAGACTACATTAAGCTTGCATTCATCAACAAGAAGCTTGAATCAAGCTCAGAGCATATTTCACAGAAGTCAATTACAGGAAGTCAACAATATGCAAAGAGGAGTAAATTATGCCTACCATTTCCTTGTTTCCTTGATCATTGTTTTCAATCAGCATAATGGTTCTCATACATACTGTGCAAAATCCTTTGTTCTCTCGTGCACACAAGTAATCAGCATCTTTAGTGCATGCCTTGCACAATGAATATGTACAAGTGTAGCACATGTAATGAGCAGCCTTCTGACAGATACTACATATATGCCAACCTGAAATGCATAACCCCACCAGGAATTTACATAAATTACGCAATTAGGATTAGCGCTCATGTTAGTAATGGATATCCAAGTAAAAGTAACTCAATACAGACCAGTAATAACCATGGCCAACAATATAAATAAATTCAGTAGAATGCCAGATCGTTGAAGTACTAACAACCATGCCTGAAATGTGACACAACAAAACAAGACACTCATTCATCAACCAACATCAAGATGGATAAAATGATCAGTTAACATAGGCATTCAAGTCTAGCAAGGGAAAGTTGAAGTGGATATGCAACCCTACCAACAACATGCACAACATAACACACAAAAAGCCACTACATATTCTGAAGTCTAAATTTCTTTTGTATAAGACCACATAGCCATTGTCAAAGAATAATGATGATGATGAGACAAAATCCTTGAAAATAAAAGAATTCCAAACTACCATAACCCACACTTGGAGTTTCTATTAGGACGCACTGACTTCTTCAACAGTCAGTCCATTTTCCAGGAAATTTAACGCTCAAGAGTTTCAGACTGTTGATTAGTTTAAACTTAATCTACTAATGACTACAATTCTTGATAACTAAGATTGTTCTCGTTGGATGTACTTGGACTTCCAAATTAGTGCGTTTTATAAGAACTAGGGCGTTGGCAGACCTGAGAACTTCACCAAACAAATTACCCAACTCTGGCTACTTCTTGAGAATTCCAAATTCCCAGCTAGAAATCCCACATAAAGACCAGACCATATTATCAGTTCCTTGGAACCATGAATTTAGCAGCAGCATAAAAAAATTATAAAAAGGAAAAAGAAAAAAAGAACTATGATTGAAACTAGGTCCGGAAGAAACTAGAGGAGAACAACAAAATTGGCTGCAGTTTCATGATTGGACTGGTTAGTAAATCAAAACCGTAATATACAAAAATTCAGCCAATGAATCTTTGTAGGTTCAAACTTGACTTCTTTGCAAGGAATGTCAAAACATTGGATAGAAATTCCCAATTAATCCTAGCATAAATAACAATTTTGATTTTGATTACGGAAAGTATGGATACTGATTGTGTTTGTCATGTATTCTACTATGTTTCCATACTTAAAACAGGACAATTCATTATTAACAACTGTTACCCTACGAACTGTTAAGTATTGCCAAATAAATAGAAGTACAAAGATATTGCGGCTCGTCTAAGATGGAGGTCCACCTAATACAGGTAAAAAAATTAGTGAATATTTAATTTCCACGGGAATTTGGTTCTTCACCATGTACAAGAACCCCTGTAAAACAGTTATGATGTACAATATGCCCATAAGAGAATCAAAAAGTGATGATTAATGAAGATCTCAGTGCTGACAAGAAATTATTAACACAATAGGAAGAAAGAAAGAATAATACATGAACAACAGAAATAGTTTATTAAAACATCTCAAAAACAAGGAGAGCAGAAAGTGAAATAATTTTTTTTTTTTTTTTAGGCAGGAGAGAGAACTCCAACTAATGACCACAATAGAAGGAGCAGCTAAGAAGCACGGATATGGACACGGATACAGATACAGACACAAATACGGACACGGGACATGGCAATTTCAAAAAATAGGGGACACTAATACGTCGGGGACACGGCAAAAAATTATTATTTTTATATACTTTATTTTCCATGTCTATAAATATAACATTCACCTACCACCAAAAATATTAAAAAATCCAATACTCAATATAATAAACAACAGGTCATCAATTCATCATCCATCAAGCATAGATAAAAACACAAGTTAAAGAAGATCATCATCTAATACATCATTAGATTCATTACTGTCTAAAGCATGAACTATCAAGCATTCAACTTCCACAAAAAAAAAAAATTAGCAGTGGCAGGTAAGCAGTACCAATTTATTTAATTGATTTTGCAGGGTAGTACCCATATTGAACATAAGCAGCAGTGAAACAAGCAGCAAAAAGGGCAGTGAATAAGAAAAAGAAGAACAAAAAAAGAAGAAAAAAAGAAAAAATACAGTAGCAGCAGATTTGGACAGTGAAGAAGAAGAAGAAAAAATGTTTTGATTTGGGATATTTTATACATTTTATATTGAAGTTAAGAAAATTAAAAAGTATACCCCATTTAAAAATTTTCATAATTACACTTCAACCCCTACCGTGTCCTAAACGTGTCCTAGCCGTGTCCCCGACGTGTCCCAGACGTGTCCCAGCCGTGTCCCTGGCTTAAAAAAAAAAAAAAAAAAAAACAGGACATGCTAGGTAGCGTGTCCGACACGTATTTTGGTGTGTCCCAGGAGTATCCATGTCCACGGTGTGTCCGACACGCAAACGGCACCCTAAACGGTGTGTCCATGCTTCCTAGAGGAGCAGCATTCCATAACATATTAATTCAAATTCTGACAATTAGAGTAGGAACTACATTCCATTGGTTGCATCATAATCCTGCTAGACAAACCTCAAACCTGCAACAACAAGGTGATACTACTACAATCAGAACAAAGTGTGTATATTGGAAACCACCACCAATGTGCTAAATCAAATGCACCTTTCTTTCGCTGCATACCTAAATGAGGTACATTCTTTCCCTCCTTTAAACCTAAACTAACTGACAAGATAGAAGCTGAATAAATAATATTTCGCAAATGAACATCTAAGCTCAGAATTGAATGGATGGACAAAGCAAAAGTGATTTGAATCGAATTCATGCTTCTTCCATTCTCAGGAACAACATCATATGCTTTTGGAGGCAACAAATGTAACAGCCAATACTCAATGAGCTAAAGTCAAAACCATTATAGCCTTGATTTGAACAATGATAATTAACCTAGCGAGCAGCCCAGGATAGACCAAAGAGGAAATTGCTCCTCTCTGAACTTTGTGGTCAAGAACGTGCACAGCATCCAGATTACTAGTACTAACAATGGTGGATCTGTAATATACTAGTTGTAGTTAAATTGGTTGTGCCTCCTTGACCACAATGATTGCGGTAATGATATGGTGCCGTTATAGGGGTGGACATGGGCAGGCTGGCAAGGAAAAGAAAACAAAAGATGTGGAGGCCCGAGCCAACCTGATATCGGTCTAATCTTAAACTACCAAGCACGCCCAAAAAATATAGCTGACCCAAGCCAGTCTATATAACCAAAGCTTTTTACATTAAAAATATTTATGTAACTACTTGAAGATAAACGACGTGGTATTTGAAATGGCTTGGATGTTTCTTTATAACCTAAATGTCAATAGTTCATATCTTTAAACTAGTTTCTTTACAAGAACTCTAACAAATGTTTTTATTCTTTGAAAACAAAATTGAATAATATAAATATAAATATATAATATATGCACCTAAACAAATAAGTGTATCTATAAGATTTCAAACCATACCAAGTTGGAATGGGCTTGAAACACTCTTCCAAAGCCCAGTCAGCAATTACAATCGGACCTAAAAAAATTTCCAAGCCGGCCTATGGGTCCAAGCCCTGCAAAGATAAGCAGGCCTTGGCAGGCTTTGCATCAGACCAATGTGCAGCCTTAGGTGGCAGTTATGGTGTTAGTAGCAATGTTAACAACCCCCCTTTTGACCCATCAACAAGGATGATGTTTAGATTGCCATAACCAAGGGTGGAACTGTGTGTTGGGGGAGGGGTGTCCTGTTATGCTTTTATATATAGTATATGCATATAATGCCATGCTAAAATTTTATTTTACTACCATCCACCACAATTTAAACCCTAAAATATTAAAAATTTTATATAGTGAACTGCGTGTCTTACCTAATTTTTCATGTACATCTTAACCTAATAAAATTAATAATTAGTGGGGTTTCTATTGTGCATCAATCTAATAAAAATTTATCTAGCAAGACAGTTTTTATTTTTGTTATAAAAGAAAATTTTGTGGATTATCTTTTTCTCTAGGTAATTCTATAGATGAGCTCAATCTCTGAGTTGAGCTCTTTTGGCGCTTTTTATAAATATATATACATTTTTCTGTCAAAAACAAAGAGTTGAAAAATTTGTCAATAATTTCATATTAGGCTGAGGCAGAATAGAAATTGATTTTATTTTTCATGTAAAAAGTTAGTACTGCATCCTAATATATTTCTCATGCTTGAACTTAAAAATATGTGCAAAAAAATCGTAAAATATAATAATCATATATCTAAGTGAAAATTGTGTTTTAGGTTTGGCAACCCAAAACATTTTTTATAATAGCCTCGCAATTTTTGTTAGGCCTCAAAACCTCCCATAAGCCATAGGTACACCTAAATTTCCAAAATATATGTCCAAATAGTCCACACAATTGGAGACTTAAGCTCCATTTGCATTAGCCAAAGCATGTTGTGGTTCTATTGCAATATTCTTCATAACAAGATGGGTTCTTGATGTAGTTTCTTTAAGTTAAACTCTATCTTTTCACGGTTTCCATTTTTTTGGATGGAAGGTAAATGTTGTTTACAATTTTCTACAATATATACAAACCCTTATATCTTACTCAGGTAACTCACGAGCTCGCCTCCAATAGGCTGCTCAAACTCTTTAAGTTTTGATTTTCCACACACTCCCCCAGCACAAAACATTTGTGCAAGTGTGGAAATTAGAGCCTTAAGCATGCCCATACTGTGTGTGGGAACGAAAGAAGGTGAACATAGTTGATCAGACCATTACATTGCTTTTGAGGTCTTAGTTTTTTAATATAACTCAGTCAGGTAATATGGCAATAGCAAGTGTACTTAATGGCTAAAACTTTCAGTATATCATGCAAGAGAAATAGACCAAATTCAAACCATACAACAACAGATATAAAATTAACTACTTTTATGAGTCATACAAAAAGCAACATACCGCAATTCCATTTAGCTCTGGATCGAAAGAATGCCTCATCCCGCTTAATACAAGCTGGATGGTATGCCTTAGGGCAGCCCCTAACATTTAAGAAACAAAAATGAATGAATAAATAGGAAAGCTAAGGTTCCACCATCATTCCTAAAGTGCTGTGTTGCTTTTGTTAGCAGAGCCTAGAGTATATTCTGGTTTCAAAGCGTAATAGAAAGTACTTCTGAAATGTGCTAGCTAAAAGGTACCTAAAGATATGAATGTCCTAAAAACAAATAAACAATACCCGAGCAAACTAAAACACAATTGAACCGATCCACTCACCGGCGATCGCATAGCACGAGACTCCCACCATCGAAGCATATAAAACAAACGTCCTCTTCTTCCCTCTTCTTCTTCAACGGCGGTGGTTTCGCCTGACCCCTCGGCGGCCGCCCTCGCTTCCGCTTCACGCCGTCCGTTTCTTTGACTTTGACCTCTGCCCTCACCTCCACATCCACCGCAGCAAGAGCTCCTTTCCCGCCGGCTACGGAACCCTCGGCAACCATCACCGGAACTCCGACCAGCTGAGAGTCGTCCATTTCGTCAATCGGCTCGCACTCGTCAATGGTCAGAAGCTCCGAGGCCGCCGCAATTCCGTCGCCGCCTTGGTTCTCAGCTTCCATACGTGGCTTGTAAAGACCCGAACCTGAAGAATCTTCTCCTTCCATGAAGAATCCAAGCCCGAGACTATCGCGAAAACCCTAGATTTCCTCTCAATTGCGATGCAGTCCCCGGTTTTGACCGTGGCCACATCGGGATGGAACGTCGGTGCCGTCAAGGAGTAGAAGACAGGAAGTTCAGAGCGAGACGAAACCACGCACAGAGAGAGAGCGTGTGCGCGCCCAATTGGGCTGAGACGGTGATGGTGTGGTGAGCTGTTTTCAGCTTTCGGCGACACGACTCGCTCACTTGGAGCGTCAAACGCGGCTCTTGGGTTTAGAGGTGGGTGCGTATGGAACGAATCCTCCTTCGTCTTTTTTAACTCTTTGCCACCACTTGATTGGGCTTCAGTAGTGCGAGCAGTCAGAGTCAAGAGGGACAAATTTCCAGTACAGCCGTCCCGCTCTCATACAAAGACCAAACAACTAAGGGGTATAATTGCAAAGGATGAAAAAAAACGCAAAGAGATGCTCTGTTTCATATTGTTTCAAATATGGACTGTTTGGTGACCAAATTATTGTATCTAATTGCCAAGTGCCGTTGAAATCGGGGATGCTCTTTAATAGGTGAGAATATGAATGGTAAAATAATCCGTCATCTCAAATTTCTGTTTTATTATGTTCTTAATTAAATGGGTATAAAACAATATTAATCAGAATTGGGGTTGAGATTAGGAACTTCAAACTCACCTGTTTATATATTTATGTATTTTATTATTTTTTTATATATGAATATTATATCAAAATGTATAGTGTTATTTTTTATTGTTTCTAACTCGTTTCATTTATATATTTATATATTTATTTTATGTATATAAATATTATATTAAAATAGATATAGTGTTACATTTTTCCTATTTATGTTATTTAGATATTTAGTTTAGTCATCGTATGTTTAAAAAAATTATTAAACTTAGCTGCAACTAGAGCAACAAGAACCTCCTACTGTGTACACAGTAGCGATTTTCTGTTCCACTATGCACGTGCTCACGACAAAGGGAACGTTTTGGGGTGGGTGCAATTTGAACACGTATAAAGCTCGAAGGGTTGATAAATACATGGAAAACAGAAGATTTTCTACCGCCCGTGTTACAGCTAAACTGTGTTCTAAAAAGAGACCGACCAAATAGTTGTTCTTATGGCCCCACGGGCCACGTATCGATAATAACTCGATTACTATTAAGGACTTGTTTAGTTTCATTTAATTATTTGGTCGTTATTTTTTTATTTTTTCCTTCTTAAATTCTTAAAATAACTTCAAAACACTATTTCAGATTATTTTTGTCTCGAAGACTCTTAGTATTTTTGATAATCATTTTAAACTAAATTCTTTTAAACATTATTTTTCATCTACAAATAGTTTGAACCATAAGGTTTCAGAAATATCTCATGATTAATTACTGAAAATTATGTTTGATGATAATAAAATATTCCTAACTTTAATTAAGCATTACCTCTAAAAGTTAATAAATTAAATTCATAAATGAGGACTGCCAAGAAAGTATAGATCTCTAGGTTAAATTCTCATTGTATCCCTTTGAGTGTCGCCTTGGAGTCTCTAAGCCCATTTAAGGCCTGTTTAGTAGGACTTTTCAGCTCGGCTTTTTTTTTATTCTTATAAGTAAAAAAGTTAATTTTTTTTACTTTTTTGCTTTTTGCTATTTGTTTTTTCTTATCTTTAGCATATAAAAGCAAAAAAATAAAAACTTTTTCGCTTATAACTCCAAATTAAAAAAAAAAAAAATACTTAAAATAAACTCTACCTAGCAGACCCTAGAGTAAGTATCCCCTTTAGGGCTATCTCAAGGTCTATAACATACTTTTTATCCAGTATTGTGGGTTGAGATAATTCAACACCCAAGTTTACGCCCCACCACAGTGATATTACGCACTATTCCAAGGGTGATTGCATCTAGGCAAACCTCTTGATTGTCTTTGCATACCTACCTCTTTTATCACTAAGCAGTCATTTAGGGGAGATCAGTTATTGGGTGATAATGAATGATTAAAAATAGAGTTAATTTCACCTAGACTTCATGAGATTTGGCATATTAACAGTTAGACCCACTACTTTTCAAAAATAGGCACCTACAACCCCTGTCATTAGATTTCGTCTACCACCATTACTTTTTTAAGGTATTTTGGTCCTTTTATATAATATTCCCTTTCTCTATCTAAAATTAACAAATCCATTATTGATTTTATCCTGTTTCGTTTCCAGCACGGGCCATTCACCTCACAACTGTTCTTTTCTTCCTCTCTTGATCTGAGCCTCTCTTTCTCATCTCTGCATAGCTTATTTCCTTCATGTGTCTTCTGATTTTTCTCGTTTCAATAGCGGGTAAGTGAAGGACTAGGTAGCTTAATAGACCACCTTTGGAGGAGACGGAGTTCAATCTCAATGCATTTCTAGCATCACAGAGTGCAACAAAGGATGATGCTAACATCGATGATCTCTGCTCCATCCTTCACCTTACAGTCGACGAAACCCTCAACGACTCTAATTCTTCATCCGCTACTCCTTTGCCTTCCTTGAATCAGTCCTTCCTTTTGCCCCCGCATTTAACACCTGATAAAAATAAGAATGTGTACTCTCGTCTCGTCAAGATTGCTCCTTGTCGCCATTATTTGGTAGCATTAGGTCCACTGCGAAGCTTGGTGTAGTGGCTTCGCGTATGATTCTAACTCCTTACACAGCTGAAATTAAATTGAGAACAGTGCAAGGGAATGGTAGGCATTAAAGAGTTGGGTTCAAAATCTAGTGATTCCAAGTTCATTTTGGAGGCTTGCAATGGTTCCAATGGTGTTGCTTCTGAAATTAGTTAGTTACATGTTGTTACAATCAAAAATCTTATAGTTGTTTTGAGTTCTCAAAACTTATTTACGAGTATTAAGATTTTATTGTTAGAATTTTTGAATTAAGCGTACACATTAATTGATTTTAGTTTTAATAAAATGAGTTGAACTAAAGTTAAGTTGAGACATACGGAATAGGCCCAATAAAAAGGTGATCCATATGGGCTGGGCTTGTGTGCACCTATTGATTATTTGATGTGGTTAGATGAATAATGTGAGCTTAAGAGAACTTATGTGGGAGCCTTTTATGGGAGGGCCCATTAGGGTTTAATATATATAGGCTAAGTCTCATCTCTTTCCATAACTAACAGTATTCTACCCATAGAGATCTGTCGTAAGGAGTTTGAAGAAAGAGAGGAAGATGTAAAGCCAATATACTGTTTGATTTTAAGACTAGATTGTTTCTCTTCGGACTCAAGATCATGGAACAAATGAGTATGCTTCTACAATCTTGAATACATGAATTGATGTTCTTATGTTCATATACATACTTATTGTGAATCTTACATATGGTATCAGAGCCATTATATATGGATTAGGGACTCAAAACCTATTATTTTATGTATTTGTTATTGATTTTTTAAGATAAACCCGAAATCTTGCATGATTTAATCCAGAAAATAGATGATTCTTTTTTGAAAACTAATAAGGGGCTTTTGTTCCTTTCTGAACAAAGAAAATTTTGATATACAGCATGCATTCTAATTCAAACCGTAGAAGGTGATCCACCGATTTAAAGTTTTGTGCCAAAAATCGACGATTTTGTTAAAAAGTTTGAAAAACCCACTAATTGTTGCATGATTTTTGTATAATAACATATATTGATTATTTTGGGTGGTATTAGAACATGTTTAGTATGTATTGTACGAGATCTATCGAGTTTTTAGTTTTTTCCAAACTCTAGCCACCATTAACGTTTTTAGGGTTCATAAAAACCCATTAAAAATCCAATTTTTTTTGCTTCAAATTACCAAAAACTTGTTCCTTGATGTTTGTTTTGCTTCAAAATGGTGTTTGATTTCCAAAATTATCACAAAAAAGTCAGTTTTTTAGGCTAAAAACGGGCTAGAATGGTTTTGTAGCAAATCGGGTCAGAATTGCATAAAACCTAGTTGAGTCAATCCAGCCAGGTGAAGAAGATGATCCAGCTAGGGCCAAAACGATCTCCACTAACGAGCAAGAGAGTGAGGGCATGTGGGGCCTCTCCTAGGGCTGTGCAAAATTTCTAAAGATTCCTTTAGACTCGAGGATTCTAGAAAATATTTTTTTTGTAATTTTTAGACACTGTTTAGTATTTTTCGGGGCCAAAATCGTGCTTATTTTTGCATTTTCTCTAAAACTGTGCGTAATTTTTGGTTTTTTTTATGGGTAACATATTTTCGACATTCTAAACTTCATGGTGTTGAGTCAATGCCTTGATTTTGATGATAACAAAACATGGTTAAATGATCTAATAATTCTACTTAGTGTGCAGATGAATTATTAATTAGATCTTGACTTGAAGCTTATCATAATAGAGGATTTATTATGCAAAGATTTGAATAAAGAATGAAAAGCATGATGAAGTGATGTATTCTACAAAGCTGATATTATAAGAAGAAAAAGAAATCTCAAGTTGATGAAAATCCTAGATTGAAGATTGATAAGCATGAAAGAATAGCATATTCAACAATGATGATTTTATAAGAGAATGAAGATGATGGATATCAAAGAAGAAGAATGAAAATGATCAAACTCTTGATTTAAAAGATTGAAGACTTTGAGGACTTGAAGATATCTTGCAAGAATGGAAAAAGAAGAGACCAACTCAAAAACATAAAAGCTTTCTTGAAAGATTTAAAGATGTCTTGAAGACATGGAAGGAATCACAAGACTTGGAAAGCTTTCTTGGAAGAGTTGTTGAAGTCCATGGAGAAGCCATATTGATTGAAGAAATGAAGATTCTAAGTCATGGAAGCTCTCTTGAAGATTTTGAAGAAGACTTGAATCAATGGATGAAGCCATGATGATGGAAGAGCTCTACAAGTGATGAAAATGAAGAAAATTCACCTTGAATGGATTGGAGATATTCTTGGAGTCATCTAACCTTGAAGAAGTGTTTGCAAGCTTTAAAAAGCCTATTTAGATGATCCTTGAAGAGATTGGAAGCTTTGGAAAAGAATGAAGAAAAGTTGTAAAAATATGGGTTTTGGTAAAAAGAGTCGACCCCTCAAGCAAAAAGAGTCGGCTCATTCGAACAGAGCCTTGGATTTGTGTTGGAGACTCAAAAGAGTCGACTCCTGGCCAAAAAGAGTCGACTCATTACAACAGAGAACAAAAGTTCTGCAGACAGCTTAAAAGAGTCGACTCATTTGGATAATGACTTGAAAAATCTGCTGAAATGCAAAAAGAATCGACTCATTGTAAAAAGAGTCGACCCCTAGACCGTAACGGCTAGTTTTCTGACAAACAGTATGAGCAAAAATGCAACCAAATCTTCTCCCATACTTCTCCAACGACTATAATCGATCCATACCTATATATATGAGATACATACAGCTTCAAATGAGAAGTGAAGAGCAATCATATCATTCATATCAAGTGCTTGAAGCTGAAAATCACCTGTACCTCACTGCCACATACTTTTGCTGAGTGTTTAAAGTTATCCATTGAGTTATATTTGTTGACATACTCACTAGGAGAGTTAATCTTTGTACAACCTTTATTCATTCTCATTTGGGTGGGTTTGTAACCTTGTAAGTTTGAGTGTTCTTGAGAAAAACACTTGTAAGTTTGAGAGAAGCTTGGACAAAATCTCTTGGGTTTTGAAAGCTTGGGAAGAAGCTTTTGTAAGAGTGAGCTGGGCACTCGTGGCACAACCAGCAGCTGTGTAAGTAGTATTACATAATGGAATTCCTTCGAAAGGATCGAAGAAGAGAGAACGTAGGCAAGGTTGGCCGAACCTCTATAAATCTGGTGCACTTCTCTTCTGCCTCTGTTTTGCTTATTTGCTCACTATACATGTTTGCATAAATATTTGTATTGATGTATACTTCACTTGCTTGATATATATACTTTGATTAATTGTTGTTAAAATACATAAACTGTTTTTAGTTGCAATTTTTGATATAAATTTTATAAAACCCAATTCACCCCCCCTCTTGGGTTGCCTTATTGGGCCAACACATGGCATATTATACTCTCTCTGGTTTGACACAAGAAATTATAATTGCTTTCCAAAGTTCATTTTAGGTTTGTTTTAAGTTTATTTATGTATTTTTTCTTGAAAACGTGTATAATTCTTGGGTGGTTTTACATGGATAACCTATTTTTCACCTTATGAACCTAATGACAATGAGTACTTTTCTTAGATACTCTTTTATAAATTATACTCTCTCTCATTATCATTCCTAAAGAGCTAATATCATCATTTTATGTGAATTTCTGCAATGAAATTTTTTGTATACATGGTTTAGGCAACATATATATTATTTATGAGATCACTGGGTATATTTGGTTATACAAATACCCATAAAGATGTAATTACAAGCATATCCCTCCAGTTCAGAAATGCTGGAAAAAAACATAAGGCAATTTAAACAAGATGATGTCATAATAACGAGCTATGGTTTGATGTGGGTCCTACTGCCCAAAGGAGTACATCCATTGATATCTAGTACATTATATGATTATATCTATTGTATTATTGCATGCAATTTTCTGCCTAAATGAGGTTATTACCTGTTTTAATGACACAGATGACATTCGGTGACTGACCCGAGAGTGCTTGGTTTTAAGAGGTTTAGTCTGCCCAAAGGAAACTAACTTGTTAGATACTTGGGCATTCTCATTTGGTAGTTCGCTGTTAGGGATCCTATAGCATGTTGCACTCTCTACCCAAATGAGATACGGCAATGATGCACCGGGCTATCCTATTGTTTATACTTGATTGCATTTAAAAGCATATAAGGATTGTTTATTGCCTCAATCAAGCTGATTTGTTAGCTCTGTTGTTGAATGACTTGAATTATAAAAAGTGGAAACAGGACATTGAGTTCACTTTGTGGATTGTAAATGTGGATTTGGCTTTGAGATAAGCTGCTCCAGATGCTCTCATGGCCACTAGTACGACCGTCGAGAAGAAGTATCATGCAAAGTGGGACATATCTACTAGGCTGAGTCTCATAGCCATCAAGAAGTCTATTTCTGAGCATCTTTTGAGTGGTTTGCCTGAGACAAATAATGCAAATGAGCTTTTCGATGCTGTAGGACAGAGATACCACGTATCCAATAAGGCTGAGGCTGGATCCCTAATGAATGAACTCACGAGTCTGAGGTATGATAGCCAATTGGAGGTGAGGGAGTGCATTCTTAAACTTGTTTTCATTCAAACCAAACTCAAAAGTCTTAATATTACTATCCCAAATGACTTTGTAGTTCACCATGCTCTCAATGCCCTACTACCAGACTTTAGCTAAATCAAGACTACCTATAACACACAAAATGAATCCTAAACCATCAATGACCTTATTGCCAAATTTTTCTTAGGGGAGGAGAAGCTTAAGAGGGAAAAGACTGAGTCTGTTTTGTTTGTCTCTCATTTTAAGGCCCATCCTAGTCAATATAAGGGAAATAGGAAGAACCACAAGAAATCTAAAACTCATCACACTTCTCATAAGGGTCAGGACAACAAAGGGCAAGGTATAGGACATGGTCAAACCAACAATGTTTTAAGTCCCAATGCTGACATTAAGAAGACATTCAAGTGTTACTTCTATGACAAAAAAGGCCACATGAAGAGGAATTGCACTCAGTATAAGTCCTGGTTAGATAAAAAGAAACAGAGAGGAGGTAACTCACTTGCTATAGTTTGTTTTAAATCCAATTTAGCTATTGTCCCATCAAATTCTTAGTGGTTTGCCAGTGGTGCAACTATTCATGTTGCTATGTTATTGCAGAGGTTCAAATGCAAACGGAAGCTAAGTGAGACTAAAGAAAAAGCTTCAAGTAGGAGATGATGCAGTAGTTAGAGTTGAGTCCATAGGAGAGGTTGTTTTATTTTTAGAAACTGGTTTTCAATTTGTTTTGAAAAAACACTGCTTGTGTATCGTCTTTTATACGAAATTTGATTTTTAGTTTTTCTTTGGACAAATTTAAATATAATTTTCAATTTCAAAATGACATAGTTAATTTATTTCATAATACCAAAATTGTTGGCCATGGGTTTTTATCTGATGGATTATATAGGTTGAAATTGAAACAGAATAATGGGTATACCTCCTTCCATATTAAAAATAGTGTGTCAAAGAGATCTATAATTAAATATCAGTCTTCCATGTTATGGCATAAGCCTCTAGGTCACATTTCTAAATAAAGAATTCAAAAGTTAATTAAAGAAGCCATTCTTGTATCCCTTGATTTTAAAGACCTAGACACTTGTATTGACTGTATTCGTGGAAAATTGACCAAGACTAAGAAGAAAAGTGCAACATGGAGTGGTGACCTTTTAGAAGTCATACACACTGATATTAGTAGACCTTATTCCTCTACTTTTTGTGAAAATAAATATTTTCTGATATTTATTGATGATTTCTCTCGTTATGGTTATGTTTACCTAATTAAAGAGAAATCTGATACACTTGAAAAGTTTAACATTTTTAAAAAAGAGATAGAGAACCAATTAACTAAAAAGATTAAGGTTGTTAGATCTGATCGTGATGGTGAGTATAATGGCAGACATAATGTAACTGAACAGTATATAGGAACATTTGCCAAATACTTACAAGACTGTTGGATTGTAGCCCAATATACTATGACTGGTAGTTCTGAACAGAATGGTGTGGTTGAAAGGCATAATCGCACACTTAAGGATATGATGAGAAGTATGATGAGTCATAGTAATTTGCCCTTTTATCTTTGCGGTAATGCCATTAAGTCTACCTTATATATTCTCAATAGGGTTCTTAGCAAGTCTATTCCTAAAACCCTTTTTGAATTATAGACCGGTAAAAAACCATAGTCTTTATCATTTCCGTGTTTGGGGTTGTCCAGTAGAGGTTAGGATTTATAATCCTTCTGAGAGAAAAATGACTTTAGAACCACTCGTTGTTATTTCATTGGGTATCCAGATTATTCTAAGGGATACAAGTTTTACTGTCCTATACTGGGTGTCAAAATTATTGAATCTCAGACTACTAAGTTCTTGGAGTTTGATACTGATGATTTGGAGACACTACTGCACATTGATGAGGATAGGCCTAACAAGGTGATGTCTATTCCCTTACCTGCTATCTAGCATAGTGTTGTGCCTATGCCCGTGGAGGTTGTTGATCATAAGCAGTTGGGGATTGATGCAGCTATACCTAATGCTCCTGATCCTATTGAGCCTCCTACTGACTCTGTTCTAGCAATACCTGTAAGGAGATCTATGAGATAGAGGAGACCTGCCATTTTAAATGAGTTTGTTGTGTATCTTGGTGAAAGTGATTTTGATGTAGATCCTGTGATTGATCCAGGGACTTATACAGTGCTATTTGGAGTCCCTAGTCCAGCATACGGGTGGATGCTATGACAGATGAGATGCAATCCATGGCACATAATGGAGTATGAGAGCTTGTTGATCTTCCAGTTGGCTGTGAGCCCATTAGTTGCAAATGGGTGTTTAAAATCAATAAAGACTCTAAGGGGCGAGTTGAGTGTTTCAAGGCTAGATTGGTTGCTAAAGGGTTCACTCAGAAAGAAGGTATTAATTATAATGAAACTTTTTTCCTGTCTCATCTAAGGGCTCATTCAAAATTATCATGGATCTGATGGCTTATTATGACTTAGAGTTTCATTAGATGGATGTCAAGACTACTTTTCTGAATGGTAGCCTTAATAAGGAGATTTATATGGCGTAGCCTGAGGGCTTCATAATAGAGGGCAAGGAGTACATAGTGTGCAAACTGCAAAAGTCTATCTATGGCTTGAAGCAAGTATTGCCCCAATGGTACTTAAAATTTGATGAGATTATCACTTCCTTGGGTTTTATGGAGAACCAGGTTGATCAATAAATATATCTTAAGGTCAGTGGGAGTAGATTTATTTTCTTTGTTCTTTATGTTGATGATATTCTATTTGTGAGCAGTGATTTGAGTCTTTTGCATGAGACTAAGATGCTGTTATCCAACACATTCGACATGAAAGATCTTGGAAATGCCTATTTTGTTCTAGGCATTAAAGTTGATAGATGGTTATTAATTGTTTTCATTTGATGTCATTTATGTATGAATATATATATTCTTGATATTTTATATGTCATATGTGGATGGATATATGTTCATGATTTAAATATAAGGAAAAGTCTCAAGCTTGGTGTACTTGAACATTCAGGGATATGTCTTGCATTTGCATTGCAAAATTTTATCGAAATATGTGCGCAAGACATGTTAGTTTCATTGAAAACTTTTAAAATTCTCTTACTTATTGAATAGGCATACAGTTAAAGAGGATTTGAGGACTCATGAAGGAATAACACATTTATAAGACTACTTAAGGAGTGTTATTTTTCACCACACTACCATATTTGATCCATGTCGATGAGGAGATTAGTATTTGTGATCATGAGTGGTCTTACATGAATTGATCGTATATTGACTACCTTGATTCGATATTGATTGCCTTGTTGGACTGGATTATTTTAGGTATTGTCTCTTAACTTTAAGTGATTTTTTAAAATGTGGCACATACAGTTTTATTGTTTTCAACTTGAGAGTCGTTTTTAAAAGGTTTTCAAAATTATAACCACAATTAATTTTGGCTTCAGTGAGAGAATGTTAGAATTTTCTGAATTAAACATACACATTAATTGATTTTAATTTTAATAAAACGGGTTGAACCTAAGTTAAATTGAAACATACGGAATAAGTCCAATAAAAAGATAATCCATATGGACTGGACTTGTGTGCACCTATTGATTATTTAATGTGGTTAGATGGATAATGTGGGCTTAAGAGAACTTATTTGGGAGCCCTTTATGGGAGAGCCCATTAGGGTTCAATATATATAGGCCTAGTCCCCTCTCTTCCAATAACTGACAGTATTCTACTCATAAAGATCCGTCGTAAGAAGTTTGGAAACAGAGAGAAAGATATAAAACCAATATACTGTTTGATTTCAGAGCTGTATTGCTTCTCTTCGGATTCAAGATCATAGAACAAATAGGTATACTTCCACAATCTTGAATATATGAATTGCTTATTGTGAATCTTACATTTGCAAAGTTGGACTTAGGGCTTCCAAAGCCAACTGCAGCTGCCATTGATAAAATCAAGACAAGGTTACAGGCTTGTTACTCTGAGGTTTTGTCATTTTTTGCCTTGCTTGTTATGTGTTTGATGAGATGCCTCTACCAAACACCATATGTTTAGTTGAACTCAATTTCAGTTCTTGATTACAATTTTTTTCTGCATTTTCAGTTAGCTTTGTGCTTTCTCTTGGGTCATGTACCAGGTTGGCAAGAGCAATAAGATTCCACCCCAACCATCATATATGATTATATATGTGTATTTGTACATATGTATAGGTTATATGTATAGTTTTGATCCTATTTAAAAAAAAAAATAGCATTGAAATATTAATTACTTTTTTTTTTTGGGGAAAGATTAATGGTTTTGATTTATAGCGATGTGTATTTTAAAATAGAATCATTCTAATGTTAAAAAAATATACATTACTCAACTTAGTTATCTTATGAGTTATAAGTTTAAGATTGATAGTATGTAGATAAGGCCATAGACAGAGACAATGAGTATTACTCAAACAAAGAGAGTTTTCAAGCCACTTAGATTTTTCCTTATTTTTTATTGCAATTGAAGGGGTATATTTGTCTTTTTATTTGGTCAAAGTGGCAACAAATGAAAATCAGCTAATGGGCTTGACGGCATGAGGTCTAGCTGCAGGTATATAAAACCTCAGGGTGTAAGTGTCTATTTTTTTGAAGCTAGTAAATCTGACTGTTGATATGTCAAACCTCATAGAGTTCAGATGAAATTAACCAGAAAAAAAAATTTAAAATAAAAAAACTAACACCTAGCTCCTTATATTCTGCTCCCTCCCTTTTTCCCCCAAAGAAAAATAATAATAAAACGAAATATAGGATAATGATATAACAAATTCTCTTTATTGTGAATAGACCCATCTTATATGAACAAATTTTAATTAATTGGCGCAAGTAATTGACCGAATTCTTTGGCTTCTCTTGACCAAGTTAAATTTTATTTCTAATTATAAAAAAAAAAAAAAAAACAAGGACATCACCACTCATGAATAAGAAAATAAAAATAAATAAGAGAAATTAAGAAATTGTAGTTAGTAAGGCTTGTCGCCTGTCATATGATAAGAATGCTCCTTCAAGGAAAATATATACTAGTATCTTAATTTGCAAGTTAAAATTTGGTAAAGGTCAAAGTGCAAATTACATTATTCACTAAATTTAAGAAATTCAATTGAGATTATTTATTTTTATAAATCTTATTATTGAGTGTCGTGTGTGCACTTTAATGTGCTATAGACTTTCCTAGCACTTAGTAACTGGCTGGTGTGCCAACTAATTGTTACCAACCTTAGAACTCCCACTAGTATATTTATGGCACCTCCCTACTTGGTGAAGTAGTATTAGATTGACCACTTGACATAACCATGCTAGGTTGCCAACTAATCGTTACCAATCTTAGAACTCCCACTAGTATATTTATGGCACCTCCCTACTTGGTGAAGTAGTATTGGATTGACCACTTGACATAAACATACTTAAGTCCCTTTCTTATCTAACATAAAAGAGAGAGAGAGAGAGAGAGAGATTTTTTTCAACCGGACCGATTACCACCTTTCATTTTTTGTTCCTCCACCTCATTCTCCTCTTACTATTTCTAGTTATAATAAAGATTGTGGCTAATATGTAATTAGCCAGTGTGTGAATTATTTAATCCACAAGTGATTCACACGCGGGCTTCCAAATAATGGATTGATTCAATGAGATTTGAACCGTTGGGCCACCTCTTTTTCTATTAACTACAACCAAAGAAGAAAAAAAAAAAAGGAGAAGAAGAAGAAGGAAAAAAATGGGGGGAAAGGAAAAATTAAAGTACATAAGCTCAATTGTGTACAATAAATTGAATTGAAAAAATCCAAATAGCTCAAAAGTCGAATTCACACACCAGATCTATAGGGGCCTAATTCTTTTGAAGTTCTTGAAATTCCTGTCATTAGGCGATGTAAGACTTAACTTTTTCTTACAACTCTACAGATTGCTTAAATATTATTTTATCAATGGATCTTCTATTAAATGTGTTTTGATAATTGATGATTACCAATAACTTAAAAGAGTCACAATTTTTATTCTAACAACATGAAATAAAGATGTTGAATGTGATAAATTAAATATGGTTTTATAGTTCTGGGATGCGTAAGTTTTGGATATCGGCACCAACCCATTATTTTTGAAAACGGGCAAAATTAAGGAAGTGACATCAATTACCAATAATGGCATGCTGCCCCGATCATGTAAAATTACTATTTTGGTCCTTTGTAATGGAGCAGTAATCAATCACAATATATCTCCTTATTCTGCCTATCCTCCTCTGTTTAAAAAGCTAGCTTTATAAAATACAAATACTATGATCATAACGACTTTATATCTTTAAATATTCCCCCCTCCAACATGTATTTCTTTTATTTCCGTAAGATGACAAACAAAAACGCAAAATGTTATACCTAATTAATGATCGAACTTGCATTTTTGCATTTACTTTGGGACCATCCTCTTGTGTAGCCCACCACCACTTTGAATAGTTCTCTTTTGACTATTTATATTTTTTCATAAAAGTTCTGATCAGGCAGTAGCAACGGCTCAGCACTCATCCTTATTAAATTATAACTATATACTGTTTTATTATATTAGCAACATAAATTTAATATTAATGGAGATACTTTTAACGAAATACATAATACATGGTAAAATAACGTAAGCATGAATACGGTACAATTTCTTATTACCTGGTAACTGGAATAAATTATCTAGTAGGAACACCATGTCAGTATGATAATGTAGTATGCATGACCTATTAAAAATAAACACATTTTTATTTTTAGTTGATTGACCTAATTTTTAAGATAATGAAAATAACAAATTTCTTCTACGATAATAAAAATAACATATTTCCTAACAAGTTCATGTATGTTATACATATAGTTGAGTTGGCAAATAATATATGACGTGTTTATTTTTAATAAGTCAAGCACCCCACGCACCAAATCATCATGCTAACGTGATTTTCCGGACCTAGATAATTTATCAAGTAATGAAAATTTTTCCTTGTAATGAGACCAACAGAGTCTTGAGTTGGTATATTGCATCTACCATTAAATAACTTCTTGTTCTTTTCACTGTTTACGAGCATACAAGTACCCTATTGGTGAGTTAACTGTGTACCCGAGTTAAGCCATTAGCTCACCTTCCACAAAAATTGATATGATTAATCTAACCATATTTGGATAATTGTATGAGCATTCAAGTGATATGTTCAATAAAATAATTTCAAAATTCAAGTACTAGATACATATATATATACAAACACATACATAACACCACCTCAAATTCTTAATCGTTTTTTATCCAATAAATTTTTTTTATCTAATTTATTTCTCTACTCTCTTACTAAACCCAACCTGTATAGATTCTAAAACTTAACTAAATTATTCATTTTGTTCTATATTGTTTAAGTTTTGACAAATTACAAAGTTATTTGACCATATGGCCTTCTACTGCCTTACATGTACCCGAGCAGTAAGTTATCAACTTCCACAAAAATTGATCTGACTAATTTAATCATACTTGAATAATTTCACGAGCATACAAGTGATATTCATCCAATTATTTCACTACTCTCTTACCGAACCAAACCAATATAGATTCTAAAATTTGTCACAATTATATATTAAGTTTAGTTTTGATGCACTGACAATGTCGAACTTTTTGACCCAAGCACGCATTAAAATGTGACATGTGTTCAAGAGTCTTGCTTATTTACGTTGTACTTAAATTTTAAAAAATACGTGTCACACTTTGTGCTGTGCTTGTGTAAAAAAATTCTAGTGTCATTATATAAAAATTAAACTCTTATTCATTTTGTTTGCTATTGTTCAAGTTATGACAAATTATAGAGTTATTTGACCATATGTCTTTCTAAATTATTGATTTTGTTTTTCTGACATTATGGCATTATATATGTGAAGCACAAAATTTTGACAATCCACATGATCAACCATAATGACTTTGGGAGCCTTTCAATTTTATTACACTGTGTCTTGCCTCTGTACTGGCCACCTGAATTACAAATAACTAGTTGTTAGCAGTTAAGGTGGCTATTTTTTTTCTTTGCAATTTTTTGACTATTCTAAAATATAAAAACATCACGTGACTTTTTCCTTCGATAAATTGCTTTAAAAAATATCCTTATGCTCTTTTCTTTATGCTATTTATATCGCAGTTGGCCCTAATACTTTATATACAATTGTATAGATGGCCAATAGCATTTTGCTACATTTTAAATGAATCATGTGAACTATAAAATTATAGAAATCCAAATAATCAAATATAATAATTTTGCGAGCCGCACAATTCTTCCACACTGTCTCATGTCTTTCTATTGGCCACCTGAGTTACAATTAACTAGATATTAGCATTTACAACACGCAACTTTTTCCCTTCGATATACCAAATAAAAAGGATAAAATAGAATTTGCATATTTATACTTTATACCAAATCTCACCTTATGATTTATACTTTTAAATGTAATAATTAAACCATTGTACTTCTAATTTGTTATAATATCACCATTTTAATTTGTTGTAATGTCACACTAACTAATGGTATTTTACTCCAATCATTTAGTTTTCAAATTTCTTTATAATAATTTCTCATCAATTCTTTCTAAATTTTTTTTTTACAGTCATTTTATGTATAAAGCAAAGTTAAGATTGTAAAATATCCCAAATTATTTCAAGTAAGCAAGGGTTGAGGCCATTTAGGTGCTCAAAAGGTATGAAAATACATTTTTATCTTTAAAAAAGGGCCACGTGAGACGGATATAGTTTTTGGTTGTCAATTGCACAAATGAAAGCTTACAAAAGGGTGATATTGTAACAAGTTAAAAGTATATGAGCTCAATTGTTATAGTTAAAGTGCAAGTTTTAAAGTGAAATTTATTATAAAATATAAGGGTGCAAAGTATATTTTGCCCAAATAACAATGGCATGTGACCTTTTCCCTCCGATACTTTGCTTTTCAAAAATATCCTTCTACTAGTTATTTATACCATTCATATCCCAATAGACCCACATACTTTGTATACAATTAAATAAAGGACAAGTAGCATTCCGCCACATCTTAAATGAGCCACGGGAAGCACAAAATTACAACATTTTAAATCATCAAACATAATAGCTTTATGAGCCTCACAATTTCTCTACATTTCAAAAGGAATTCAGCCATCAATTAATTATTTAACAAACAATTTAGATATAAATTATGATTTAAAAGATGTTTAAAATCATATAAGGCATATAGTGGAGATTTAATATTTAAAACCCAAATTTGTTTGCATTTTTCAATAAATTAATTAAAAATGGAAAATGTAAACTATAATAATGATTAATTATGCCAAATTGGAGGTGGTTGTTATACTAACTGTAGCTAAGATTTTTTGTAAGCCTTAATCCACTTCATGAGCCACCAAGATGAACACCAGAAAACATATTCAAGAAAAGAAGATGATAAGAATGCGTTGACCCTATTTGAGCCGATGGCACTCTGAAGATTAAGTTAAACAAGCTTAATTTTAATGAATTGAAAGAAAGTAATCTATTATAACTCTCAGTTATACGTACCTTGTTCTTCTCTAACTTGCTCTATTTATAGGCTTCCGAGGTCCTACTCCTTCTAAGAGTTGTTCGTGTTATTTTTTTCTTTTAGGAGTCTTCCTTATTTCAGTCGGTTCTAATACTTGAACCTATCCTCTTAGGTCATTTTCTTATTTGTGTTGGAGTTCTTTAACCCCTTGGGCCCTTTTTAGTCTTCCAGCTAACTTTGTTTAGTATCAGGCTCATGTCTACTAGGTCGGCCCAAGCGCAACGACTAGCCTGTGTTTGGCAGGTTGGGTCTGTCTTCATATAGGTTGGCACACCCCTCTTAGTGGGCCTATTTGATTCTGTCATTTGATCGCTTACCTTTTGGCCCACACTAACTATTCAATAATGTAGAACTTTTGAAAATTATTTGAACCAAATATTTTTAAATAAGTGTGTATACGAGGAAGGAGAGAGAGAGAGAGAGAGAGAAAGAGCTAGTAAATTGATTTACTAGAGAAATGAAGGACAAAATGAACAAATACTGAATGTTTTTTTTTTCAACATAAGTGAGAAATATAATGCTATTAAAAATTATGGCAGTTGATAATAATTCACTCCAAATATGATAAAAGCTTTTTATAAACATTATATGTTTACATAATATTTGTGAGAAATCATTGTGATTGTATTTTTACTTTTTATATTATGCAAATTTTGTTGGTTAGTTATAAGAATATGTTATAAAAGTAAAGAAAATATAAAACAAATAAAATAACTCAACACAAAGTATAGTAAATAGTTCTTCAGGAACTATCAAATATATATCATATTAATTATTCTAGAACTATTAAGTTTTGATCTTCTAGATCGCTTAATGCTTCATTATATTATAAAAGAAAAATGAAAACAATCATATCTCTCATTATTTGTTCAGAACTTATGCTCTCTTTCTTTTATTTTTTCTCTCATCTCTTTCTTTCCTCTCTTCTTCTTGTAGTCCATCCACCCTTTGTGCTCTTTTCTCTTTATATAGAGGAAGTCAACGCGTGGAAACAGCGTAATTAGATTTGACACATTAAATTGTGTGCCCAATGACAAAGGTCATCCACTCCATTGCCTAATAAAACTCCTCCTTGGATGACCATAAAATAGTGCGATACAGATTTTGTTAAGTATGTTAAGACTGCCTTATTAAAATCTTACTAAGAAAATCCAGTGAAATAAAAACATTAGCAAAGGAAAAAGAGTACAGTACTTAACTCCCCTTATTCAATAAGAATTTTGTTTACTTCATGAAAGATTTTTGAGACGGCGTATACCAATATTATGCATAAGTTTCTCAAATGTTGCAGTTGGTAGTGCTTTAGTAAATTAGTTTACCAGATTATCACTCGAACATATTTGCTAAACATCAATATCACCGCTTTTTTGGAGATCACGTGTATGAAAAAAGTTTAGAGAAATATGCTTCGTTTTATCACATTTGATATAACCTCCTTTAATCTATGCAATACACGCGGCATTATCTTCGTATAATATCATCAAGATATCTTTGATTATAGATAATTCGCAACTTTTTTGAATATGTTGAATCATGGATCTCATATAGATGCATTCTCATCTTACTTCATGAATTGTAATTATCTCGAAATGATTTGAAGAAGTCGTAGTTAATGTTTGTTTTACAGATCGCTATGATATAGTAGTGTTATCATAAATAAACACATACCCAGCTTGAGATCAAGCTTTATGTGGATCAGAAAGGTAGTCAGTGTCTGCATAGCCAATTAATTTAGATTGTGACTCCTTTGAATAGAATATACCAATATCAGTTGTCTCTCATAGATAACGCAATATATGCCTAATTTCTTTCCAATGTCTTCAAGTTGGTGCAGAACTATATATTGCCAATAAGTTAACAAAAAATGCTATATCAGGTCTTATACAATTTGTAAGATACATAAAAGCACCGATTACACTAAGATATGGTACTTCAGGACCAATAATTTCTTTATCGTGTTCTCAAGGACGAAAATGGACCTTTCTGTATATCAAGTAATCAAACAACCATTGGAGAATTTCCTAGATGAGCTTTATTAATATACAATTTTTTATATATGTCAACTTGATGAATCAAAATGTTCAATCTGCAAGACAAGATAATAATTTGTTATACTAAGACATTTAATTTCAAAGTTATTCTTTACATAACTAGTAGTTTTTGTAATCTCTTCAAGAGTACCACTAATTTTCAAAGGCATCAACATATATTGCAATAATAATAAATTAAAATTCTAATAAAAATGCATGGACAATTTGTATTGTTCGCATATCCTTTTTTCAAGAAATATTTATTAGGGTAACTATACCATCTGCGTTCAGATTGGTTTAACTCATACAAATATTTTTAAACTTCATAGAATATAACCTTTGGAGTTTTAAAATATCTGCTTCAAACATTTTTAAACTCTTCAAGAATTTTTATATGCATATTATTACCTAATTAATCATATAAATAGACTGTTATATATTTATTAGATGTACATCCAGTCCTTTTGAGACTGATAAACTAATCAATAATATGAATGTAATTGCATTCTTATATGATAGAATTTCTTATCGTAATCAATACCAGATTTCTGTAACAAAACCTTACGATATGAGTCATACTTCATATCGTACTATTATATTTTCTCATTTGGCAAATACTCATTTGTACCAAATCGGTGTTACATTTTCAGGTGGGTGGACTTCTTGTCCAAATACTCTACATCTTATGGTGTTTAGACTACAGGTCCGACATCTGCTGGTGTTTGAACTACAGGTCTGATATTTTCATCTTCTGATATTTGAACTACAAGTTCGAATAATTTTTTTCATTTTTATCGTTCATATCAACATCGACATTTATCAAGCGTCTGTGGTTTAGTTTCTTCATTACTTCTGGTAATTGTAAGAACTTTAAATAAAAATATATTGTGACAACAATTTCATTTCTAGTTTATCATTCTCCTGTATTCACATTATTCATTGAGATCTCATTATTTTCAGGTACCATTTTCTCTGCTGGGGATATCTCTTCAAAAGGTTTCCTTCTGAAATTTTCTTTTAGAAGAGTTTATTCTTTTGGAGATTTAGATATTATGGTTTCTTCAGGAATACTGATTTACTTATTTTATTGTATTTTTATCTTTCTGAGACTTTTAGCTTTTGCACCGACAGATCTCTTACGCTTCAGGCGCTTTGCATTCATGTACTATTATATTAACACTTGTCCTACAAGTACATCAATATGTGATAGAGTATTAGCAACTGGTATCGATATGATTTGATTACTTTCTTTGTATCGGTGAATACTTTAGGCAATTGATTTGTAGTTTTCTACAAGTAAATAATTTTGTGAACTTCAGATTCACATCGACTTGTCCATGATCAATATGATACAGTTTCACAGCATATCAATTGATCTCACGTTACATCTTGTCTCCCTTTAATGGTGAAAAAACTGACTCATCAAAATGACTATCCTTATATATTCTCACTAAGCAAACAAATAATTGTTTGAAAATAATCTTCTGATTCTTTAGCGAATGTTCATGAAAATTTTTTAATTATTAGTTGTATCTTGTTGATCTTGAATGACCAAGATGATCATGCCAAAATATAAAAAAATTTGAAATCAAATCACTTTTGGTGCATCATTTCAAATACTTTCACTGTAGATAATTCATAAAGACGTATTGGGTTGAAAATGTTTATATTGTATCACTTCAGGTGATTTCACAATACAAAAATCTTTTTGGTCAAAAAAATTTCTGGTTTATCATTTTAAGTGATCCCATAATTTAATAACGTAATATAACTCAGAAGAAAAACAGCAAATTTCTCTATTATATGTTTCTGGCGTGAAAAAGAGAAGTGTAAAGAAATATATTTTTTATTACCTTAATTTCTATATTCTTTTTCATTATATACTCTTGGTATATAAAAATAATAGAAATAAAGTAAAAAACATCTGTAAGATTTGAACAAATTTCTTATACTTCTAGTAGAATAGAATGCATCATCAGTATAGAGTTTTGTTCTTTTTGACCACATTATGTTAGCTCTTCTGGAGCATAATTCTTATAAAGCTTAACTCTTCTGGAGCCTTTAATCAATTTTGCAACGCCTGATATTATCTTAACATTAATTTTAATTGATGTTTTATGAAATATGTTTTTCTTTCAAAGAATTGTGTACATTCTGGCATTGTCAACAAAATATATCTCTTCCACATTCATCTTTGAGATAATTAAGGTATTGGTACGATCCA
Source organism: Euryodendron excelsum (assembly GCA_033060915.1). Classification (NCBI taxonomy): domain Eukaryota; kingdom Viridiplantae; phylum Streptophyta; class Magnoliopsida; order Ericales; family Pentaphylacaceae; genus Euryodendron; species Euryodendron excelsum. The sequence goes on from CM065383.1 coordinate 16,277,568, forward strand.
TGTTTTCACATGTTAAATATATACGAAGTTTCATTATTATTAAAAGAATAATTCAAGAAACTATAAAATAAAATATTGATCTACACATCACCAATTAAATAATTAAATTTATAAAAAATTATTTCTACTGTAAATAATAATTAAGCGTACAATAAATATGTGACCAATTAAACATTTTCATAATTTTTGCAAGATTTATTCAGCAAATATTTTTTTATTTTATTTTGCTCTCATATTATTCCACTTCTGATAGCATTTACTACATTTAGGGTATCTTCATAATTTTAAAGACTATTACATTGCAATCACATATGCGACAATATCCATGACCATTAAATAAAATTATATTTATTTCAGGGAATGACATAAAATTGGTCGAATGTACTAGCTAATTATAACTCTCAATTTCATGCGCTTCACCACACCAGATCAATACCATCCATTCATCATTGCAGGGATGGATACATATTATAAATTACATTCTTTTTTTGTTTTTTTTGTCTCGTTTAACGTGTGAGAAAAAACTAAAAAAAAGAAATAAATAAAACCAGTCAAGTTATCGTGCATCTAATGGGCATATTTGCTGATTTTCATCAAATAACTCATTATTTTATTTGGCAACACTGTATAATCTCCTTGTAAAATATTATAACTCCAGGTGCACTAAATTATTTCTGTGTAACTTCAGGTGCATTCAACCATAATCTTAATGCATTTATTGATAATCTTTCAACTCTAGTTGCATTTAATCATAATAAGTTTTTGAAAAATTACGGTCTTTTGATACTTTTCTTTATAGAAAAATTTGATGACAATATTATGCTAAAAAAAAATAGACAGTAGCTATAATAAACATAGTTAAATAATAACAGTAAGAGAAATTAAAATAACAAAAATTAAAATATTAGCAGACGACAAACTGACCTTATGCAGCAATAATAATTAAGTAAACGACGTACATGCCTTAATAAGCATTCTATAAAAATTAATTATATTTTCAAAGTCCATTACGTCTGGATTGATTTTGACATAAAAATTTAAAAGAATATATTTAATAAAATACAATTGCAATGATATGGTCTATTAACAATAAGTTAATGATCATATAAAACCTTTACCTAACATAGCAATCAGGTGGGTGTTATGATAAAATAGAACCATCCGAACCTATTCATTTAATATTGTTTATTATATAATTATTATGCAATCACTGTTTATGAATAAGAGTTATTAATTATAAATTACTATTTATCTCAAAATTGATCAATTATAAATAATATATTGTTGATGAACAGTATTCATTACTATACAATTCATTCGGTATATACATAATATCACTGTTCTGATCAAAACTCGATTTTTGTCCGAATTTAAATTGTCTATAACTTTCAATCCAGACATCAAAATATAATCAAGCCACATGTCTATAAAAAAATACTAAAATAAGGATTTCAGATCTATAAATATCATACACCAAATATTCAAAATCTGTGATAAATAAACCAACAAAGTTTCAAATTAAAATTTTTTTTTCAAATCTACGTCAAACGAGAATGAATTTTCTTATGAAACTTCACCGATTAAATCGTGTTGTTATAGGATATAACATACTAAAAAAACAGGCCAATTGAAGATCGTTTAGCCAAACCACCATTAAATTTCAACCAAAACTTTGTGAAAAAAATAGTGTGCGCAAGCGAGAAAGCACATTTTGTGATTCTGATATTAAGATTAAAAGTATAATACACAACGGAATTAAATTGACAATAAGCATATCTTAGATCTGGTGTAAATCCAAATTATGTTTTACACACCATCTCCATAAATCATTTGACGTGGTGAAAACAAAAGAAGCAAATTTTGCAAGCACTTTGAGCTTTATGTTGATAACGTGTTATAAAAATAAAGAAAATATAAAATAAATAAAATAACTTAGCACAAAGTATAGTAAAAACTATCAAATATATATTATATTAGTTCTTCTAGAACTATTAAGTTTTGATCTTCTAGATCACCCAATGCTTCTTTATATTATAAAAAAAATGAATAAAACCATATCTCTCATTATTAGCCCAGAATTTCTACTTTCTTTCTTTTCTTTTTTCTCTCATCTCTTTCTTTCCTCTCTTCTTCTTATAGTTCATTCACCCTTTGTGCTCTCTTCTTTTTATATAAAGTAAGTAAACACATAGAAACCGCATAGTTAGATTTGACACATTGCATTGTGTACCCAATGATAAAGCTCATCCACTTCACCGCCTCATAATAAAATATGATTTATTTTCCAATTAACTAAATACTATTTCACTTTTTTGCACTTTCAATTGTTAACGTGCCCCTCATTAGTTCGAATCAAATGGATTCAGAATCAAATGTATTCAGGGTTGAGCAACTGAGTTTATTCATGACTAGACAAACTTCTAGTTATTTTTAATTTTTAGATTAAAAATTACAAAAACAAGCATGTAGACTCCTGAGGTTTTATCTAAAGGTAGAAAAATCACCTATCGTCAGCTCCGTTAGCTTACTTTTGTCAGTTGATCAATTTGACCGAATGAAATTACAAAACTATGCTAGTGAGGGAGAGAACATGAACAATAATTAAATAAGGAAAATATTGTCCTTCATATGATTATGTGAATCCATGTGCCAAAAAAAAAAAAATGAAATAATGATAAACTTTAAACTAGTGATCCTACACAAAATTAAACAAACAATTATTGATGACTGATTTGTTTTTCCAAACAAATATATAAAAAAAACAGCAAAAAAAAAGTAACTTTAAAACTGGTCATCCCTCAACATAAAATAAAACTTAGGCTAATTAGAAGCATATTTAGAACATGTATATATTATAGTATTTCATTGAGACATATCATCAAACACATAACATGCAAGGTTAATAACTACATATATGCCCCCATTAGCTTTGAGGCCAATTAGACAAAGAAGAATTAGACAGAGAAGAAAGCACAAGTATCACCATCACCAAACCGAAAGACGCAAATTTTTGTGAAAAGGAAAGGATAGAATACCATCAATTACTTTGTATCCCAGGCACCAGCGAAATACTAAACCACCAGAGAAATACTTTATCATGCAATGCTTCATATATGCAAGATAGTTATCCAAGTTCATGTACTCTGTATATCACTAATGGTCTAAAAGCAAAAGGTTGCAAAATCAGCAACACAACTGGTAAACAACATCTTTTTTTTTCTATTTTTTTTTACACTCTTGATAATACGACCGTCAAATCTAAACCTAGTTCACATAGGCAATCTAATATCCAATTCCACTAGCACAATCCATATCCAAATCTACCTCTCTATCATGCACCAACTGCAAATTCTTCTATATATTATTATAAAACAAACACTTAAAGTTTGGTAAAAATTGCTTGTTGAAGCTTGTCACAAAAGACATAATAATAATTTTAATCTAACTCAACTAACTTTAAGAGCATAAAGTTAATAGCGTAAATGGGAGTCGTGAATGCACACATTATGTGTGCCACTACTTCTAGTACCTATACAATCAAAGAGAGACTTTTGTTAGATCTTGTATCTATATTGGGTAGAAGCACAAAAATACCTGCTAAGTGTCTATTTTTAAAGGCAGTGGTGCCAACTGCCGATACATCAAACTTCAGGGGACCTAAGTAAAATTAACCCTTAATTTTTTTATATAAACTAACAACTGTATTTTAGAACTTCTGTTACAAAAACTATTCCAACATGGAATATTAAAGTGCAGGATTAAAACGATACGGATAAAATTAAGTGTTTGATTTTATTGATCATCTTAAAAAAACATTAAAAAAAATATTATAAAGGCATCTAATGGTATGGGAGTGAAGTTTTTTCCTTTTTCCCAATCCCTTTTTTTTTCTAAGGAGTAGGGTGTTATTTTATTTTGGAAAATTAAAAAAATAAAGAGAAATTTTAAGTTAACACTTGTTGGGATCGCTTTTTATCAACCATTTTAATTAGTTTATTATCAATATTTTTTTGCATAAATTTAATTTTTTACATTTTTTAAGAGAAAATTTAAAAGCTAATAATTTTTTTACTAAGATTCAATTTTTTACATTTTATGGACAAAACTAAAAGTTAGTAAATAAGAAAAAGCTAATTAATAAATCTGACAAACGACACCTCAATCAAGTTTAGGATTAGGATATTCATTTTTAAATAGGAAAATAAATTTTTAGAGTATATTAAGTGGTTCATCAACATTTGTAGAAATATAAGTAAATCCCGTAATATTTAAAAATTATTCTCACTCACTTATTAGGGTTATCAGTTAAACAAGGCTAAACAAAAAAAAAATGTAAGAAATAAATAATACCCTTGATTTTTAATAATATAATAATTCAATTTACGTCATCTATTTAGCTATCAAACCCTCAATTTCTCTCTCTATAACTATATATATATATATATATGTCTCTATTTAAAACTCTAATTTATTTAACACAAACAATTTAGGTGTAGTTGCATGGAATCAACATCTTGTGCTGAAACGTCTCTGATGCCATGTTTGGCATAAGAAAATGGAATGGTCATTGTCACTTTTATTCTTATTTTCTTATTTGGTACTACTATTTAAAAGTGAAATGACAATTTTCATGGAATAATCATTCTCACATTTTGTTAAAATGATCATTTTTTATTTTAAGAGTGGGAATGGTCATTTCATTCTCACATGAAACAACATAAAACAAAATTTAATAATATTTTTATTGTCAAATTTCTTTTAAAAAATACAAAACATGTTTGGTAAAAATAAAAAAGTTAAAAATTCTTACCATCACCGCTACTAGTAATCATCACTATCGTCTACCGTCAGCCATAATCACTCGTTATCTACTGACACTACTACCCCCTATTGCGGTTACCGTCTCACCATCACCATCCACCATTGGCCGCCATAGTTGTCGCCCCACCACTATTGCTGTCATTGTCACCAACCACCACTGCCATCCTACCACCAACTACTGTCGCCGCTACCACCACCACCACCATTACAAATGCTTAATAATATTTAATAATTAAATAATATATATTACTAATATTTTGTATAGACATAATAATAAATTTTCATATTATACACAAATTTCATTTCATTCTATTATAACATTGTTCATTGATCTTATCAAATAACAAAATGAGAATGACTATTCCATTCCATTTCCATTCTCATTCCACTCTTTTTCAATCCCTTATACCAAACATGCTTTGATTGAAAGCCATGTTAAGTTCTCTTAAAACTATTATAACTAGTTTGTATGGGGATGATTGAGATTAATCTGCTTGCCATTTTGATTGCTAAGGAAACATCCGTCTATTATGTCTCACCATCAACTTATCACGGGAGAAATTCACTCGTACTAAAGGACTCTTCAATTAGAAATAACTTGAAACCAAGACACTTGGAAAAGCATACAACATGATGCAAGGATTTACCTGAAAATAGATCAAATGATGGTGTTACGGAGGAATATTGTAATTATGTTGATTTTTTCTTGTTAAAAAGGAATTGCAATATCATGTTAGGACTTTGTCAACAAATTTTTATATAAAATGGCAAAGCCACTTTGTAGCTGGGGTACGGAAGGGATGGGATGGCGAGATGGGGTGAGAGATCATACCTAGTTCGAGTGAAAACCTACTCTATTAGCTTTTTTAGAAGCACGAGGGTCAGAGAACCCTGCCCTACCACCTTTATTAAATCACTAGCTTTATTTATTAGTGCAACTGTCCCGTGTCCTACAATGAGAATATCTTTCTTCTTTGTGTCGTATATATAGTTTCGGATATTAAATCAAAAGGTATCGCAGGTAAAGAAAGAGGTTGTTGACGTTAGTAGACGACATTCATGTTAAAAAAATATTATATAATATTTCTAATATAAATTATAGTAAAATAAAATTTAATGATAAATAATATTAAATAATAGATGTGAAATAATGTAATGTAGTATATTCATAAATTATATATGATAAAATAATAAAATATGCAATAAAGAGGAGATCAAGTCGAGTGTTGCGTACTTTTAACTTAAGACAGATTCGTCCCCCACACAGGTGCTCATGGGATAAACGAACGTCTATTTCCAAGATAAAATGATCACAATCTTGAATAAGTAGTACTACAATATTCAAGATTCAGCGAATCAACCTTATGATTCTATACTCTCAATGTATGAAATAAATGTAACATTTATGACATAAAACAATGAGAAATTTCTGTCTAATTCTACGCAGAATTATGACATTTAATTCCATACAGAAATTTATAGCGTTTCTGATAAAATCAATATGATATGATAACGAAGAAACAACATTTTTCTAAAGAGAAAACTGCAGTCATTCTCTAGAATTTAATTATGAAATTAACTACAGAAATACAGAAGAATGAGATGGAATTTTTACAAAAATTTATCACACAGAATATATATAAAAATTAACCAGATAGAAACCTGAATAGAAATTCGTATAGAATTTCTAAATCAGAAACGAAGATGTGAAATGACTGATTGAATAGTCAAAATTTGCCTGAAACAGTCACTGGAATCTAGGCAGTACTTCGCCGAAGATGCGAACGTATGTCGCTAGAATCTGGGCACGGATGTTGTCGTTGGAGACCGAGAAAGAGAGAGAGAGAGAGACTGGAAAATTGTATATTAAACCGTATCTGTTTCGGAGGGAAATTCTTTCTATATATAGAAAGAATCGCACCATTTTGAAACAGTGTCAGCCAAACGCACTCTTGGGAAGGGTCGCAACCGTTGGAATTTAAATTTGAATCCGTTCGGTTCAACCCGGTCTACACTGTTATGGTTCAAACGATGTCCAAAAATATTAAACCCATCCAAGCCTTTTTTAATATTATTTTAATCGCACCCGACCCGACTGGACGGGCGGCGGAAGCGGCGGCAGTATTGGGTCAACCCATGGGTTACATAGGTCCTCCCTCTTCCACAAAAGTGGAGTGGCCTTTGGAACTTAAACCCATCTTTAAATATAGGCTTTATATACCCATCACTTTTTTCATAGAAAATTAATGCGGGACAAGCCTTTAGTTCCATCTAATAACCATACTCATAGTGACTATTTTGAAAGTCATTATCTCATTCAAACCTCTATGGATTTGAGCAAGTAAATGCTTGTTTTTCATCTTCTCATGGAGAATAACACAAAGCATTTTGGACCCACTAAAAAGGACGTGTGGGTCCCACCTTAACAATGGCTCAAAGTTGGTGTTTCACACTAAATATTCCAACAATTCATTCTTGTGAAGACATGTTTGCCTCTATATATTTCGATGAAATCGATCCCACTCTTTGACCCCACTCTTTGTTTTTAGATTGAAGCCTATCAGTAGATAGTTGGAAAGCAAGTCTTCACCTCTATATTAGGACAACCTTTTCTTATTGTGGTGAGAGTGGCAAGAAAAGGTTGTGGCATGATCGTGGTGGGTGCTTAAATAATGTTGGTAGCAGGGCAAATGAGGGCATTTGAGGGTGGTGGTGCCGGTGAGGTAGCAAGATATGATGAATGGGGGTTGATAAAGAATGGGTAGGGAAAAAGTTAGGGGTGAGGATGAGGGTAGCGAGAAAAAGAGGAGAAGTAAGTGGAAGTGGCCTGGTGGGGGCTGTGGTGGTCGGAAGAAAGTTAGAGAAAGAAAGAAGATGAAGGAAGAAAAGGGAATAAGAAAAGAAGAAAGAAATGGATTTTATGAGGGGAAAGACGGAGGAAGGAAAATAGTGGTTAGTGATACGCAAAGGTAGACCTACATTAGGCCAGAGAGCCTTGCCCCCTTGAATTTTTAAAATTCTCTTTAGACTTCAAGTATTTTTGTGTATTTGTAACATGAAATAGTGTATCGGCCCTCATAAAATTTAAAATTTTTTATCTAAACCCTCTAAATTTATGCTTATCTCCGCATTTGCTGCTTAGTCAACATATAGGAGAGCAACAGAGACGAAATCAGCTATCAAAATAGCCAGTGTAATTTTGAAATGTCGAGGGAACAACCTGTATTTGTACAAATGCGCAGGCTGAATTGCGTAATTTGCCCAAAATTTAATCCGCTCTGGGACACGTACCCATCTCGCGTGTCCCCTCTTGCCAACAACGTAAACAACTCGTGCGCTGGGAGGCATCTTCACCGATTCGCCTGCTTATATAATCAATCAGGACGCAAGAGGCCTGTCCCCGACAGAAACGGAGTTGAGAAAGTAGAAAAAAGAAGAAGAAAGGGAAAGGCATGTTGCAGAGACCCAGACGCAGGTGCGAGGGCACGGCAATGGGTGCCATCGTCTTGGATCTCCGTCCCGGCCTCGGGATCGGACCTTTCTCTCTCGGTATTCCATCTACATGTTAACTAACGTATATACGTCTCTGCTTGCCTAGAAATCGAATTTAGCTTGCCTAACTGTTGATTAAATTTTGTTCGTTCATAATTAGGTCAATTTTTCGATTTTTCACTGCTTAATTTCCTGATTAATGGGTTAAATTGTGGGTTTGACGGGATTATGCGGTCGTTTTGTTACGTGTCGGTGGGTATTGAATCCCAGATGCTTTGATTTGCCGACACTCTGGCTTGGATTACTGACAATGTTAATTTTGAGTCCAAATGGTTATATTGCAATTTGAGCTGCAATCTGGTAGTTGTCTTAATCTGATTTTGGTCATGTTGGAGCTGTACTTATATTGGACTTGCTTAATTTCCTGACAAGTGTTTGTGTTGTTTCAGGAATGCCGATATGTGAAGCGTTTGCTCAAATAGAGCAGCAACCTAACATTTATGATGTTGTCCATGTGAAGTACCTTGATGAGGTTTGGATTAACACAATGACTAAAGGTGTTTCATGCTGTTAATTTCCTTATGCTACTGTCATTGGTGGTTTTGTGCTTATGTTCCATTTTGGTCCCCATTTTCCAGTTTCATTGTTGAGGAAAATAAAAGTTGGGGTGGGAGGGGGGGGGGGGGGGGGGGGGGGGGGGGGGGGGGGGGGGGGGGGGGGGGGGGGGGGGGGGGGGGGGGGGGGGGGGGGTGAGAGAGAGAGAGAGAGAAATATAGAAGCCTACCATTTTTCAATGTTTATATTGGCATCACTTCTGGGTTTGATTGATGCTACCATATTGAGATTAGCTTATGGAATAGATCCTGAATAACCAAAATAGTCCCCATATTTGAAAAGCTCAATATTTGGTGGTTGGTCTTTGTCTGGGGCTGTATCTTTTTATTGCTTACACTGCCAATCATTCATCATTCTCTTCCTTCTTGTTATTATATTACCATTGGGCTGCATTGTCTTCCAAGGTCAATGATTTCAGTTGTGCATGACATGGACTACAAGTTTGTTTTGAACTATATTTCCATTATATTATTATTGTTCCTGTGGATGACCTTGTTTCTGTCTTGATGCTAGAACTCTTTTCTTCTACCCTTTCAGTCCCCTCTACTTATTTCCCATTATTTTTATGTCATTTGTGTCTTGCACATTTACATCTTTTGGAGGGTGTTTTATGAATAATGTTTTTATTCACTTTTACGAATTTTTTTTCTATCAACTAAAAATTTCTTGTATCGATGAACAGTCACTCACTTTTGACAGTTATACGATTCCAGAAGATGATCCAGAATTGGGTCAATTACGTTTATTAGAGGTGGACAATAGAGTGGTTGTACCAGCTAAAACTCATCTACGTACTATTGTAACACCTGCTGATGCACCTCATATGTAATGATTAATGTGTTTTTTTTTAACCCTTGTAGTGTGCTTGAATATGAACAATCACTGCTATTATAAAATTGATGATTGCCCAAAATTTTGTAAATGTTGTTGAAGTTATTTGGTCACAAGATTTGCTTCATCTCGGGTTTGTATAATGTGAAGTACACCCCTTCGCACACAGACACATATCATGCTTGTGTTGGAATTATTTGTTTGAGGCAGATACTGTGGGCATTCATTGATGTGTAGTGTAGACCCCAATGGCTATATAGTGAAAAGTGTAGTATTTTGGTATTCTTAAAGAGTGGGGCAACCTCTCATGGTTATGCCTTTGTTCTTCAGGAGCCTCTAAAACTGGATATTGTTATAAGCTTTCCAGATCATGGTTTTCATCTTCGTTTTGATCCTTGGTCACAGGTATTTATTGGTTCATGCGTTTTACATTAATCTTTATCTGTTTAGACTTCATTTCATTGGCCAACACATTTGCTTTTAAAAATGGATTTGTGAATGAAATCGGTTGCATGGTCATTCAAATTTTTGTGCAACTAATACCTTATATGCATGATTTTGCACTCTGGATACTAGTGGCTAGAACTATGTGTTAAGACATGATTCCTAAGATTCTAAGAACCATGGGCACAGGATACAAACACGACACGGATGGACCTGGTGATTTTAAAAAGTAAGGATATGGACAACAAAAAGTATTTCATATATTTTTATTTGGTAGGTATATAAATGTAACATCCGCAAATCACAAAATATATTAAAAAATAACACTATTAACGCAGATACCCATATAAGAAGTTCAGATATAGATATTCACAGGAAGAAATATAACAGTTAAACATATATATATGTGCATTAAAAACATATATCTATACATATAAATAATAACATATATACAATAGCTCATTTAACAGTCAAAATATATAGATCATCATCGGCTGATATATACATACCTATTTTTAGCCAAAAATAGTGGACAAAGCCCAACAGTACAGTACTCTTTTTGCAGTTGGCCCTTTGCCGCCGCCTCCTCCTCCTCCTCCTCCTCCTCTGTCTTCTTTTTCTTTTCTTTGGTCAAAACCTAAAGGAGATTTAAGGTACAAATAAATAGCTTCAAATATGTTGAAAAAAAAAGAGTTTTTTTTGTACCTTTTGTGTTGCTGGAGGTCGCTGCTGCTCTCTCACCTGTTCGTTCCCTCTCTTAGTCTTTGAGGTGATGGAAGAAGAATGGGAGAGATCGATCTAATTAGGGCATATTTTTTGCCCTTCAATTTCAATGTTCTAAAATTTTGTAATTGCACTTTTGCTGCCTAAAAAGGTTCCGTTATTTAGGTTTTGGCACTAGATGTGTCCCAAGGCATGTCCGGTCATGGGACGTGTGCCGACACACCACGTGGTGTGTCCAACACATATTTTGGCTGGAATAAAATTCTGAAAATTAATGCATCATAACTACAGTGAAGCCTTTTACTTTGATCAAGATAATTTCCAAGACATTGGGGTTAAAAGAACACAGTAAGTGTAATCTTCATTGAACTGGAAGTTAGATAAATGTAAAATGCAGATGTCAAACAATTTTAACGATGACACACCTCTTAGCATGCTGAGTAAGCATAAACCATGACATTAGATGAGGTGCATTGCCTGTGACACTGCCACTTGTGGATAGTAGTAGATAACTTGCTTTCAAAAGCCTCTAAAAGAATGCAGATGGAACAATTTCTGTCTGTCTGCATTATGAGAAACTATTAATGAGGTCCATGTCATTGAGATCTAACATTTATGTTAGATTGGAAGTTACAAATAATTTCAGATGAGATATTTGGACAATAATCTGAATGAAAAGCTTTCTATCTGAGGCTCCTCAGTGGCCCCCACAGCAAAAATAGTTTGTACCAGAACATTGATACTTGTCCAAAAATAGGTGTTCTTTGATCTTTATGGTGTAATGTTGTATTTGAGTGTCAAACGATGTGCTACACACTTATGATCTGATCTATATGGTAAGCTTGTTTTTTTTTTTTACTTCAGGAATGTTACAATTGATTGACCTTACTTTATGCTATGTATCAGAGGCTTCGCCTGATTGAAGTTTTTGATATCAAACGGCTTCAAATGCGCTATGCCACTTCTCTGATTGGGTGGGTCATCAATTTGTCCTTCATTATCTTGCTTTTCTGGCAATGGATTATCGTTAACCCTCATCTTCACTTCCAGGGGACCTTCCACTCTAGCTACTTTTGTAGCTGTATATGCACTTTTCGGGCCAACATTTCCTGGAATTTATGACAAAGATAGAGGTGTTTACACATTGTTTTATCCAGTATGTTCAGCAAATCCACATCCAAAAGGCGTACTTGTTTTCCCCATCTTCTTCCAATTCTTTTTAACTTGGAGGTGTTGATGTCTGTATTTACAGGGGTTGTCCTTTGCTTTTCCAATTCCTTCTCAGTATACAGATTGCTTTCATGATGGAGAAGGTATTGGATCTACAATTGTTTATTTTAGTGTTTTGATATACAAATTTAAGAATTCTTATTAACATTCTTTACCCTTTCACTCTGAAAGCGGAGTTACCCTTGGAGTTTCCGGATGGCACTACTCCAGTCACATGCCGTGTCTCTATATATGATAGCTCTACAGATAGTAAAGTTGGCATTGGTTCTTTAATGGACAAGGCTTCTGCTCCTCCTTTGCCTGTTGGCAGCCTCTACATGGAAGAAGTGCATGTTAAGGTTTGACTACTTCCTTGCCAGCCCTGCATAAAACTCTGGGTTTTCTTAACTGCTCAAATTTCTTCCTATCGGCATCAAGTGTCTGATACGAGTTAATGAGAATTTGGGGTAACTACTTCTGTTTGTTTCGAGTTACATCATTAGTTGGTTGGTCGCTAGCTTGAAAAAAGTAAGAAGGATGCATCATGCAAATGACCATTTTTTGTACAAATACATTAGCTTTGATTAAAATCTCCTATAAATGGCCTTTTTAGATTTGATATTTCTGTGTTATTCTTGATAAGTGTCCATAAATTCAACAATAAAATTTCCTTCTTTTGAAAACTTCTAATCTGACACAAGAGAGGTGGCTCTGGTATTTCAACTGACCATGTTCCATCTCGCCGTTATCCAGCTTGGGGAAGAGTTATGGTTTACGGTTGGCGGGCAGCGTATCCCATTTGGTGCATCGCCGCAGGTAAGATCTGCTTAACTCTTTCATTTGCTGTAATCTTTTTTTGTTTCATTTCCTGTAAATTTATTTTGATGTCCTTCCTTGATCACTTGCTGTAAATGTATTATTTTTTTCTCTTTCTGGAAGTGGTTTGGAATCATGCTTTTCTTTTGTTCACTTTCATTGTCTGAGGAATTATGATATTTTTCTGTTATCTTTTGGTGCTTAGGTTTGTTCACATCACGTACTTGGGAATGGGAATTGCTTTGGCATTAAAAATGAATTGGAAGCTGAGGGTTAGCTGTGGATTGTTAAGAATGCTAATTCAGGAAAAAGTCCAAGTATGAAATTGAGAGTGAAGTGATAGTGTAAATAATGAAGAGGAGGAGACTTTGTTGAACTGTTTCGAATAATATGAGAAATCTGCTTGTAAATTGTAACTAAACAGTTAGTGATATTAGACATTAGCTTCATATTCACAAATATATGAGGGATGATGAATATATGGGGATAGGCTAAAGTTCACCTGATTGAGGTAAAAGTTTAAGCTTTTGGCAACTTCAGAAACAATTTGAGAAGTTTATTGCTGAAGTTATGCACCAGTTTGGGTAATCCGTACTGTTCTGCTAAAGAGCCTGTGTATCCTCTCAATTTGGGGCTGTTCTATGTAGTTGTTGAGCATTAACTGGTCATTAATACTTTAAATTTTGGTGTATCCTTACAGTTTGGAATTTGGACACAAGGCTACTTCCACTCGTAGTTATTTAAGTCTCTCCTTTTTATCCAATGAAGTTGGGGTTTCAACTTAAAACCCTGTCCTGTTGGTCCACAGTCACATTAATGTCGTCATTTTCTCGTCTGTATTTATATTTCTTTTGCTAGATGCTCTGCACAATTCTTTTCCTTCCTTCCTTTCCTTCTATGCTTTAATAACATACATGCACCTGCCTCTTCTTCAATGAAAATATTCCTAATTCTTGTTTTGTGCCATCTCTTTCCATGGGTTTTTTGTTCTTTCAAGAAACACTTGAACTTAAATATGTTGTTTATTTATTTTGTGGTAACTGAAACTTTCTTTGTGTCTTAAAGTTAAATTATGTTTGTATTGCATGTGATGCTTTTGTTGTTTTTATGCAGGATGTGTGGACTGAGTTAGGTCGCCCCTGTGGAATTCATCAAAAGCAGGTCTCAGTTATTCTTCTTGAAAGCTGTACACTGGTTATGATTATATATTTGAGCTGCTTATATGAAGCCATGGGATTTATATTTTTTAGAACTTGCAGAAATTTGGTGAACCATTATATGGATTGAAAAAATTCTTTTTATTTATTTAGGAGCTTAGTCTGTGTTAATTTTTTCCTTACTGCATGTGTCAAACCAAAGGGAAAAGTCTACAATTTGAATTAAGAAAGAAAAGGAAGGCTTGCATTGTTTTGTCACCTTATGCTTGATTGGAGATGTATGAGTCTTCTTGTTTTGCTTCTTGTTTTATTGGCCCTTCTAGCATGGATTTAATAAAAAAAAATCTTTGTACAACTCCCCTATATTCAGCCACTTGTTTACATATGCAAAGCTGCTGGTTGATTTAGTATCAGGAATGCAATTTTGACTAATTTTCTCATGTTATTGTAGCAGGTAGATAGTGTGATTGCGTAGGCAGCAGGGCATCACCTAGGGTCACTTAAGTATTTTGGCAACAGTGATTTTTGTATTGATAACTCAAAATACTTGAAAGGTCTGTTGTAGAATGTATATATAAGAAAAAAAGACAAAAGAATATACAATGTTTTAAGCCCATTTAAGTGAGCTTTATGTTGTTGCACTAACTGTTAGGCATTGTGGTCTCGTAACTTTTGTAGCTTGATATTCATTGTCTGATTGGCATATGTGAAACTTGAGATGTTGAGGGATGTTGAATGTCATACTCTCAATATCCCATCATCTGCCTTGGTCATTTCTGGATTTTGGGTTCTTAAAAACAATTTGTGGGGATAAGTTTTGTTACTTGTACAGGTAGACCAAATGGTGATTCATTCTGCATCTGATCCTCGGCCACGAACAACTCTTTGTGGTGATTATTTCTACAATTATTTCACTCGTGGATTGGACATATTATTTGATGGGCAGGTATTGTCTTCCTTCCCGCATGGTGATCATTTCTGAATTGTAAGTTCTGCATATTAATCTGTCCTGGAAAATTCTCAAGAGTGTTGTTCTGAGTTTGCAGACCCATAAAATCAAGAAGTTTGTTTTGCACACCAACTATCCGGGGCATGCAGATTTTAATTCATACATAAAGTGCAATTTTGTTATCTATAGTGCTGATTGTAAGTTCCAATCTGTTACTGAAGGAGTTGGTAATTGTTAGTCACGCTAACTTATAAACAACTGAAATGTTCCCTTTCTAATATTTCCTGCAGTTGGTGGGTCTTTTCATCAGGAAGCAAATGCCTCTAAGCGCTGCATTACACCCAGCACAAAATGGGAACAGGTGAAGGTAAATATGTTTTGCTGCCATTCCTATCTGTACTAGGCTTTTAATGTAGGAAGACGCAAATTCAATGCAATTATGAAACTAGTGCATGCAATGACGCAGTGGGTATTATTTAATTCTATGTCTTTTAGCTCATTTGGTCACTGGGCTCTGTCCCTTCTATACTTTTCTTAATTTTTTTCTTTTGTTTAATCTAAGTACTACTTGTTCAATTTTCAAATTGGAATTAAGGTCCTAAATTTTTGTAATTTTTCTTCATGAAGGCAAGCATGACTGCCTTCAGCTAGAAGTACAAAAAAAAAAGTCCTCATTCTCTGTTAAGTTGCAGCTTTTGCCCTTTATGCTTCAGTACTAGTGTAACAATTATTAATAAGATACTTATTATTTGTGCATGTGTATTCACCATCTCTCATCAACTTGCTTCTTTCCAGTTCTGCTTTCTGTCCTTCAATTGCAATATTGATTTCAATAAATGATTTATTCCTCTATAAGCTGCATATTGTTTGTGTTTGTGTATTCACCAGCTCTCATCTACTTGCTTCTTTCCAGTTCTGCTCTTTGTCCTTCAATTTCAATATTGTTTTCAATAAATGATTTATTCCTCTCTAGGAGATTCTTGGGGACTCTGGCCGAGCTGCCATTCAAACACAAGGTTCTGCAAGCAATCCTTTCGGTTCTACTTTTGTGTATGGTTATCAGAATGTTGCATTGGAGGTAAGTCATTGATCAAATTTGACCTATGTTGTTTTGTACTGATCATTATGTTTTTCCCCCCTCATGTATTGCCAGTTGATCCTTTTATGCTCATTCTGTTTAATTTCACCATCATTGAGAAATTTTCTGTTTAAGTTATGGGATATATAAGCATTATTTACCAGGATTCCACTAATGTTGGCAGGTTATGAAGAATAGCTATATTGCTACTGTAACTCTCTTCCAGTCATGATGAATGGTATGTGGGATTTGCATATCCTTCTCCTTGGCAGTGCCTCCCCTCCCTGTTTTAATCTTTATATGTCGAAGTATTTTGTGACTGCAATGCTTCTTTCTATGGTAGCCTTATATCAAATTTATAAAGGAACAAATTTTCATTTGTTTCTATCAAAATGACCAAAATGTTCTTGTTTCCGAAGAGATCGAAACGAAATATTAGTGGAATAACAGAACTTTATTATTTTCATCAAAACACATCAGAACATAGTGAAATACCCCAAAACACAATGTTATATACTGAAATAATAAGTTGTGTCAACTCGAATTTAGAAATGTTCTTAAATATTGTGCAACTTTTATTGAAAAAAATACAAAAGATTGTATTTTACTATATTAATATTGTCACTTTTGAGATGTTTCCTAAAATCTCCAAACATTTCCAAAACGCTTTCAATTTCCATGCTAACCCAAACATCACACCAAAACAAAACAAATACTTTTTGGGCAATGTTTGCTCTTGATTGGTGAAGATGGCATTCATGCTTGTAGAAGGCTTGAATTAGGTCTCAGGTCTCTGATATGACATCGACAAGCCCTTCTAGAAGCATCAAATATGTATCTCCTCTTGTTTGAGTTCTATAATGCTGTCAACAATAAAAGGAAAAGAGAGGAAGATATATCTTGGAAAGGATGGTGCTTTGCTCTCAAATGCAACTCAAATATTCTCGGCATCCAATGTGTGCATGCACTCTCCCCGTGTGCATGTTTTAGCTGCTGAATGTTTATGCCCCTGGGAGAACTTGAAACAGTCCCTATTATGCATCATTTGAATTGTATAGTGCTTTCCTTTTCATGAGCAGTTACTCTCATTGTGATTTTTTGTGATATTTCACTGACGGATGTCTCTTCTCTAAACTGAGCCTCCGTGCTATTTCTCTCATTGTGCTTTTTGGTCATTATAATGTGGATAGATTTTGTTTCGGTCTGCTGTTTTTGCAGGGCGCAGGTGGCTTTGTACAGACAATGGTTGTAAAGCAGCCGGTACTGATTGTAATGAATATATATGGAGGAGTCTTTTATAATTGTACAGTTATTTAATGACTTTGTATAGTTGGTTCTGTTTCACACACGAAACAACTTGTGTGTAACCTAGTATAATGGGAAGTTTGTGCACTGCATTGTTCGTCTGCTAAACTCGTGCTCTTTTACCTAGTTTCAACGGGTGTTTTCTGTCTTGCAATTTATATGATTTTCGCGCGTCACCCAATTTAATTAGAGCATTAAAGTCCCATCAAAAAATTTATATCGTCTCATTGTTTAAAATTTGAAAGAATGAAAACTGAAGATGGAAATGATGAATGTGGAGACTATCCCAAGGGGAACCAGTTTTCGAAGAAATTTTCCGAGTCTTAACTGATGCTGGTTTTTCCAGGGGAAAAGCTTGTGGCTCTGCTTTAGTTAGGTGGTTTTCCGAGGGTGGGATCACCTTCTTCAGCAATTCAGTTTGCAGTGTTCTGTTGTCTTTGTACTGTTATTCCTATATGACATGAGATGAGTACTTGTGTGGCTAGGATGGAGAAAGCACCACAGTACAATGGAAAATAGTGGTGTCAATTCAAATTATAACAATTGCCAATTCGTTGAAATGGTACATGAAGAGATGTGTATATATATAGGGTAATGTTATAAAACTAAAATTTTTATACCCAAACATAAATTTTGAGCTGTAAAATGAATCAAATTATTCGAGCTCGGCTCGTTATATAAATAAGTCATATTTGAATATATTTGAAGGCTTAAAAATTTTTTGAGTTCGTCTTAGTAAGTTTATATATACTAAACAAAAATCAAACTGTTCTAGCTCGGTTCGATTAAATCTCGTTTGAGATCAATTTAAAAGTTAAAAAAATAAAGTTTGAACGCATTTTGAAACTTTTTAAGGTTATCAAATTAAACTTGAACAATTTATTATAGCTCGGCTTTTACAACCCTAAAAATGCTAATACCACGTTGTAGGTGGGATTTTTCGAGAAGATTGGGCCGAACTCTCAAGTCCAAATGAATGAGTCTAAACTCCCTGCAAAAGAGGATGGTTAGAATGGGTCGACTCTTGATGAGCCGAGCACACTCCGAAGATTAAGTTAGCAAGCTTAATCGTAATGGGAATCAATAAGAGTTATGAATGTTCTGAATTTCTTCTCCATACATTATTATGGCGAGATTTTTTTATCTCTTTCTTTTTAAAGAATATCATTTTTCATATATACAATAAAACCTTGATAAATGAATACTCATGGGACAGGGGAAACTTATTATCTTAATGCGATTATTTACTTATTGATAAATAAATAATTTATTAATTTATCGATAAATTAATAAAATATTAATTTATAAATAATTTTCTATTTTCAAAGCAAATATGTGCATCTATCTTATGAAAAGCTAACCATAACCATAGATTCATGTATTCGTCAAGCTTTCTAATGAACATTAAAAATAAGAAGATATAAAGGTTTTAAAGTTACATGTAAATACATATTCCTAGAACTAGAAGATAAAGTGGTTTAGAACTTAATGCCCATATATATACATAGAGCATGATCTCTATATAAACAATCTATGAGATCCAAAATCATGTCATCTTATTTCTCCATGGCGCCTCATTTGAAAGGAGTGAAAAAATCTATATTAACTGATGAGATGAGGAGAGTGTTATAAAAATGAGCATCCTTCTTTTACTAAAAAAGTTTTGCAACAATGGGTTCAAGAAAATTATCAGCTCTCTAATCAACAATATCAAACACTCTTAAAAGATCAACGGAGTATTTGTTAAATGAGATGAAAAATAGCAATGTGAAGAGGTATAAATCAGCAAATATCTCGAGTTAGAAAAGTATTGTATGAGTGGTTTCTCCAATATTAAGAGAAAGTAAATATGACTGGAGAAATGATCTAGACCAAAGCAAAAGAGTTTTTGCTGAAAATGTTTGGTGAAGTAGCAACTATAGAATTTAGTTTCTCAAGTGGTTGACTAGAGCGTTTCAAGACAAGATATGGAATTAAGTCTTACAAAAAGTTCGGTGAAAGTGGTTCAGTTATCATGGAGAACATTAAAAATACTTTACCGAAAATTCGATCTAAACTAGACCAATTTGAATGGAAGGATATCTATAATATGGATGAAACATGGTTATTTTATCGGTTGGAAGCAGATCATTCACTTGCCACAAAGCAATTAAAAGGACACAAGAAGGACAATGAGAGAATTACGGTTGTTGTTTGTTGTAATGGCGATACTTCAGACAAAGTGCCTCTTTGGATTATTAGTAAATATGCTAATCCAAAATGTTTTAAGCAAATGAACATGAGCAATCTTAGTTGTCACTATCGAACAAACAAGAAAACATGGATGACTGGTGCACTTTTTCAAGAATTTGTTTGTTGGTTTGACAAGAGAATGAATGGTAGAAAGGTTCTCCTTCTCGTGAACAATTGTCCAGCCCATCCAAAGATTATTGAAGGCTTGAGGAATGTTGAACTATTTTTCTTGCTTCCTAATACAACATTAAAGATTAAACCATATGAAGTTGAGATTATTCAAGCACTAAAAACTCATTATTGACGTTATTTTTATTCTAGTATCTTGGAGAGCTACGAGTTATAAACAACAAATCCTGAGAAAATTAAAATATTGAATGCTATCAATTTTATTAATGCTGCTTGGAATATTGATGTGAAGGCAACAACCATTACAAACTGTTTTCGACATTGCAAGATCCGGTCAGATGAAGATATGGATTCTCAACCACAAGTTGGTGAGGATGAAGGCATCAATTTATTACGTCAAATCATTTCTGGTCTACGTTATAGAAATGCGATGGATGTTGAGGACATTTTAAATTATCCTACTGAAAATGATGCAGTGATAGAATTACTTACTGATGAAGAGATCATTGATGTGATAATGAATATAGCTATCAATGAAGACCATGACGATTCAGATGATAACTGCATTCTACCAACTGTTTTTTCAAAAGAGGCATTTGAAGCAATAGTAACATTGAACAACTTATACAAAATGAAAATAATATACCAAATGTGATGTATGCATTACAAAAAATCAAATATGAGGTTCAGTTCAATTTAAGTGCAAAGAAATAACAAGCAGCTTTAAAAGTATTTTTTGAGAAAAATTGAAGTTGTTAGGTAAGTCTATCATATGCATTATGAATTTTTATGTACTTTTTTTTTGGGTATTTTAATCAGTTATTAATTTATATATTCGATAGGCCTTAAGGAAAGTTAGAAAAAATTATCATCTCATGCATTAAGCAAAATTTTTATTTTAATTCAAAGGCCCAAGTCGGGACCAGAGTTTTTTATTATCTAAGCAGGTTATTACTTTATTGAATATTAATTTATTGAGATTTACTGTATATTGGAAGGTGGTTTAGGATTTGAAGAGCACGGGCTTATGTTGTTCACGGTTTAACTTCTCTACGTCTTGTGATCAAGTAGTACCAACTAGGGGTGGACATTGGGCAGGTCAGGCTCAGGCTGGGCTTACACAAATTTTTTTTTTATCGCGCACAACACCAGATCCCAAGCTTGTCCAATTAAAAAAATTACATTTCCAAGTCCGGCCAAGCCCACCCATTTAACAAAAAAATTTGTTTAATATATAATTTTCTTCTCTATAACTCATATTAAATAACATAAAATTTAATTACATATACATATATAATATTAAAATCTAAAAAAAATATTATTTTATATATATTTCGGTCTGGGCTTCAAAAATAATTTTTAAGCCTACCCATTAAACTAATCAGGCATAAAAAAATTTTCAAGTTCTATAATTTATGGGGGGCTTGGGGGCCCTATCGGGCTCGTGGGCCCATGGCCACCCCTAGTACCAACTGTTCAATATTTATCCTTATTAAATTAGAATATGTAGTGTTTTATTACATCAGTAACATGAATTTATAATTAATGAAAAGTGTTTTAATAGAGTAATTTACACATAACAAAATTTGATATGCATGAGTACTGAAAAATTTCGTACTACTTTATTACTACACTTTTTTCCCTATACAATGGAGCAGTATTAATTGGTTTAGTTTTGCAAGACTTGATTAGATAAAGGCTTTATATTAGGCATCAGGGTAGGAACTAATGGGTTTGGTTCTACAAGAATTGATCAGTTAAAAACTTTATATCAGGATTAGAGTTCAAATTCCGTTGTAGTCTAGTTGGTTAGGATACTCGGCTCTCACCCGAGAGACCCGGGTTCAAGTCCCGGCAACGGAATAAATTTCTTTTAAAAGTTTTTGGCTTTATGCAGTCAGTGTCCCGTTAATATATACCAATATTTGCGTGCATGTGTGTTGTGTGTTTTGCGTGAAAATATTCTGCCATGTGTTGGAAAGGAAAAAAAAAAAACTTGTTATACAAATTAAGTTTTTTTTTTTTTTAGGGACCAAAAACAACTTTATTTCTCTTTGTTTTTCAATTTTCTTTTCATACTTCAAATACATAATCAAAATAACTAGTAGTTTTCTTCCCCCTTAATGTTGCTAATCAAACTTAAATTCAAGCATACAAAAGGATTTGTATTTGTTTCTCTGTAAGCAGCAATGACATATAGATGAAATCAAGATGAAGATTTCGTTTTGATTGGTTATAGAACTTGTTGAGAAAAAGAAAAAAGAAAAATAAATGAATGAAGATGAATCCTGTTTATTTGTTTGGTTGAGTTGAGCAAAATAAGAATAAAAGGGAGGCATGTCTGAAAAAATCATTTTTTTGTTCAATTACCCAAAAATTACAGAATTGGGCATAAATGGTACTGTTATTGCCGGGAAAAAAATGAGACTTTCGTTTTGGTTGGTTATAGAATTTGTTGAAAAAAAAAAAAAGAAAGAAAAAAAAAGAAAAAGAAAAAAGAATGAATGCATTTGCTTGGTTGACTTTGAGAAGTGAAAAAAAAAAAAAATAAATAAAAGAGTAGGCTTCGTGAGAAAATCGATTTTTCGTTTGGTTACCCAAAACGTACAGAAACGGGCATAAATGATGCTTTCGTTCCCGAGGCTTGAACCCGAGTATCCGAATTCAAACGGACCTCTGGTTTATGGGCTTAACAGTCAATTTAACCATACAATCTTGTCCGTTCTGGCTTCAACGTTGTCGTTTCTCTGAGGTAAAGGCAGGGTTTAAGCTCTCCGACAAAGACTGGAAGCACTCGCTGCGCTGCTTCGGCTATCCGTTTCTGCGACATCCAACATACACATAGATACATACATAAATACGTATATATCTGAAGATAAAGAAATTTGGTTTCTCACATAAGGTACTTATTTCCATTTGTTCAGTTGAAGTTTGGACTACTAGTGTCATAGATTTCTGTGATGATATGTGTAATTCAATTTTTGGCTATTTCGCTTGCCGTTTGATGTTTTTGTCTCATGCTTTAAGTTCACTTACAATCAGCTGAAGAATTTGTTCTACTAATGCTTGACCTTTGCACTTCATTTGATACCTATGCTTTAATGGAAATGCTATTACTTTCTCCACATTTCTAGAAGCTAGATGCTTATGATGGAAAATTTTCTCTGCTTGTCCTTGTAATCATTTTGATATATGTAATTAATTTTACAAGAGGAAAAATGACAGCTTTGCAGAAACTAAGGTCTTTCTGAGATTTATACTGTACATTTTGAATATTATTTTTGATTGAGGGTTTTGGAAGGGGCACTATACAACCTGACATGCAAATCCTTCTTTGTTTTATATTATACATTGAATAACTAAAAGGGCTATAGGAGTAGTTTCCAAACTTGGGATATTTGTTTATGATGATAATGTTGTGTTGGCCAAGCTGTGGAATGTAGTTCCACTGCTCTCTAATAGTTTAACCTTTTAGAGCAGTCAACTGCTTAACAGATGTATTGGGGACTGAGGCTTGACAAATACATTGACCAGTTTGCACTGGAGAGATGGACATGAAGAGCTATCTTGCAATTTGAGAGGATTCAGTAGATCAGATAAGCCGAAATGGTGGTTAATATCTGATCTTCAACTGCTGTTGGCCACATTTGTTATAGGCTTGGGTTTCTTCCGTTGGCATATTTTACAGTTTGAGATGTTGTTAGAATGCGTTATGATCTACATTACTGATTGTTATATTAATTGATGCCCTCCCCTTTTTAGAAGTAATTTAAGTTCCTGTCTTCTACATCATGTATGATTGGGTTTGTTTTTATGTTGTTGCTAGCTACCTGCTGTTATAAGGATGAATCTGTCTGGATTGGCCGGTAGCCCATCAAGATATTGCCTCCACCTACCTGCACATGGCCAGGGTTCACTTTCTCAGCGAGTTTCAGCTTTTCCTTATATTAGGAAATCAAGAAAACTACCTTATTCAGAGAGGTATACCTCTATCATTTTTGATGATTTAGCTTTTACATGATTCTGGTGCATGTCATGATTAGCTTTTCCCCTATTGTGATTGACTGATCGTTGTGTAGAAATAACTGGGCTGGTTCTATTCAGAGATGTCACATACGAAATATCCCCTTGTTTAATTGTGCAATGGATGCTTCCTTTGGCGATACTACAAATGACTCAGCTGGTAATATGTACCCTCTGTCTTACTTTGTTGATTAACCTTTGACTACTGTATTTTCCTTAGTGTCTTGTAACCTCGATAGATATTCATGGACAACTTTTTAGTGCTTTGTTTGAAAGACACAATCAGGCCCATACAACTAAAACAAGTTTGGGTGGTTTTCTGGATAACTTTTTGTTTAAGGAAATGACTATATGGAATCTTCTTGACCATTCACCTTTCCTTCATGAGATACCAAAGCTGGAGAGATTATAGATTGATAACGAGCAGTCTTTTTCCTCAATAGGAAAAAGTCTTTTGCTTTTTCGGGGATATCTGCTGGTTTGACATAAAGCAATATAATAACGTATGTTAAATATATTATAGATAATTAGACTAATTGGTCAAGTGGCCAATTTGAAGTGAAAAGTGTCCCTTTATATCAGTGGATCTGTTGGAGATGTGAAATTTTTGGAACTAATATGATTGGAGAAACAGTAGCTGCATCTTGATGAGTACTTGGATAATCCTTTTTTTGAACTCGAGCGAAAGGGGTATTCATATTCACACAACGGGGAGACTAACTTCTGTCTTGGAGTTAGGACTCACCAAAAACATTGGGTTGCCTTGGGTGATTTGGAAAACTCGACTGGAAGTATGCACAGTAACATTGTTTCTGTTTGACATGCATGTTGGTGACAGGAACTGGCAGAATGACATTTACCTAGTGGCTTGATTTTCCAAGTACAATTTCATAACTGATTAGGAGGCTGATTTTGGTACCTAACCTATCTGAAACTGATAAAGTTGGTATTGGGTACTCCTCTGGTACCTAGTGTTTACTGGATATATACATATTTAGTTCTTGTTCCTCTGATATTAGACTAAGAAATAGAAACTGATAGAAACAGAAGCCAAAGTTTAAAATAGGGCCCTGGATCCTTAGAGCCCCCTCATTTTGTGTAATTGAGTTGTAATTGAGTTGCTTTTGTTAATACCATGAAAGTAATCTATGGTGCATACCATGGATGACCTATGATGTATTAAACTTTTTGCTTTGCAGAAAGCTTGATTTCTTTATCTATTAGTGTTTGTGTATGTCAAACTACATTACTCGTTATCTTCATTGTTGCTGATTCTGGTTTTGTATTGCAGCATGCTAGATGTTATCCTAATTTAGCATTCTTGAATCACTGAAATTCTCTCTTTAATTGTCTCTTCAAGTGCAGCTATATTTCCTAGAATCAATACAAGGGACCCATTTAAACGACTTGGAATAAGTAGGGAAGCTTCTGAAGATGAAATCCAAGCTGCTAGGAATTTCCTAATACAACGATATGGAGGGCACAAGCCAAGTGTGGATGCAATTGAATCAGCCCATGACAAAATAATCATGCAAACGTTCTATGAAAGGAAGAACCCAAAAATTGACATCAAGAAAAAGGTTAGGTCAGTAACTCAGTCCCGTATCGTGCAGGCAGTCACAAGCAGGTTTCGAACTCCATCTACAAATTTCATTATTAAAACTTCTGCGGCTTTTGTTGTACTTGGAGCTCTTACTGTTCTTTTTCCAACGGAAGAAGGCCCGACGCTTCAGGTAGCCGTTTCCCTGTTGGCTACCATATATTTTATCTACGACCGGCTGAAAAGCAAACTGCGTGCTTTCCTATACGGGTATGACTCTCATTTTGGTGTTGTAATTTCTCTGTCTCTTAGTTCTCCATTGCGTTGGAAAATTTTCTTACTTTGAGAAGATACTGAATCATTCATGCAGATTGCGAACGTCTCAAAAGATTCCCAATTTATTTATTTTTTAAATTGTTCTAGAATGATCGCATGAGTTTCAGCCAAACCATCCTACTTTTCCCTGCAAAAGATCCATATGTATGGTCATATTTTGTCAGAACTGCAAAGAGATTAGAAATTCTAAATTTGTCATTATGTTGCAGGGCTGGAGCTTTTATTTTCTCATGGCTGTTTGGAACCTTCTTGATGGTGTCTGTGATTCCACCTATGCTTAAAGGGCCAAGAAGTTTGGAAGTTACTACTTCATTGACGACCTATGTGCTTCTAGGGGTTTCTTCTACTTATTTAAAATAGTCCCAGTTGTCTTAGAAGAACTCAATTTTATCCAACAGACAACCAGATTTTTTCAATCTTTTACGTGCATTGCTACTTAACTGGTAGGTTGGCGAGAGAAACACAGCTCATTTATGGGTTTGTTCCTTTAATTTTTGACATCCTACAATACTTTTTACCATTTTCAGCTCATTTCTGTCAATATTTCCTTAAATTTTTAACATCCCACAAGATGAACTTTTTCTAGCTTGGCCTTTAGATGGTGAACCAACTCATGTAATGATCAGAATCACTTCCCTTTCATTATGCATCTTTATATTTGAAAGAGAGAAAAACGGAGAGGGGAGAGAGAGAGAGCACAGGATTTAGTAGCCTTGTAGGCCAAAAAGTCAAATGAGCTTCAAGCCGCAATTTGATGAAAAGGAAAATTTTGATGTATAGTCGGAAGAAAACACAGAAACAGTCTCTCGCGAGTGGCAGGAGAAAAACTAACCTGTACTTGTCAAAGGTTCATATGAACCCAGTCTGCATCATGTCAGTAAAGTTATCAACCCATAGATTGGTCAATGTATTGTAGCCTCAAAAGGAATATATCCCCTGGACCCATAAATGCAGCACAGAGAGAGAGAGAGAGAGAGAGAGAGAGAGAGAGAGAGAGAGCATTTATTTCCACGGTTTGATATATTCACTGATAAAAGGGCCTTAAAACAGATTTCAAAGAAAAAAAAAAAAAGCACTGCAAACAACGTTGATCAAGCTTCACTTCATTTCTAGGATCTAGCAGCATCAGTCCTCAATCAAAGAATCACTCCCTTCTCTCTCTGAGCAGACTTGGAGGAGATAATTCCCTTCCTGGCCATTGAACCTTCTTACTACACCTTCTTTTCTGATTGAGACCTACAATGCAGATTGAGTCGAAGAACATGAAGAAGAAAAGGAACTAGTCTTCAACAAACAATCCAGTTGAGAATGTAGCTCCAGTTTCTTCGGTGAGAATTTGGAACTATGCAACCAGTTGGCATTTCAGTGGCCTGGGACGATAAACTAGTGACAAAAAAGACAACAAAAGAAAAAAGGAGGAAAAATGAACCCAAAAGTAGAGGGAACTCCTATTAAACACCACCTTCACAAACTCTTCCAATAAGCAACCATCATTTTATCAGAGTATTCGCAGGCAACAATATTCACCAGGGTTTGGTGTCCCAATAAACTTCAAAGTTCCAGAACGAGAGAGAGAGAGAGAGAGAGAGAGAGAGAGAATCATACCAATTCTTCTCTAAATCGTACATATTACTGCTTGCTTTTGATCACTAGTATTCAGCACCATATTCTCCACTCAAATTTTAACCCAGGTGTGTTACCATAAAAATTTGGTAATGTTTGGACCGCTGTCTGGTAACAAAGTCATTTTCCTCTTATTTCATAAATGTACAACAAAATGACAAGGAGCAGAAAATATAAAGCCGAGGCAGTAAATACAAAGCCGTGGCAATACCACAATAGCTATTATGTTTTCTACGGTGTTCAAATTGGTCAAGTACACACATAAAAGACAGCTCAAAGAAAGCATATCTTCAATGGATGAGCAGTTACACATCTGTTAAGAATGTAATACATTAGATTAAGGTTAGAGAATCATTATTGACATATTTATATGCCTCTGCCATAATTCTATCACATAGAACTCCTACCTGTGGCTTGGCACTGAGACAGCCACAAGTCTATGTTTTCAATCATCTGTTGCCTTACTTTGTGAACTGCATCAGGGGAGCTGCAATTCGTGGCATCACCTAAACGGAAAATAAAAAATTTATTTGATGGAATATAGTTTAACAAAATGCTGCGCTGCCGCATAAAAGTTCATGCAAACAATGCATACCTTCAGGACTTAAAGGAGCTTGGGGACATCCTCGGAGATCAGTTCCGTGGCCACAGTTATGACAAGTAATGAGGTACGAAGGCACTGTGAGATTGCCACGAAAGTTTCAGTAGAGTAAAATCATGATACTAAAATAAGTCAAATTGAATGTCATAATCCCAGTTAATAATCTGTTCATTGTACCAAACAAAAGAAATCTGTTTTAACAGTATGAGATATATTAATACAAATATAACCATACAAGGCATCAATGGGGAGCCATCCCAAGTACAAAAGGGAAACCAAACAAAAGAATTCTTAAGCAGCAACCACATTTAGATGATTGAGGTCTATTGACGTGATAGTTCTGAATAACAGGAGGCAGAAAAGATGCTATAAGATAGCATATATCATCCCCTCCCCCCACCCTAGAAAAAAAAAGAAAAGAAAAGAAAAAACAAATAAATAAATCATCTATATGCTAGTTATGGCATGAGGTTTTAATCCTATTGATTGATCACTGCTAAGAAACTGTACAAAGAGATGACTCCTCAACTGGAATGTCAAATCAGTACACAGGTGGGCCACATATATGACCTGGGATGAAGGCACCATCAATGTATGAGGCACTCTTCATTGCCAAATATTAAAACAATTATTATGCTGCATTAATACAGATTTTCCTTTTATAACTATTTATGCTGCATTAATGCAATAGGCATTATTTTTACAAAATTATTGTCATAGTAGTGGGAGACTCACTGTCTGGGGATGAAGTCTGTTTGGATGCATGTCGCCAAGGATCTTGTGAGCCATTCGTAAAAACTATTTTTGAACCTGCCAATTCACAATTCCATCAGAACACATGAGCTGTGGCTGAATATATTTATGGTCATTCCATATAGTGCTAATATGCGGAAACTTAACAGCATTTTGAACAACATAAATGCACACAACTCTCAAACTAATAGAAAGGAAAGTAAGTGTATTAGATGAAATGGGAGATAGAAGAAGGAAACGTAACCTTAACATTATGTACATTTGAACACCTTAGTCCCATGTTGAATTTACACATTTTTTTACTTTAAACTAGTTAGATTGTTTATTTAATAATTATCAATAGTAGGATGAATAGAAAAGGAAAAGAGAAAGTAAATTCAAAGGCCATAGCAAGTTGGGATCCCAAATCCCATTCAAGTTGGATGCAGATAATCACATATATGGAATGGTAAAATTAACATTATGTGATTCATAAGCATGTTTATAATATTGCAACCACGCAGTTAGGTGGCTAGGCATCAAAATTGTTCACTAGTCCATTTGATATTTGCTACCTTTCAATTCTAACTACCACGCCATTCATATTTTGACTTTAGTAGAAGTTACATTCCATACATTCAGTTTTTAGTCCCACTTAAACTCTCTTGATTCTAGAGTTTCTCTCCAAATCTCTATTTTAGCATTTAACCTAACTTACCCACTTAAACAATGTGAGCAACAAATAGCGTACACTATCACACACGTCCTATATTTATCTTGTTAATTCATCCATAAATAATGAAAAAAGATACGAGCTTAATGCCAATCCTTGATGCACACCTATGATGATTGACAATTCACTAGTTTGTCCTTAAATTTTTTATTACGCAGTCAGGGGTGTCTAAACCAGCTTACGCGCTCCTTGACTAATACTCTCTCTGGTCTAGTCAAAGGCAGGTCATCCACGCTAGGACTAGTTTCTCTTATGATTGTTCTAACTATGGTCATAACTCCATATTGCACGTCTTTTTATCACTTCAATATATTTATTTGTGACTCCTTTCTCTCCAAAATCCATCATATTATATCTCAAGAACCCATCCTATGTTTGATCGCTCTCTCCCACAGTTTCAAAGTGTAATATATACGTTTAATACCCTTATAACTTTTAAAACTTTGAACATCTCCCATATTTTTATATATAGGTGCTAAGATACTTTTTTGCCACTCATTCAACAACTTTTAGTTATTATAATCATTAAATAATCCAAGCCTTAATTGGGATACATCCTCTTCAATGCTTCTTCACCTCAGATACCCTAATTCCACCCAAAAAAAAAAAAAGAAAGAAAAAAAAAAGGAAATTCTATAATCTCTCCATATACTATTATGATTTTCTTCTAAACTAAGTTCCCATATCATTTTCAATTAACAATTTTCAAAGAAAATTCTCTTCCACTTTGATTTTCTTGTCTTTCACTGCCACCTTCAAATCCTCAATCTTGATACTCTTGACATGATTAAAATTTCTTATTTCCTCCCATTCAACGTAACAAATTTATATGCATTTTTCTTTCCCATACTTTTATATGTACTTTATTATAAAGATCAGCATATGCTTTAAACCAAGCATCTCTAACTGTTTTCCATGACTTCGTTCTTTTGTTTCACTAAATTTTGCACATCTTCATTCCACCCCAAGTGTCTTTAATTAGTGGCCCTTTTCCTTTCAACTCACAAAAGGACCTCCTTTTGATTTTTTTTTATAACACACTCACTCATGTTATTCCCTATGTTACCTAGAACCCGGATCCTTCAGGCATGTAGAACGGGAACGGAAACGAGAACGTGGTACGCCACATATTCTAAAATATGGTATGCTAGGGGTACAGTTGTATAACTATTAGAATAAAGGTAATTCTTTTAACAATTAGTCATTTAGTAAAATATAATAAATGTTTTTCAAATTAATCATCTACAAACACATTCTAAGAGTATTATGGTCTAACTTTTTGTATATTGTTGTGTTAAAATTCTATTCTCCTTATATTTTGGTTCATTATATTTGATTTTTTACCGCATTAGGTAACCTTTAGGCTCCGCTTGGAACCCGAATTTTCGGTGGGAAAAGGAAAATGTGAACAAAAATAAATAGTATTTTTATTCACTTTTTCTTCACGTTTTCCTTTTCCTTTGCTTTTTTCACCAAAAATCCGGGTTCCAAATGAAGCGTTAAGAAATAAATAAGAAAAAAATTTGGGATCACATTGGATCGCTAAATTCACCATTTTGGAATGCTAGTGTACAATGTTTCGGAACGGCGTTCCAAAAACGTAAATCGCTAGGGTAATAGAGTATTATGGTAACACATGTTATTCCACATCCTATTAGTCTCCTTGTCCAATTCTTGTAGCGGCCTTTAACATTTACTAGTAAACAATTTTACTCTAACCCCCTTCAAATTCTACCATCTAACTCTTGAGCTTATAATGTCTTTCACATCTTTAGTTGTCTTTTGATCTACACCTAACAGCTAACCTGAGTTGTGGGTTAAACTTTTTCCTAGTAAACCTCACAATCTTTGCATGTTAGTGGGACAACTTCTTTCGTTAAGAAAAAATCTATTTGACTCATAGTTGGTCCACTTATGAAGATTGTAAAATGTTCATCTCTCTATCCAAAAAATTTGTTGACTATCATAAAGTCATACCCCACCGCAAGATCTAGGGTAGCCTCCCAATATCATTCCTTTCTTGAAAATCCATGTCCACCATACAAGATCTTATAACCTCACAAACATTTCTCTTACATGAACATCAAAATACCCTCTTATAAATACTTTTTCTTCTTGACGTGTTCCTTTAACTAATTGATCTATATGTTTCCAAAATTATGTCTTAAACATGTTTGTCTAACCGTACCTGAGGCACATAAGTACAAATTTATTAATAATATTTTCTCCTAAGTTTTGTTTTACTTATATCATCCTATCCCTTTCTCTACTACCAGTTCAAATATCTTTTAAATTTTATCACTACATTACCTACATTAATTCTATGTCAATCTTTACCAATATAATAAATCCATGCAAAATTCACCACTATTTTCTCTCCCACTCATTTAGTTTCCTGTCCTTCCAATTATGGTCTACTAACTTGAGTCCTTTTCCTACAAGCGTTCATATACTCCAAGTTGCTAATCTTTAGCCAACTATCATGAAATAGCTTCTTTTGAACTTGTCCATGGTATAGGAACTCTTACTCATTTCTCACCATAACCAAGCATGCTATGGAGCTCTTTACCAACTTTTCCCAGGATCATGTTCATAAGGGGTTTATGTTAACTATCAGCTACATAACACAACCCTTTTTTTTTTCATTTTTTTTTATCTTTGCTTAGGGTTCGTTGTGGAAATATAGAACACTAAGAATCCACAAGCAAAGTTTACTAACTCAATGACCTGTAATATTACATTTTTTTATAATTTATTACACTAAACAACAAAGAAACCGTTAATCATCTCAACTCGATCGACAAAATATAAATAAGCAAGATTTGGTAGCAACAACGTCCAAAGTGACTAGCATTCTTGCAGTAGATAAATCAAACCTCTAACCCAATAGATTCAAATCGTGTAAGGAATATATTATTTGAGACAAGTAGCTCAAGTTTCAAGTGATATGATGCTTCTTTTGGCTATTTGTCGACGGATTTTTGAAAACAAGATATAAGAAAAAAGAACTATTTAAAGTGGTAGATGATTAAACCTGCAATTTTTGTGCCACCATAGTATATATTTGTCCCATTGACATCAGGATAGATGCCCTCGCCGAAGACATTTTTGCAAAGGTCCAAATGGTATCTGCCACATATGATCAACTCATTTGTATAATCACATACAAGAAGAAAAAAGCACCAGGTAGTACATACACCCCAATAATATAGGTAACAAGTGGTACTACCTTGAAATTTTAGTGATCTACGGAAGCAATCATGAGTAAAAGAGTAGAGTATAGAAATATGTTATTGAAGGGCATACAAATCAATATAAGGCAACTGGCTACATGCCTTGTATCAACTTTTGAAGAGCGAATGCTGTCATTTGAGGGTGCCACCTGGAAATAAGCAACTTCAGTACATACTTGGAACCACCACAACCTGTCACCATTTAGAGCAGTGTCTTTCAGATGCTGCTGATTATATGTTTGAACGCTAACACCAAAGCTTCCTAGGTAATAGTCTTTCACATATGTGGCATATGCATCCTGCAGCAAACATTATCTGCCAAAATTAAATGTATGGCACAAATTATGGGAAAAAGAGAATGACAAGGCATCATGATTGTGTCATCATTGAAGCATAAAGCAAGCAACCTGTACAACCTCACCAAGCATAATTTAAAAGTTTGAAACCCAGAAAAAACTAAAAATATTCATGAAAAGCTCTACGAAGCTGAAATTACTAAAGGAATGTAGTCCTCCTCCTTCCAATTCTGGCATATGAATGAACTCAATTATAGGAACATGTGAAAAGCATGAAGTCTTCCATAAAATGGCCACCATTCTATAAGCGACAAACACCAACTTCAAATTGAAGTGACATGATATTTTGCTTTGGAGAAAAGAATGTATAATTCATAGTTTATTAAGTATCTATAATGCTCAGAGATTAAAATCATATATATCACTAGAATTTGAAAATGTTGGGAGTATAATCCACCAACAAGTATGCGGTTGGCATAGTGGAGAAGGGTAAACATCCCGCCCAAATCCCCTCCCCCACCAAAAAAAAAAAAAAAAAAACAGAGAGAAAAAAAACCCATAGAAGTAGCAGTGGAATTTGTGATTTACTGGATTGTGCAACAAATATGCAAAATTAAGATAGAAGTAAATCAGCATCACTTTGAAATCACATACATAATTACCTATGCACCTGTCTGGCCAGATCCTAAAGCAAGAATGTATAACAAATTGCTAGTCCCTGAATACGGCCTCCTTGAACGACCAAAATATAGAACCTAGTGACCCAGTTAATCTCAATTCCGAAGATCAAACCCTGTTGTTGCATTAAGTTGATAAGATCAGAGATTTTGACACTAGAAGAACAACTCTCCATTGAAGTGGTAGAAACTAAATGTCAACCTAAGTGACAAGCAGGAACAACATGTTTGGGTTTTGATTATATGCACAGACAATGCAAACCCCCAGTACTATGTAAGACTTTTGAAAAGCAATCACAAGGCAAGGAAATTTAGATGTTTAGTTTTCATCAAAGCACCCCATTTTAGTTCCCAACAATGTACTCTTCAGTAAATTTTGGAAGGTATGGGGAATCGGTTGAACAGCCTGGTACATGGAACAGGAAGGGGAGTGTAGCAACCCATGAGTTCTAAAATGTCGTACAATAAAGGTAGAGTTGTCCACATTACTATTAGAATTTAAGGTACATCTAGAGCAATTTTTTTAACAGTCATACAATCAATCAAATATAGTCTATTTTCTTAAATTGATCATGTAGAAACACATTTCTAGGAGCATTATTGCCTAGTTTTTCATATTTTTCCCTTTTGCTCTAAGCTTGTTGAGAATTTCTGAATCTCTTTCTTTATGACTCAAGTTTATAAGATTGTTAGGTATCTAAAGGAGCTGATCAATTTTTTTCCAGTGATCGCTAAATATACCGTTTTGGAATGAAAGTATACCAAGTTCATTCCAAAACATAAATCACCAGTGTATTATAGTTTTTCTAGTAACACTGCTTCAGAAGAACTCTTCCTTCACTATCTCAGAGGTCTGGAGAATTTTTATGATATTGAGATCTAGCCACATGAAATAGATTCATGTGTACTTAATTATGTTCTTGTTTCCTGCTCCTGTATTTTGGACGCCCGTTCAATCTGACCTCAGAATGTAATATTGCTCCTATCATCTGTGTACCTTTACAAAGCTCAAGCACTGTTATTATGCATTTCATGTTTGATATGTGCACTCCCACATAAAATGGCTTCAACAAATTTCCATATCCACATAATAAAATTCACTTTTTAATACTCACATTTTTCCTATATTGGTAAATATTAAGTTCACCATAAATCATAGTGAAATCCAAGAAAACAACCACCACAGTTGGTTGTTTCATTTTAGATTAGCTACCACTTATAATCAAGGTGAGAAGTATTTCATGTGAACAAGCAGATTCCCATAATCAATGTGTTAATGCAAAGAATTAAATGGATGGCATGAGCAAGGGCATACCACCAGATCCTCCCCATTATTCTTTGCCTCAATAAGAGGGGAGCATAGCGTGTCTGGGTTTCCATATTGAAACTGCAGATTGGAAAAAACATAATGGTCACTTCTTGAATTAATAGATATTACGTGTGATAACTGAAATAACAAGAGCGCTAACCGCAATAACTGCAGCATCTGCCAGAAAATACAGGAAATCAGCATCAATCTTTAGCTGCAAACATACAGAAGGCCACATGCAAGTCAAAGAGCACTAAAGAAATCCCTCACAAGAAGAAAAGAAATGCAACTGATGCACAATAAGTTAAGACCCATTACAGTAATCTTGGTCTACTCAGCTTTACCGCAATAATTAATTCTTTAGTAACAAGGCCTATTGAATTTTGCCTTGACACATCTGAAACCACAGCATATAAGAAGCGGATTTTAGCGAGCTATAGTGTGTTGTAAAACCAGAATGTTGACGGTGTCATTAAATTACTAATGCTCGTAACAGCACTAGTAGTAGTTTGTGCAGTTGCCCATCCTAGAACCTTCACAACCCAGAACGGTCAATATTGGACGAGCTCAAAGCAAAAAAAGAAGCATATATCTCTAATAGTTAATAAGTTGGCTCCAGGTAACAAACCATGAAGGAACCATCCACCAGGGCCATCTTATTGATTCCAAACAGGTGTGACTGTCTGTTCTCATATTTCAGTACAAGAGCACCTCCTCTATCACTGAAAAATACTTGATTTCAGAAAGTCAGGTTATTCCCCTGTTTTCCTGTTAAGAGGGTCCTTCCCATACCCATGATGGGGCTTCTCATTTTTTAATTGAATAGAAAAGCCAAACTCATCTCTGCTGGGTTGCTTCTGATAGAAGCATGGAGGTATGGAAGCACCGCTTGATTCCAGATTGCCAGCCACAGGTTGTGCTTTCCTCATACATTGCGGGTTGGGGTTTAGGGGTTCAAATGATCTGCCTCGTTTAGCTTATAGACCCTTGGAAAAATAGGATCTTTGCTCATGCTATCAACTTTCACCTTTTTGGATATCATCAACAATCAAGTGTGGATGGACAAGGGGGGTGGGCAGGGGCCACGGCCCCCCCTACGATGGCAAAAACCTCATTGATACTAGTAGTTTTTTTTGCTGGGTCTTCTAACTTTAAAGAGGTGGCCCCCCAAGCTTCATTGATTTTACATGTATATAAAAGCACCACACATGTTTCGTAATAAAAAATTCAATTAACAAACCTATTGAAGTATTACAATACTATGCAACACCTTTTGGAAGAGATTGGGAGAAGTAGCCGAAAAGTTAAGAATGGCCCACATGTATTTGAAATGATAACAACACTCATCCAAGTACAAAGAAAAACACCTTTTAGAATAGTTTTATAATATCGAAGGGCCACATCTGTTTGAGTTGTTGTACTAAACAAGTAATAAAACATTTTTTTGGATGGAAGGAAAAGCCCAAAAGTTAGGGCTCTGCCTCTTCCTTTTTGTGTTCATGCGCTGGTACACGGAAAAGGGATATGGCAATGGCGATGAAAGCTCTCCTGAAACCCAATGCTACTGCTAGGAATGGCAATGGGGCGGGGGATTGTACCCCGGCCCCACCCTGTTAAAACAAACTCTCCCTCGAACCCGCTTTGAACCCGCTTCACCATCACCCCGTTACGCCCCCATCCCACGACTGTGAACCCTGAACCCGCCCCAACATGTCCCGATAAGCCTAAACACAGAGTCGCAGACCTAATTCAGTCTGTCAGTGTCACTCCCAATCCTTTCAACTTTAATGCTCCAGTAGCGAGAGAGAGAGAGAGCACTGAGTCACTGATCCACCAGCTAATATGATACAACCTGCATCGGTCTTATATATATACATATATATTGATATTGATTATATAACTATTTATAATAGCCAATCTGTAAAACACATAAAACAAAGAATAAAAAGTAGAAAAGATACTCACGATTTCTCACCCCTCCTACATTCTTTTCCACAAGAAAAGCAGTAATCTTGAGAGAAAGAGAGAGAGAGAGAGAGGAGATTTATAAAAAAAATTCTATGTATATACTGATACATAGTAACCCAATCTCACATTTATAGTGACATTCACTTATAGAGATAGAAGCGGCACAAGCATGAGAGCAAGATCCAAACAACCAACCCACAACGAGCGGTGGTGGAGATCGCTAGCCACCGCCACGCATTGCAGCAAGAGCAAAAGCGGCTGCTCCATCAGATCGACGACGGCACAGAGGAGATTGAGCACGTATGTGTGAGGTTGGAGGAGCTCAAAATGGGTGCTCTATGTATTGTCCAATTCTCTCTCTAAAATCCGTTCCTCTGTAGATTTAATTTTGGTGTGTAGTATAGAAGGTTGGTGCACAAGTTATGAAGGAGACAAGTACAACAGAGGGAAGAAGTGAAATACATTGTAGACCCAAACCCAATCCGAGCCCGAGCCCAAGCCCGGTCGAGGTCATGACTTTTCTCCCCGAATCGACCCTAACCCAATAAGGCCATACCAATCCCACCCCGTTAGGGTCAGTTTGGGTCGGGGACCCGAAAATTTGGGTCCTATTGCCATCCCTAGCTACTGTTCTTGCTCTCTCTATTATCTATTCCTTGTGATTGAGAACTAATCAACTCTATTTTCCCCTCTCACGCATTGATCTTTGCAGACTCACAGGCCAAAGGAGAGGTGAGTTGAGTCTTCTTCATTTGCTTTGATTTAGAATTTTTGGTCTTTAATTTACAAATCTTTTTAGTTTGTTTGTTGATGTTCATTCTTAAAATGTATACTTGGATGCATGGGTTTAATGATTTCAATTATGTGAACCCACAAACAGCATATTCTTATAAAACATATTATATCCATTGTCTAGCTCATCGGCTCCAATTAGCATTAGTTGCGGCAGCTAGAGAGGTTATTTCTGTTCATCAATTTTTTCTCCAAATTGACTTTTGTAGTCAATATTTTGGTTCTTCTTGCAAAAGTCATGATCAATTGAAAGTTGCTCAAACTGCTGAAATTGCAAAAATGCTTGCTATTGATGAGCTTGAAACTGGGAAAGGGTTGAATCAAATTGGCACTATAAAATGACCAGGAGATACTCGATGGGTTCTCATTTGAGTTCGATACGGAGTTTGATGACTATATTTGACGCAACTTGTTCTATCCTAAAAAAAATCATTGATGATGGGAACACTTATTTACAACATGGTGATGTAAAGTTAGCTTATGTTGCCATCACATCTTTTGAATTTGTGTTCATCTCGCATCTTATGAAAACGATCATGGAGATCACTAAAAATCTTTGCCAAGCTTTGCAATGGAAGTCTCAAGATATACTGAATGTAATGCATTTAGTGTCAACAACAAAAACACTTATCCAACAAATGAGAGAAATTGGATGGGATCCCTTATTTGAGAACGTGAAGTTGTTTTGTGAGAAACATGATAGAGATTCTTGATATGAGCAAGGAACAAAATTTTCATTTGTTTTCATCGAAACGGCTGAAACGTTTCCGTTTCCAAAAAGACCAAAACGAAACACCAGTGGAATAACGAAACTCTATTTTTTCCATCAAAACACATTGGGAGATAGAAAAATGCACCAAGACACAATGTTATATACAAAAACAATAAGTTATATCAACACGAATTTAGAACTTTTTATAAATATTGTACAATTTTTATTGAGAAAAATACACAAGATTATATTTTACTATATTAATATTTGTTACTTCTCTAATGTTTCCGAAACATCCCGAAACATTTCCGAAATGTTTCCGAAACATTTTCATTTCCGAGCCAATCGAAACGACCTATCACAACGAAATTGTGATCCTTGGATATGAGTGCTCAACACAATGCCAGTCGAGGTCAATCTCGACATCAAAGAGATCAAATCTCAATAGAGCACTATTTACGAGTTGATATGTTCACAGCTGCAATTGACTCTCAATTACAAGAATTGAATAATCGATTTAGGGAGGATATGGTGGAGTTGCTTATTCTAAGCTCAACTTTGGATCCCAGGGATGATTATATATCTTTCAACATACATAATATTTGCAAGCTTGCAACTAAGATGCCCAACTTAAGTTGATAGATGGCATGATTGTGGTTGATTTTGTGTTTCATGTAAATCTCTGTGTAGAAATTTAACACTTTTTTTTTGGTTTTTGATCAATGTCAAAAAAATGGTTATGTAATTCTTTTTTGATACTTTTGGTTTTGTGTATGTCTGTCATTGATATCGAATGAAAACTTTACTTGCGCATTTAGTGATAATTACAGATTTTATGCTTATTTAAATGAATCTTTTAGTGCAACTCTTGTACAATACTTAAAGGGAAAAAAAATTAGAACATTATTCTCAAATATTGAAATCATATAGATTGCCCCCCGCCCCCCCCCCCCCCCCCCCCCAAGCAAGATTCCTGCATCCACCACTGTCAACAATAGAAGCCTCATGCTACTTCAACATTTGCACAATCAGAATTTGACACAAAATGAAAAAAAAAATTGGCAAAATAACGAGTGTAAGACTATATGAAATGCGATCACAAACAGTATAAAGCTTGTGGCTCATTAACAACAGCCATATTCTGTTATGAAATCAGAAGGCAACAAACAATAACATTTCTGCAGTCATAGTGGCTGCTTTCATGGCCCTAAACACTCATGGGTGGGACCTATCTATATGGGTGGATTTGTGGAGGGGCTGTGGATCCATATCCAGCCATCATGGCTGAGGAAATATCCCTCCCTGAAGGGATTACCATCTTAGTTTTAACATTTTCCCAAACCTTAAAAGAACATTTCTTATCTTTTGTCAAACCATGAAAAGTCAATATTTCTACTAGGGCAGAAAAGCAATGCCAAAAAGAATTTATCACCAATTTGAAGTTAGACTCATGTTTCATGGATGTATCGTATTAGACGTGGCAATGTAAAATAAGTACACACCTCAGCTGCACCAAACAAGGTCTTCAGTGCTTTGCCATTTGTTGCAAGCCTTTGTTCCACAAGTTGATTAACTTCTTGTAATGCAGCTTTACATTCTGGACCAGCTGACACACCAATCTGCACTAGGAAGATCAAAGTGAAAGACCTAACTTAACAGCACGTAATGTTAAAAAAAGATGTGCAATGGGATGCATCTGGCAAATTCAACAAGCTCATAAGCATAGGACTGAAACATAATAAAATATGAGAATAAGGGCATTTGAATGCAAATTGAAAGAATATATAATTTCCTCTTCCATTGCATATATGCTGAATAACACAATCACATTCACCTGCTGGTCAAATTCAGTGAAGTTGTAAACAGCAAGAACAACTGCAGAACTCGCAAGACTTCCACAGGTCAAGTGGGGGAATTTCAGACGAAACCATGCACTAAGAGCTCCAGAGTATGAAACACCAAAAACAAACCAGGGATTTTCAACATTTGATCTATTGAGTTTCACATTTAAGGATTCCTGCAATGTAATGCACCATAGTTTATTATAAAGTGAAAGAAGAATTAGGTTCATAACCACCAAAGGCAAAACATATGCTCGTAAATCAAAATCAATGGCATTGTCCACATTATATATACACATACACATAGGATTTGTAATTGTCAAACTGAGAAAACTATTAAGCAAACTAACATGTATTGATGTTACATAAATATGTACCTCAATGAAGTTAGAGAACTCCACCTCCAGTGGCGGAGCCAAGAAATTAATTCAAAGGGGGCAACATACATCTATATATATATATGTATAGTGTATTTCAACTTTATATAACAAATACTTATAAATTGAAAGCAAAGCAACTATTTAAGGGGGGAATTTGTAAATTTCCAGGAAGCCAAAAATTTTTTTTTCTAAAAAAGAGGTACAAAATAGAATTTTTTGAAAACTTGAGGGGGCATTTATAAATTTTTAGGTGGCAAATTGAAAAATATTTCTAAAATCCTAGGCAAAAAAAGGACTTTTCAAAACTTTTAGGTGACAAATTAAAAATTATTTCTAAAACTATAGGCAAAAATAGGACTTTTCAAAATTTGAGAAGGGGCATTTAGGACAAAATTGAAAATTACTTCTAAAACTATGGGTAAACGTGCAATTTCTAAAAGTCGAGGGAGGCTGCTGACCCCCATTCGCTATTGGCATTAGCTGCCTCTGCCCCTGCCCACCTCCCCCACCAAAAAATAAAAGTCAGTTCTCTTTAATGTATCTGCATCTTGAATATGAGTTATTAAGCCGCAAGGCAGAAGTATACTCAAGTGTATAGTTCGACATAGAGCAACTGCATGAGAAATAAGTTTCAAACTGGCAGCTAATGAAGGTTGAGCAGCAGGGACAAGAGTAAAAGTTGTTCAAAACTTTCAAGACTCGGCAGAAAATACAGAACTTCAGTGTGCCTCTGGATATAACTTATATATTGTGCTTCCTATTCTAGCGACAATGTGGAGAGATCTTGTTCCACTTGCATCCTTAACTTTGCCAAACCTAGTATTCAGAGATGTCTGCGGGATGTTTAGTCAGATGTGGAAACCTAATCACAGCCATAAAGTTGTCGCTTCTAATAAGTTGCAACAGAGTTTGCATGCCTGTTCAATATCGGGCAACACCTAAGGATACTTACTAGATCACATAAAATGAAGAGAGTACATGACTCAATTACCAAAAAAAAGAGAATGCATAACTCATTCTAGACCTTGCCTGAGATACCTTGGCATGTTATGAGTCTGTCCTTGTATAATAAAAAAGGTGTATCTCCCCCACTTTTACTCATTTTAAGCATTACTCATCAATGTGGAAAATTTTAATATTAACAATCAGCCAAGATGAAAACTTCTATGAATCAACAATTACTGGATCCAAGAGGATATTGGGAGGGTACTGAAATCAGCAAGAATAAAGAAAACTACACGGCTGCATATAAGCTAAATATTGGGCAGTTCAAGCTTGGATTCGTAAATTTAGGTGAGCTTGAGAGCCAAACACAAGCTCAGTTAGCATCTCCAGCTTGCTTTATTTATACCTTTTTGAACTCAAGTTCCTAAACATGTTTGGTTCTTGCTTCTCAATTAATAGACTGTAAAATTTGACCTACACTGACCTTAATCCCTGCTGTCATACATATTCTGTATTATAGTTATGTCCAACTAGTTTTAGAATGTCAAAGCTTCACAACTCTGCTATCTTCCTTTCACAGGATGCACAGAGGACAATGTCCTATAAAGTGCCTTCACATTCTTCTTGCTATTTGGAGAGAAGAGGAGCTAGCCTCATTTGAGCATAAATAATATGCACATTGAAAACCCTGCCAGCCTCATTTGAAGGAAGTCCCAAAAAAGAATTTCAGAAACTTGCCTGGTAATATTGCCGGAAGACAGCCAAATCAAAAAGAGCCTGCTTGGACGAGAGATATTTCAGATTATTTGTTGTCAAAGATTTGAAGGGGAAGCTCTCCCCATAGTAACGATGCTCAAGAGAAACCACGGCCGCTCCAAACTTCTTCGCCAAAACCTGCTTGACATTACAAGATTTAAAATTTTTCTACTGAGAGTAGCTATTTAATATGATTCTAAAATAGTCCTTTTTGAAAGCAGAAATTAGGATCACACCGACTAAAAGGGGGCAAATAGGTCTAGCGATGTGCTGGCTCTCAGGCCCAGCCAACCACAAAACATGTTGGCCAAGCCTCATCCAAAGGGAACAATGTTAAGTTCATCCCAGTCCTCTCAAAGATCAATAACTTACAAAATAAATAAATCTTGAGCTAATCAACCAAAATAGTCAAATAATTAAGCATTATTTGCCTAAAATAATCATAAAATCTATAATAATATCCACTGGTACTTAAATTTCCAGTACATTCAGCACAGAAAATCAAACTGGTCCATGAAACCGAGCCAAACTTGCCTGGCCTTTGCATGCAAGTCAACCAAAACTACCCAAAGTACTTGCAGGCAGTTGCTTGGCACAAGGCCACCAATAGGACCAAGACCTGATTATATACTACCATTTGCCAATTAGCTAAAATAACAAGCAATATTCCTAGGGGCAGGATTCAAGTTTGTCACTTAAAGCATTTGGCTACTTAAGCAACAGTCCATTCTCCAAAAACTGGGGACTGTTCCTGAGAAGGGTGAGGCACTAAGCAGCATAAGCCCATGTTCAAGAGTAGGTGACCAATTATTTGATTCCTGCTCATCAGAGTGTTGTAGCTGTCAAGTAAATAAGAACTAGGCAAAGACTTCATCAGCTAGTAACCAAATTAAGCCTCTTTAAGGTTTTGAGTATATCATTCTTGGGTAAATTAATAAGAACTTACACTGAGATAGTCATTAGCTATCCCGTTGCACGCAGATTCGCCACATATTTTCAAAAAGATTGGTCCATCGGGCAGAAAGTTGTCAAGGAATTCATAGTAACGCTGTGCAAACTGACGGTGGTCCTGCAACAGCCAGTGCAGCAAAAGACTGATCATGATGTGCGTTATGTACTTGATGGAAGTTCACTAAAGAATAAAATATAGGCCATATAGCCTTCAAAAAATTAGTAGTGTCTGCCTTCTACTTCTTCTGAGAAAAAAGCTTATGCATCTGATCCATTTGAATTGAATAAAAAACTAAATATGGAGATATGTATGTCTCTCTGATAGTGCAAGGAAAACACTACCATTTAGATTTCCTTCTTGCTGTTAGTGTGCAAGAAGGTGAAGCTCATTAAGAAAAGCATATGAATATCTAGAGCTAGCATAGTTGACTCTCTCTGACAGAGACAAAAGGGACAAATTACTACAAGATTTGTTGTGTCACGATCCACCAATGGCATAAGATTAAGGATGCAATCAATTACAAAAATCAAGAAAATTCTATGAGAGAAATCTCATCATCGTTAGTCTTGGGAGACACCAGGGCTC
This sequence comes from Euryodendron excelsum, assembly GCA_033060915.1. Taxonomy (NCBI): domain Eukaryota; kingdom Viridiplantae; phylum Streptophyta; class Magnoliopsida; order Ericales; family Pentaphylacaceae; genus Euryodendron; species Euryodendron excelsum. Next base: position 16,321,403 of record CM065383.1, read on the forward strand.
ATGCCATTTTACGCACAAGTTAAACTTCTCCACTGAAGGGCTGCATTATAATCTTCCTGATCAGCTGCCCTTCCGCTCGGTCTCAATGTTCAATTCTGCAACCATTTTTTAGCCTTCTAACTGTATCTATAATCTGTCTTTTTCATGTTTAAAAATGAGTTGAGCTCTTTTCGTTCATTGATTCAAGGTAGCTTTAGCTTGCTTCCAAGTCCAAGGACTAGAAGTAGAAGCTAGTTGCCAGAAGCGAACTTTTTACTAATACTCGCAGTGCATCAAAGATGCAGTCATCGATTCTCCCGAGATGTTGTATTCTCTTGGTGTTTATGCTCCAAATTTCCATTCAGAGGAACAGATCTCCTTCCAGAGAACACAAAATAGCATGGCCAAGACCAGACTGATATTTCTAGTTGCTTTAAAAGCTTATAAAGTAGTTTAGAAGTAGAAAACTTGATGGTGGCACCGCGTTTTAAAACTTCAAACAAGGTAGCTACATATTGCAATTTGCAAAAATAATAATTCAATATGAATAATATCCACTAAAAGACTTAGCTGCAAATATATCAGATCACTCCCAAATTTAAACTAGGTTATCACTTCATCTTTATCAATTCTTTCGAGATTTCTCTTTCTTTTTTGTGAAGAAAATCTAACGGCTTTACAAAAGATACCGAACAACAGTTCGTGGAGCAATTTTCACCGACCTTTTAGAAGTTATCAGCATCACAATGTCAAATGAACATAGATATGAGTTCCAATAATTACGAACCGACAAATATATATATATATATATATAGAGAGAGAGAGAGAGAGGTACATAGGGGGAGAAGTGATCGAGAGTCTGATTGAACCAGAGTTCCTGAGTGGTCAAGTAGTTGTTGCTGGCGGTCAGGCGGTCAAGGATCCGAGATGTTACGGCGGCATCAGAAAGCCTCAACAGCAACAAAAAGAATAATGAAGCGACGTACGACGCGAGCCTCATACCTCTCTCTCTCTGTCTCATCGTCTTCATCTACACTTTTCCTATTCCTGTTGTTTCTCTCTCAAATTCTCAATTCCAGCTGAGAAGTTTCAAAGGTTCCTTCGACTGATGTACGACCCCATTCGTATGCACGCATTGGCATACATGAGTCATTAAATTGAATACTCCAAAACAATTATGCCTTCAAAGGGTTAATGATCATATACCCACCAAACACGACAAATTTACCGGTCACCGATTACTACCACTTACTTCCTTTCCCTTTCATTCCGCAGCATCAAAAAAAATTCCCCGGTTTAATTTTATCTAGGAGAAAGAGGACAAGAAAGAGAGAAAAAAAGGAAAGAAGAAGGCGAGAATAATGACTCTCTTTCTTTAAATTTTAAACAAAAAAATTATTTTCTTCACTTTTTTTTATTTTTTTTACAAAATCAAAAAAGAAGACAACACTTTTTTATGCTATTATGCATGGGATTGGCTCTCCTTCAAATTTTAATATCCCGACTGTTTATCTTATTAAGTCATGCATTGATAGATAAAATTCACGTTAATTTTACATAGGAGAAAGAGGACAAGAAAGAGAGAAAAAAGGCAAGAAAAAGGCGAAAATAATGACTCTCTTTCTTTAAATTTTAAACAAAAAAAATTATTGTTTTCACTTTTTTTTATTTTTTTTACAAAATCAAAAAAGAAGACAACACTTTTATATGCTATTATGCATGGGATTGGCTCTCCTTCAAATTCAACGTTACTCTATGTAATTAGCAACTGATTAAGTAGGTCATGCGTTAAAATTTTTAAAACTGACTTGTGTCTTTTAATAACTAACAACAAAAATTATTTTTTATTTTGTTTACTCGATTTCAATAACTCTTTACACATGGATAGTGTCAAAGATCCTCACGTATCCCGTCTAATCTAATGATATGCTTTAAATCAAAGAATTCAATTAATTGTCTTTAATTACAAAACTGTTATATTGTTTGAATGCAATATTTATACAATAATTATAAAAGTGTTAACAGAAAGTATAGTATTGTGTACATAAAAATGTGCATTGTCACACTTTACCTGAAATCTCAATTTAATGTGTCAAATTTTGTAATTTTAATCAGCCAATAGCTACTATTAAGCTTGATAATTTTGACTCAATGTCTTAATTTTGATGATAACAAAACTTAATTTAATAAGCTAATAATTCTACTTAAGTGTGCAAATTAATTATTAAATTTGACTTAAAGTTTATCACAATGGAAAACTTGTAATGCAAATATTAGAATGAAGGTTGATAAGCTTGACGAGATGACGCATTCAACAAAATTGATCTTATAAAGAATGAAGCAATTTCAAGATGATGAAAATCTTGGATTAAAGATTGATAAGTATGAAGGAATAACATATTCAACAATGGTGATCTTATAGAGAATGAAGATATTTCAAGATGATGGATGTGAATGAAGAATAATGAAAATGCTTAAAGCCTCGATTGAAAAGAAGAAGCCATATCTATTGAAGAGTTCTTAAAGAACAGTTGAAATATGAAAAAGCTTAAGTCTTGGAAGCTCTCTTGAAGATCTCGAAGCAAACTTGAATCAATGGATGAAGCAATGATGATTGAAGAGCTCTACAAGTAATCAAAATGGAGTTGATTTCATATTTAAGGATTGAAGATGTTCTTGAAGTCATCAAGCCTTGAAGAAGTGTTTAGCCTTAAAAACTTTATTTGGATAATCCTTGAAAAGATTGAAAACTTTGGAGAAAAATGGAGAAAACATGCAAAAATAAGTTTTTCTGGTAAAAAGAGTTAACCTTTCAAGTTTCAAGAGTCAACTCATTCAAATAGAGGCCAAAAATTCTGATGGAACTTAAAAAGAGTTGACCCTTCAAGCTCAGGAGTCGACTCATTCAAACAGAGAGTTGATTTTATAGTTTCAGATAAAAAGAGTTGACCCCTCACTCTAAAAGAGTCGACTCATTGAGACAGAGAGTTGAATTTGAGAATCAGGCAAAAGGAGTCGATCCCTGCAGCAAAAGAGTCGACTCATTTGGACAGGGCCTTGAAAAATCTGCTGAAACATAAAAAGAGTCAACCCCCTGCAGCAAAAGAGTCGACTCATTTACAGCAACGACTCTATTTTTTAACGTTATATTCCATCGTTCTTGCATCAAATGATATCCCATCCACTACCAACTGCTAGAATCAATCCATGGCTATAAATACAAGATCCCTACAGCTTCTAAACACAAGAAAGACTGATTATACCTGCTGAATCAACATTTGGAAGCTGAAATTTTTTGTGCTCCAACTGCTAAATCTTTTTGGTGAGTGATTAAGGTTATCTATTGAGCTATTCTTATTCATCTACTCACTAGGAGAGTTATTCTTTGTATAACCTTTATTCATTTCACTTTGGTAGGCTTGTAAATCTGTGAGTTTGAGTGTTCTTGGGTAAAAACACTTGTAAGTTTGAGTGAAGTTTGGACAAAATCACTTGTAAGTTTGAGAGAAACTTGGACAAAATCTCTTAGGTTGTGAGAGATTGGGGAAGAGCTCTTGTAAGAATGAGCTGAGCACTTATAGCAAAACTAGCGGCTGTGTAAGAGACTTTACATAGTGAAATACCTTCAAAAAGATAAAAAAAAGAGGACGTAGGTAAGGTTAGTCGAACCTCTATAAATCTGCTGCTCTTCTTTTCTTGCTCTGTTTTGCTTATTTGCTTACTATACTTATTTGTATTGTGTTTCATTATTTGTTTGATTGATTTATACTTAGATTAATTATTGTCGAAATACATAAACTCTTTTCAGCTGCATTATTTGATATAAATTCTATAAAATTCAATTTACCCCCCTCTTGGGTTGCCTTCTTGGGCCAACAGATGAGAGCTATACATGTAATGTCACATGATTTAATTTGATATTGCATTGATATTTCAAGCTTCTCTCAAAATTTATTATAGTAAGGAAAATTTTATTTAATATATTAATTTTTAAGTCACATAAAATCGAAAAATTATTCAATGCTTTTGAAGCATAGGTGACAAAGGCTCCACATCTCATGAGATTGGTCTCTCACTTATCAAATAAGGTATTCGACTTCATCTAGCAAAAATTTTTTACTACATATGAGGGGTAGAACATTGCCACTATAGTACTCTAAGAGCGTTGAATTTTTTTTTCATAATACCACTTTGAGATAAAAGACAAATGTGAAAAGTATTTATGTGAATATAAGTTAAAATAAACGACAAGAATAATGAGGATGGAATCTTAATCCGAGGTTTCCTTTTCAAACCATGTAACTCGTGGTAGTATTTTTTTTTTGTTGGTAAATTAAACTGAGCCCTCTCGAGGTTTCTGACAATAACAAAAGATTTTTTTAAATTTTTGAAATAGCACAGACATCCCTCTACTTTGATTGTCAGATTTGGCCCAACCGTTAATTAGCCGTTAGAATCATAGCCGAAAATGATGAATCATGCTATAACGTTTTCGTAGTGCCAAAGTTACCCTTTGAAAAGTCAAACTAAACCAACAAAATCAAAGTATATTAGTAATGGAATAAAATAATAAAATATTCTTTCTATCAGATTATTATAAGTTTGTCTTTCTTGTTCCAATATTTTATTGTTCTCTTACAGTCTTACTTGCAACCTTTGACCAACGCACCATCTCCAATTTTCCACCGTTCAATGATCCAAAACCCAACATTTCCTCTCACATCATGTATGAACTCTCTCTATCTCTCTAACATGAATACCATGACCAACCCACCACCTTCACTATGCAAACCCACCGTCGATCCATGCAAACCCACAATATTCATTCTCTTTTTCACCCTTTCTCTCCCTAGTCTACGTATTGAACATAAGACCCCTAACCACAAAGCCACCTCCATGATGCAAATTGCTAGGAGTAAAGCCTGTAATTGATGGTGTTTTGTGAAGCTTTCTTTTCTGTGCATTGGTCAATTTTGTTTGGTTTGACTCTGGACCTTCTAACCTGGTAATTGATATGTTGCCCCTTGTTTTATAGAGAGGTATGGTAGTGGTGGCATATGGACCGAACGAGCTTAGGGTGTAGATAATACGATAGATATATGCTAAGATATATATGTGTGTCTGTGTACAAGTTGATTAGATGAAGATCCGGTAGGAGGCTGTGGGTTTTATGAAGAGAAGCAATGAGTTCATGATCAGAGAAACGGTTGCGGTGAATGGGTTTTGGGCCGTCCGGTAGTGTTGGTGGTGCGGATGAGTGTGCTTGGGGATCAGGAAGACCTCCATTGTTGTGTTGTCTCAAATTCCACACTGACCGTCACCAATTTAACCAACACCATTACTCTTTCGATGCCATGCCAACACCGTAATGGGCGGAATCAGATTTTGTAGCGACTTTTCACTTATTAATATAATAATTATTTTTTAATTTTTTTCATATATTTTTAAATTTAAGCATGGAAAATATATTAGAATGTAATATAAAATTTTTTCTTGAAAACTAAAACCAATTTCTATTTAAAAGCAATGAAGTATTAAGAGAAAATTGATAAAATTAATTATTTCTTAAGCTAAAAATAAATGGGAGTCATAGTCTATCGTTTTTTAATATATTCTTTTTGAGCCAAGAGATAGGATATTAAATTATGATTGTGTCAATAAATAAAATTTTGCTAGAATATTATACACATAAATATTATATACATGACAATCACACACAAAGCGGGGTTGCCATGTGTCACGGCCTGCCCATTTTTGGTGCCATGTTGCTCATTTGGAGGCCCAATATAGCATCACAAGCTTAGAAGGTTCTAGACCATTCAAGGACTTTCAAGCATGGAGCTTAAATGGTAGAGGCTTGAGGAATACTTTAGAAACTCCTATACTTAGAGAATGCATGAAGTATTCTAGAGAAAGGAAGAGAGCTCGTAGGTATTCTAAAATCTTCCACACTGGTGTACATAAGGAAGATCATTCTAGATTATGGGGGAGAAGCTTCCTAAGGAACCTTTACACTTGTAAATATCTAGATATTTGTATAGATGATTCTAGAGTCATATTCTCCACCCTTGGATCAAAAAGATCCGAATCATTAATTAAGAAGGTGGATGGCTATAAATAGGGGAATTGAGCTTACTTGTAAACCATCAAGTGTAATCAAGCATTTCAAGAGTTTAAGTAAAGTGTTCAAGTTCTCCCTCAAAAGTGTTCTCTTATTCCTTCTCTTGTGTTCCTAGCTTTCTCATTTGTGAGGGTTTAAGGCTTACTTAGCATCTTCAAGGAGAAGTTGTCTAAGGTTGTGCGGGTTCAAAGTGTTCGAGATTCAAAGCCGTGACAGTTGGTATCAGAGCTTTGGTTTTGGCAAGAGAAGGCTAAGTTATGGCAATCGGTTCAGACGTCACCAATGTGGAGAAGGAGCCTAATCCTAACACCGGCAAAAGGTGAAAGGATAAGTCAAGAGACGCCATGTCTTCATTAGAAGCAAGACTCATAAGGGTAGAGCTTGCTATGGTCGATGGTAGGGACAAGTTTGAGGAGATCGACCAATGCATTGAGGGACTCGATGGTGGGCGTCAAGAGTTCCAAGAGGAAATGCAAGGTGGCCTGAACTCCATGGCCAAATTTTTGAAGACATAAATAGAGGCTCTCAAGGAGTCAGTCCAAGCTGAGATTGCTGCCATTAGGGAGGAGATGAAGGAGATCAAGGGAGATTGGTCCTTGTGCAAGATATCAATTACACAAGGTACGTTTACTTCTCATCCCTCTCCTAAAGTGGATATTCTTAGACCCAAGAGCTATAGTGGGTCAAGGAATGCAAGAGAGCTTAAAAATTTTCTATGGAGCCTCGAGCAATACTTTGAGGCAATGAGTATAAATGAGGAAGACAAGAAGATCAAGACAGCCCCTCTCTTCCTATTGGATACGACAATGCTATGGTGGAGAAGGAGACACGTCGATGTAGAACGAGAGCTATTCACCATAGCAACTTGGGAGGATTTTAAGCGGGAAATCAAGAGGCAATTCTATCCCAAAAATGCCAAGCATGAGGGTTGAGCCAAGTTTAGACGTCTCACACACGAAGGGAGTGTGCGAGAATATGTGAAGGAGTTCTCTGAACTACTTCTTGAGATCCCAAATACGTCCGAGAAGGAGTCTCTCTTCATATTCATTGATGGTCTTCAACCGTAGGTCAAGTTGGAGGTACAAAGGCGAGGTGTGCCAAACTTTGCTTCGGCTATAGCGATGACAGAGTCTCTTATTGTGTTTAAGAAGACCGACTCATCTAAACATAGAGGGCACAATTTTAACGAAGACAAAAGTGGGGGAGACGATGGAAGTCAACCTAGGGAAGGAGATCATAAGCCTCTCATGATCAACAAAGGTAAGTCAAACTATAGAGGTAAGAATGATGGTGATAAACCAAAGTTGGCTTACTTCCTTTGTGATGGTCCCTATCGAGCCATGGAATGCTCGAAAAGGGCCAAGTTTTCTGCGTTGATCCAATAGGAGGAAGAGAAGCCCCGACTTGAAGAAGAGAAGATGGGTTCGTTGCAACTCTTGAACGCCATTAAGGTTAAGGTCGAAGAACCCCAGATCGGGAAAAAGGGCCGCATGTACGTGATGACTAAGGTAAATGGGTTGAAGGCTCATGCCTTAGTGGATACTGGTGCTTCTCACAACTTCATCGAAGTAAGAGAAGCAAAAAGGCTTGGGATTCCTTATAAGGAGAAGCATGGATGGATCAAGGTTGTTAATTCTGAAGCCAAGCTCATCTACGGCATAACTTGTAAGGTGAAACTATGCATCGGGGAATGGTGTGGCTTGGTTGACTTATCGGTCGTATCGCTAGATGACTATCCAATAGTACTTGGGATGGAGTTCTTTGATAGAGTTTAAGCTATTCCCATCCCGTTCGCCAACACTGTGTGCATCGTAGGCGAGGGAAGTACACACATGGTACCGATAAGCGGGAAACATCAATCAAAGCCAAGAATCTCTCTGCCATGCAACTCTCCAAAGGGTTTAAGAAGAAGGAGAAAACTCCAAATTTTGAGGGGAATGAAAATACAACTCCTTCTTTAAAGGAGAACCTACCTAAGAAGGAGTTGCGACGAGAGCGTCGCCAAATTAGGTGGGGGAGGATGTCACGGCCCGCCCATTTTTGCACTCATTGGGTGCCATGTTGCTTATTTAGAGGCCAACATAACATCACAAGCCTAAAAGGTTCTAGGCCATTCAAGGACTTTCAAGTATGAAGCTTAAATGGTAGAGATTTGAGGAATACTCTAGAAACTCCTACATTTAGAGAATGCATGGAGTATTCGAGAGAAAGGAAGGGAGCTTGTTGGTATTCTAGAATCTTCCACACTAGTGTACATGAGGAAGATTATTCTAGATTGTGGAAAAGAAGTTTCCTAAGGAAGCTTTACACTTGTAAATATCTAGATATTTGTACAGATGATTCTAGAGTCATATTCTCCACCCTTGGATCAAAAAGATCCTAACCATCCATTAAGGAAGTGGATAGCTATAAAGAGGGGAATTAAGCTCACTTGTAAACCATTAAATGTAATCAAGCATTTTAAGAGTTTAAGTAAAGTGTTCAAGTTCTCCCTTAAAGAGTGTTCTCTTATTCCTTCTATTATGTTTCTAGCTTTCTCATTTGTGAGGGTTTAAGACTTACTTAGCATCTTTAAAAGGAAGTTGTCTAAGGTCGTATGGGTTTGAAGTGTTTGAGATTCAAGCCCGTGACACATGGCCCCCCTCACATATAACACAGTTCTGCCACTGGGACTCCATAATACAAACTCATTCATCGCACTCTATAACCACCACCCACTGCGACTTTTAATTTAACATTGCTGCCCACTGTAATCTATGGGTCGAAACCACGTCATCAACTCTCACTCAAATTCATCAAACACCTTCTGTGCATCCCCAATTTCACAGAACACGCTGTAAACAATGAGCAAAGATCTCTGCAAGTCCACTTGTGATTGTTTGTCTTTGGTGACTTTTGCGAATGATCCATGTAAGCACCTCATTTTTTGCCCGCTTGGCAATCTCAAGTCCGTCCAGACTTGTATTCAAGTTAATATGAACATATTCTGAGTCAAACCAGTTTTTCAGACATAATCCAGTCAATCGATAGCTTCGGGGGCCCACTGGGTCCAAATAGAGGCAAAATGACCAAAGTGCCCTTGGGGTGTTGTTCGGTCCAATTCCAGTGGACATGTCTTTTCGAAGATGGTAAGTCCACATTTTAATCTCAAATCCAATTTCAAGTCCAATTCTAATTCTAATTAAATTCAACACGTCTTTCGAGAAAGTTAATCCCTCAAGGCGATAAGTTCATCCAGTCTGGCACGCTTTTTGAGAAAATTTTTGGAATGGTAAATCCCTTCAAACCCATCGACCGGGACGAGACCCCAAATCCTTGAAATTATAGAACGGTCCACCTTTGGCGCCTACTAGCCCGCCAATAAAGAATGTCTGTTTCGGCATGCCTTTCGATAAAGTTGATTCCTCATGCGATAAGTCCACTTAGCAGCTTTCCGAGATCAGGTAGTCTCTGGAATGATCGCGAACCGTTAGAGTAACGAAAGTACTCATAAACATCGCAACCATCAGAGTAGCGAAAATATTCGTAAGCATGTCAACATTGGGAATTGCCAATAAACCTCTATGTCACGGGACCACCGTCAGAGTGATAGAAACACTCAAAACCCAGGTCAGCACCAGTGCCTGCTAGCCCACTCCAGTGAAAAATGACCAAACTGCCTCTAGGGCCATTTTAGCACGTTTCTTGAGAAAGTACCTAAGTTTTCAGAATGGTAAGTCCACCCTTCCAGGATCATCCTAAAGACGATCTGGCATTAAAATTCAAAAAACCCAATTCACCCCCCTTCTTGGGTTGCCTTTTGGGCCAACAATTGGTATCAGAGTTTGTATTCCTATTTTAGGCTTAACATCCTAGGATTAGATCTATGGCAACTAATTTTGGAAGCTCTTTCGGTGAGGGTCAATCCATAAACAGACCACCTATGTTCAATGGCACTAATTACAACTATTGGAAGAATAGAATGAGAATCTATATTCAGTCGGTAGATTATGAATTATGGAGACTTATAATAAATGGTCCCAAAACTCCTACAGCCAGAGTAGAAAGAATAGATGTCCCTAAACCTGAATTCGAATGGGATGAAGATGATCTGAAAATGCTACAATCTAATGCCAAAGCCATGAATATTCTATATTGTCACTTGATCCCAATAAATTCAATCGTATCTCCACGTGTGAATCAGCTAAAGAAATATGGGATAGACTAGACGTTACACATGAAGGTACCAATCAAGTTAAAAAATCTAAAATCAATATTTTGGTGCATAGTTACGAATTATTTAAGATGAAACCTGATGAGTCTATCATTGTAATGTTTACAAGGTTTACCGATATTATTAATGGCTTAAAATCTCTTGAAAAGGGGTATCCTAATAATGAGCAGGTGAGGAAGATTCTAAGGTCTTTGCCAAAAGCCTAGGAAGCTAAAGTCACAGCAAATTTAAGAAGCAAAGGACCTCAACACCCTGCCTCTTGAAGAACTCTTAGGCTCTTTAATGACTTATGAGCTTACTCAAAAGCAACATGCCTAAGAAGATGAAGAAAAGAAGAAAATGGTAGTTGCATTCAAATCCACCAGTCAAGATGATGAATTAGCAAGTGATGAAAATGAGAATGAAATTGCTCTCATCATTTGAAAATTCAGAAGATTCATGAAGAAGAAATAGAAAGGTGGAAAGAAGCATGAAGCCAAAGGAGAACCTAGTAAAGAATCCAATATCATATGCTATGAATGCAAGAAGCCTAGGCATATAAAGACCGAATGCCCTCTGCTAAAAAAGAAAGGAAGGAAATATCAAGGAAAGAAGGCAATGGTAGCCATGTCATGGAGTGATGATGAAGAATCAAGCTCCGAAAAAGAAGCTGAACCTCAAGAAGTGGCTAACCTATATCTCATGGCTCATGAGGAAGACAGTGAGGTATCAGGCTCTTCCCAGTTTACTTTCAATGAATTACAAGATACATTTGATGATCTACTTTGTGAATTCAGAAAAATAGG
>CM065383.1:16337500-16360000 GCA_033060915.1 Euryodendron excelsum
AAAGCCTAACCCCTTTCATGATGAGTACAGTAAGTACACTCTGGGGAGGATGGGTTACAGGAAAGTTGATGGCCAATGGGTTCCAAGGCCTAAGAAAGTTGCCCTTAGTAGCACTTCTCATAAAAGAGCATCTGCTTTTGGCCCTAGAAAACCCATAGCCCAATCTCTTGAAGCCACTCAAGTTGATGAACTTATGAGCAATATGATGGACATGCTTCAAAGCATGAACCAAAAACTTGATGAGTTGCAACAGTTAAAGAGCCTTACGTAATATGTGATTCAACTGAAAAAGGCTCAAGGAATTGAGATTGAGAAAGAGGAAGCAGAAAAAGAACAAGTTGATGAAGAGAAAAATGAGGCAGAAAAGGACTCTTAGACTAAATATAGGACTCCAGCCAGAACTTAAGCAGAAAAGGAACCAGAAGAAGAATCTGATCATGAGGACATAGAGGCTGAGTCTGAGGATGAGTCTAAGAATAGCCTATTTGATATCCCAAGGAAGAAAGCTGGTCCAGCCAAGCGAATCACATCATTTGTCCCAATCAATGGACCTTTGCGCAGGCGGCCATATTGTTTGAGGACTCAATCCTTTTCTGCCCCTTCCAATACTGCATCTGACCCAGTTGAACTATGACCCTCTCCCTCTCCATCTCCTTAATCTTCTTCCCAAATTCTCCAACATCAAAGCCTTTACTCCATGGTCTTGTTATAATATTTTTCTTAGTTACATATGTTGTGGACATTAGCTGTAAAACTTTTTGTAATACTATTTTGAATGAATGAAATCTAATCTTATTTTGGTGCACAATTGATGTCTTGATGACTTAGTTGCTTGTTTACCTTCTTGATTATACAATTTATTTTGTTATAATATTTTTTGTTATTGTACCTATCTATAATTTTTTTTTTGATGAATTGACATAAAAGAGGAGAAGAATTGGATAAGAATAAGTAAACAATGAGTGCTTGTTGGAGAAGAATTGCACAAAAATTAGAATTGGAACAGAATTGGACAAGAATTTAAGTAAAATAAACAATGAATTGTTTGATGAATTGACATTGATTAATTAATTGCATCTGACATTGAAATGAAATGAAATAAGTGATAATTGATAAATATAGAGTATGTTTTCAGATGGAGTAACATAAATCAATTCCCTCACTTTGTTTTGAATTAACTGATAAAAACTCATTGAAAGTTGTTTTTGAAAAGTCTTTTGTCTTTTAAGCATCATTTGCTTAATTATGAAACAAAGGGGGAGTTTTCTACTGGTATGCAATCCAACTTTGTCCATTTCATTTTATCATACATCAATTTAATTTGCAAAGGTTTTGTTATCATAAAAAAGAGGGAGATTGTTGACTCAAGGTTGATTCCCATATTGATTTTGATGATAACTAAACCTTATGTTATTTTACAAATGCATTTGCTTAGTGTGTATATTATTAAAGTTTATAATTTAGACTTAAAGTTCAACTTAAAGTCTAATACATGTCAAAGTGTATGCACAACAAGCTAAGATCAAGCAATGGATCCTAAGAGTTATGCAATGTACCAAAACAGAACATTAACACCTATTCCAACTTCAAACAAATGATTTGCATTCGAAGAGATTGAAGGTATTCAAATAAAGATTCATCAAGTATGCATAGACTCAATGAAATTGACCTACATTCGAAGAGATTGAAGGTGTTCAAAAGAAGACTTTATCAAAGTGTGCAAAGATCAGTTGAAGAAGATTTAATTGAGAAGAGATTGAAGATGTTTGAGAAGAGAATTCATTGCAATTGCAAAATCTCTGCAAAGAATCCAAGTGAATATTTCATCTAAGATGTAAAGACTCAATAAAAATGATATGTACTCAGAAGAAAATGAAGGTGTTCAAGAGTAGAGTTCATCAAGATTATAGAAGTTTCATTGAAATGATCCTAATGAAGAAAGATGATTTTGTAGCAAAGAGAAGAGATCGACAATGAGGCATCTTGAAGCTCTACATGAAAGAAAGAGGTTGATAATGAAAGAAAGAGCTCAACAATGAAAGAGAAAGCTCGGTAATGAAAGAAAAAGAGCTCAACAGTAATGGAGTGAAGTTCTAACAGTGTGGAAATCAAGAAAAGATGAGTATCAAATGATGAACTCAATCCAAATTGAATAGAGAACAACCCTGGTGAATTGAAGACTTTGATTGATCATCATGTCCTAAAGAGAAGACTCCTTAAAGATCTTATAGGAGTGCTAAAGCTGAACTTGATCATTTGAAGACAAAAGCAAGATTTTTAAGCAATGTGTCGACACATGAAAATGAAAAGTCGACGTATGAAGATATAAGCCAAAAATTTGAAAACAGAATGATCAAGTGTCGAGACATGGAGTTGATGTGTTGACACATGGAGACAGTGGACAATATTTAGAAAATACAGACCAAATGTGTCGACCCATGGAACCAAGTGTCGACACCTGGGGAATAACGGCTAGTTTTTCTAACGTTATAACGGACTGAACTTGCATTAAATGAGCCCCAACAACCTCCAACAGACGAAATCAATACAATGGTTTATATACAAGCTTCCAATTGCATTTAAAAAGAAGAGATACAAGAAGCACAAGTACCACTGACTGATCTAACTAAAAAATTTGAATGTTCTTCTTGTCTTCATTTGGTGAGCTTTTACTTGTTTATCCACTCTTGATAAAGAGTTTGTATTTCATTTGTACAACTTCATACACCTGCAAGTGAAAGTTTGAGAGTTCTCTTGTAGAAAAAAAAACTCTTGTAAGTTTGAGTGAATCTTAGACAAAACCACTTGATAGCTAGAAGAACTTGAGAAAAAATTCTTGTGTAAAAGTGAGCTGAGCACTAAGTAAATCAACATCCATTTTGTAATTGGAGATTATATAGTGGAGGGAGACTTCAAAGGGAACTTGGGGTGAGGACGTAGACCACGAATTATGGTTAAACCTCGGTAATTCTTGGTGTGCTTTCTATTGCTCTGTTTTTCATTTCTGTTTTGATTACATTGCATTATATATATATATATATTGATCACTGTTCTATTGATTAGATTAATTTTAATTAATCTTAATTGCCATTAAAATTTAAAAAACCCAATTCACCCCGTCTTGGGTTGCCTTTTGGGCCAACAAGATATTTTTAGAGATTTGCAAAAGTCTACATTCAAATCCCTTTCCAAATTTCTTTTCAAACTCACTTTCCAAAACCTCTTTTTTAAATCCTCTCCAAAATCTCTTTTCAAATCTACTTTCTAAAATCTCTTCTCCAATATACTTTCTAAAAATTCTCTTCAATTTCCTTTCCAAAATTGCTTTCTAAAAATTCATTTCAAAACACTTACTTTTCTAAAAACTCTTTTTAAATTCCTTCCCAAAAGCTCTCTTGAAAAATTCACTTTCTAAAAACCTTCTTCAAGTTTCCTTCTTAGAAACTCACTTCAAAACATTTACTTTCCAAAAATCTCTTTTTTCTTGAAGCCGAAGTTAAGCCCTAGAGCCATGGTTAGGAAACCCTAATTTTCTCTCCTAAAACATGATTTCCAATTTTGCCTCAAAACATAGATTTTCAAAATCTCTATTTTCTACGTCAAGTCTTAGATTTCCAAAATTACTTTTCCTATACCAAAACTAGGGCTTTCGAATCCTAAGTTTTCCAAATTTCCTCCTTTCCAATTCTATATCAAATCAAATCTTCCGTTTTTGAAACTAAATCAAATCCTCCATTTTTGGAAATAAAATAAAATCATCTCTTTTTGAAAATAAAATCTAATCTTTTAATAGAAATCAAATCCAAACCTTTCCTAATTTCAACCTTTTCTAATCCCAATCATTCCTAATCCAAATCTTTCTTAATTCCAATCCTTTCTAATTTCATACCTTCCTAAATCTTAAGTTTTCGAAACTTAAACTTTCAAATCTTTCCTTAATCTTTAAGTTTCTTAATCTTTCTTTCTAAACTCAAATTTTTCTTAATTCTAAAACTTTCCAAATTCCAAATCTCTCTCAAACCTAATCAAATTTTTCTTAGCAAGGAAATTTTCTAAATTCAAAACTTTCTTAAGTTGAAATTTCTAAATTCAAAACTTTCCAATTTCAAAACGTTTCCTATTTTAAACTCTCCTAATTTGAAATTTTCCTAAAACGGAACTTTCCACTTTTGAAACTTTCTTAATTTTAAGATTTTTTAAATTCAATCTTTCCTAGACTCTAACTCTCAATGTTTTCTAAATCAAACATTCCATTCAAATATTTATTAAACCTCCAAGTTCTTCTTCCAAGTTCTATCTTTCCAAATTAAAATCAATTTTAAATCCTCAAGTTCTATTTTAAATCAAAATCTAATCTTTTCAAATCTTCCAAATCAATTTCAAATAAAAGTTCAATTTTCAATCTTAAAATCCAAGTTCCAAATCAAACTCTTTTCAAACCAAATTTTCTATCGGACTCTTGTTCGAACTACGACTGATCTGATTCCTAAAAAAGGGATACGTAGGCAGCCTTCATGGGTGTGGTCACAACTTTTTTCAAGTTTTTATTTTCACAACCTTTTTCAAGTTTTCAATTCCATAACTATTTTCAAACTTCCAATTCCAAAAATCTATTTTCAAATCTCTATTTCCAAATTCTAAAACTTTCTTTCAAAATCAAATCTAATTTTTTAATTCCATTTCAAATCAAATCAAGTTCTTTTCAAATCTATTTTTAAAATCAAATCAAATTCTCGCACTTGCATTATCTTGCACCATGTTAACTTCTTTTTTCAAATCAAATGGATATAATTGGACATTTATTAATCAAAGATTCCGAATGAGTGAGTCTAGGGTGAATAGATATGTAGGTACTGCAAGAACAGGATAGGGCGATGGCTTAGTGCGTCTCCCCTACACGTAACCAACCTCCAAACCTAAATCATTGTTTTCAAAGACTAAATGAAGTTATTTTTAAAAAAGGCTTACATTTTTTCAAATGTTGCCAAACAACCTATTTTCTTAAAACCCTCTCTTGAGGAAGTCTTTAAAATTGTTTTCAAAAACCCTAAGTGTAATATTTGGATTGTGCTTAGTTTTAGGTGACCTAACTCACTTTAATCAAGTTAGGTGGCGACTCCAAGTGTTTTTCAAAAACCCTTATTTAAAATCAATTTTTAATTCAAACCTAGTCGCACTCGTCCTTCTAGGAGGATGAGTTGTAACGTGAGAATACTGTATTTTTCTCCCTTGTCTTTTTTGAGTACAAAAAATCGGGGCACGACAATCCAAAGCCACAATTTGGTAAGGAAAGCCTTCATTCGATGATGGCCGGAGGAGGAAGTGGGCCGAAGTGGTGGCTCGGTCTGTGGTAATGGCATAGGGAAGATTGAATTTAATTAAAGCCCTAAATTTTTCTATTGTTATTGAATTAGGAACACTGGGTTCATTTGTTTTTGTTGGTGGAAAGAGAGGAGGTGACATCAACAGTGGTATTAGTGACGAAACGGTGTTGCTGGTGGTGGTTGTGGTTGGCCGGAGATGGTGGCAATGACTATGACGGTGGTGTTATGATGACTATGACTATGACATGGTCGTTGGCTCCAGAGATGGTGGTGGTTATGGTTGGCTGGACTTGGTGATGATGGCTGCCACAACGGGGCTTTTTTTTGTTTTAAAGATAGGGATGGTGGGGTGTTTTTATAATTTTAATTATAGGGCTTTACTTTCTAATTAATTAATGGTAATAGCCAATGGGTTTGACTCTTTGAAGTGTTGTAGGTGATTTGTTGCAATTTAATGTCATTAATAGGTTGAAATTATAATGAAAAATAGAATTAAAACATGAGAATAGTGGGTTTGGATTGGATGTGGTGGGATTTATATTTACCTTTATAAAGCTATGAAAAATATAATTAAAACACGAGAATAGTGGGTTTGGATGAGATGTGGTGAGATTTATATTTACTTTTATAAAGCTGATAGGGCAAAGATTGATTGGTTATCTTAGAGGGACAATTTGATCTTTTCATTTTCTTTTTGTGAATTAAATAATTTTATTGAACGGAAGGTAAAAGGAAAAAATCACACTTTTCCTTAACGCTATTAAGAGGATAAACCTGACACAGTACTGTTTGTCATTTCAAAAACCTCAAGAGTAGTTATTGTAATTTACCTTCTTTTTTTCCTTTAAAATTTGAAAATATGTTCACTGTCAAAGTGGTCCCTATGCAGTAACATCTTGCCAGCCTCCCATCCTTTTCCCAACTAAAAAGGTGATAATAACAAAAGAATAAATAAACAGGTGGAAAACTAAAGTTGTGTTTGGAAGGGTAAGAAAAATAGAAGGAAAAATGAATGTCTTTTCTTGTTTGATTTAAAAATAATAATAATAAAAAAAGTGAAAAAAATTAACTTTTCACACTACAAACCAAACAAGAAAAGGAAAGAATCATTTCTTTTTATCTTCTCTCCTAAAGTATCAAACACACTCTAATATCTGGTTATTAGGTACACAAATATTTTTTTTTCTAATAACATATCTTAATCCCTTCAAATAAGCAGGGTTACAAAAAGTCAAGTTGGGCCAATTATCAGGTTGGTCCATTTTGGTTTAAAAATTTAACAAATTTTAAAATGTGTTACACTTTGACTTGTTTAGCTCTCGAGCTGTTATCAGATAAATTTTAATCGAGCTAATTACAAGTTAAATTCGAGTAAATTAATTTTTTTTAGTGTATATAAAACTTATTAAGTCACGTTCGACCTAAGCTTAAAAAAGTAATGAGTCTCAAAATATATTCAAATTTGAATGATTTACATAACAAATCAATCTTTCCGAATGAGCTTTTGAAAAAAAAAAATGCTATCCTCACAACTTTTGATCTTATACTAGAATAATATGACAGTTATAATTTTATAATAAAGGCCATTCACACCTTCAACCGACTATTCATCTTGCTTGTGCAAGGTCACCGTCCACATGAACTACCATGTGAACTTGATGTATATAACGCAAGGATTCTTAGTACAAGAAATAACTCCAAAGTTAAAGGCTCAGCCCAAAAAAATAAAAAAAAAATCCAAAGTTGAAGCAACTATCTAGGTTTCATTTTAATCATAATTATATATTTTCCAAGTACGCCATGAGATCTCTAAGTGCAGCTTGCCTCCTTACATTGCCAATTTCAAGAGGAGCATTCACCAAATTTTAGATAGACAAACATTGATTACCTTGCTATTTAGTGCACTTGATACATACAATCTAAAGCTTTGTTAAACAAGTTATGGATGGTGTTCATATGCTTGTCTGAATGTCAGCTTGATCCATAATAAACATATTCCCAAGCATCAAAGACCATAATGCCTGCTTCTTGAGAAATGGGAGATGTGAAGAAAATACACGGCACATGAACCGGCAGCAAAGGGAATGTAGATTATTCTCGAACTTATGAAACAGTCCCCCGAAGGAATCCATGCTTCCAGATTCACAATTCCTGCTATTAAGAACAGCAAAATCCCTGTTCCTTAGAAATGCTTGCAGGCAATGTAACATACTGAAGAATGACAACCTACACTAACATATACATAGAAATGGAAATAAAATAATTCTAGTCTTTTATGCACCATGTTGTAAGAATTGTAACCTAAGTTCTATGATTCACCAATGCTCAATTCTGTCTTTCGGTTCAATGCACATACCAAAACTGCCATTTGGTAGATTTCTCAAAATTCAGAGTTGAACGTAGGATTGATATCAACATAACATATTTTGATGATAGGGTTGATATCAACATGACATTTTTCATATACATATAGTATCAGATTTAGAAACTGTAATTTAGTTTATATATTTGTAAATATATAACAGTCTAGGATTCCCTGCTTTTGTTTTTCTTGTCCTTTCCCTTTTGAATACCTTTGATCCATTTTATAAAAACTTGAGATTCCTAGTACAATAACTCAAACCGCTATTTTTTCTTTTCCGAAACACCAAATAGATCCAATTTGGACAACTTATTCTGATATCTTTGGTAATCAAACATATCATTTTAAAGGTGTTCATGATGGAAATATTTGAACCGAGTGCAGTCGAATTGAAATGAACTATTTGTGCCTTCAAATTCTAATACAAAATGTAGCCGTTCCATTTTTGTGGGACATCTGATATATTATAGAGATCCAAATTGAAATCGAAGAAACTTCAAGATCTGGTTCCTAATAGATGGAGAATGGAAACAGTCTAACCTGATTGTTTGAAGCCTGTTCATGTGTCCGATGTGGCTTCATATTCAAATCAATCATACTGGTCTCCATCTTGGCAAGCCCATCAGCATTATCATCTGAATTTGGAACAGGAGAGACCCTGTGATTCTGCTGGTTCTCTCCCATTGTCAATCTAAGTTGCTGATTCTGTCCCGTCCTATTCTCAGTGAGATCCATGGGTTGTGTGGCTGGATCCTCCATATGGCCAGGTTTATCCCCAGGAAACTAGGGATAAAACCAAGGGAAGAAAAATTGTAAGAGTCTTAGCATAACAAAAGGAAGGATATGATCCAGTTCTATCCCATAGAAACAAACCTCAATTCTCTGCCTCAATACAAGATATCTTCCATGGGTTCTTTTACCTCCAACATGTACAATCATATCACATTGCAAACAAAGGGAACTTCCATCTCTCTCACAGTAAAAGAAAGCTGCACACATGATTTAGAGAGAAGAACACAAGTTTGAAATTACAAAAACGGAAAGCATATTTCAAAGGATAAGGGGGAAAAAGAGAAAAATCTGCATACCAGGTGCATTTTCACAAATGTCACAGCGAGGCACATCACTGGGGTCAGCAAGCCCAACTCTAACATGCCGACTAGCAAGCTTGTTACACGTGTGGACCTGCAACCCCAATTTACACGTTTCTCAAAAACACAGCTAAAGCATCTCTGGAAAATTAGGAAGAGTGGTAGTCTAAGAGATTTTTTAAGGAGCTGCATATCCTAAGAGGGGCTGCAGCAGATTTGTTAAATAAAGAGAAATGATATAGTCCAGGGCATGTGGAGCTTGATGCTATTGTTATATCATGTATGTTTGACAACCCCACGAACCACGCAAAATACTTCCATGCTTAAGGTGGTGGTGCCAAACCCCATAAATCATTTCTTAGATGCAGATAACTTGCTACAAGGTTCTTAATTTTACCCAAAGGTAAAAAATAAAGTAAGTAAAATGAGTGGATGAAAACTCATGGTGAGTTTAAAAGATGATCAGTTTTTTTACAAAAATAAAACAAAGTAATGCAAAGAGAACTCCTCACGACATCCTTACCAGATAAAACCAAAAAAAAAAAAAAAAATTGAACTCCTCATGATAGCTAGTTCGCAACATCACAAGTTTATTGTTCCACCTAATGTGAAGATAAACCTTCATAATACAGTTACCGTGCTAGATCATAAGGTTTTTTGTTTTGTTGTTCTTTATTTCAAATCTTGTGAAATGAAGATTAAGAGAGCAGCCAACTTATTTTCATTAAGTGTGTGGGAAAAACATGAATTAAAAACCAATTGCAAGTAACTCAATTCATCAAACAGCTGGTTGGAACAATTTTTGGTGCGTTGGAGTATCAATCAAGTACTCCGCCATTGTATTCGTTATCACCATCCCAGTAGGGACACCCTGTTTCTAATGAGCAAACATACATGATATATATATATATATATATATATGATTGCACTTACTATGATTACTGATAGTTTAAGTTCATAAAATGGGAGATATAATTAACTTGAAGATTATTCCGAGTTACATAGGTTCTTCAACACAGGTTGCAAAGTGTACAATCATATTGAGACATAATCTGAAGGCAATAGACGACATCGACTTTGACGGCTCTAGCATAGAATTTCAGTTAGGGCTTAATTGTATTAACAAAGGCTGGACATCTGCAAAAATTTGTCCTCTTTCTATGAGGTTTTACATTATTGTTGGCCTCAACTATCCATATTCATTTGTTTTGAACAAACAAATAGTTTTGAAGCAAATAGGTAAGCTATTCATAACATTACTTATCACATAGAAAGCTATTCATAGCATTGTTCAGTACACAAATCTCGGGCCTGTTTGTTTGCACAAATTGGCATATCTCATGTACTGTTCCACTTTGAATTAGCTAATTCAAAATTTGTGGTCTTTGTGAATAAATTACCTAATCTAAAACTAAGAAATGCATAAAAACCGATTTTAATGAACCCAGAAAGTAAAAATTTCTAGATTTTTTAGGAGTTATTATCTTAATAGACAAAGACACTTAATTATCAAAATGGCCAAAATGGCCCAATTCACTTCTGTAGGACAACCAAATAAGCCCTAACAATTTATTGTTTACTCTAAAAAGAATATGAACATCTACACAATCACTTATAAAGATAAACCACCAGTTGCACAGAAAGCATCAACCAGATACAATTTCTTTTTTTTTTTTTAATATCACAGTCAGGGGTGTCCGGGTAGTTTGCAAGCACCTTGGCTAATTTTCTCCCCAGTCCGGTCAAAGGCAGACATTCATGCCGGGACTAGTGTATTCACAGGGATAAATTCCTTGCGGCCTAGCTCCAAGGGTTGAACCTGAGTAAGCCAAACAACCCCTCCAGTTGACCAGTTTCAATTTTCAAGCACTTACAAGGCATACAAGTGTTTTCAACTTTTACCGGCATCGCAACATATAAGCTATTCTCCAAAAATCTGAAAAACGGATCAGCCAAAAATAACTACACTCGCAGTTGAACTAACACCAAATCAGACAGATAGTAACAGACGCCGCAACCTTGCTAAAGAAACGACAAAGCCTAGCTTAGCAAGTAACCATGGATAGAGATTACACTAAACTGACAAGCATTACATGAAGTTAACCCATTAGTAATTACAAGTACGGGCATATATATATATATATATATATATTCTAATAAAAATACGCATTGCATGTATATATATATAATTAGGCATACCTTGTGGTCACAGGAGCGGCATAGAGCGGCCTCATCGGCAGCGCAGAAGAGGACGGCCGCCGCGCTCTCGCACACGTCACAAAGCGTTCGCATACTTTACAATTGTATTACCCTTCACTTCCACTCTCATTTCTCCGATCGACAGAGTACAAATATAGAGTATATATTACCTAAAAATTCAACAGGAAGACCGGAAAAACTCTCGCAGAACCAAACACCGAAATTCAAAGTCGCGGAAGAGGAATCAGGATTGAGAGAGAGAGAGAGAGAGAGAGAGAGACTAACAATAGTCTATAGATACATATATATGTACATGATATGCGACTGTTGTGTTTGTTTGCTAGGGGTGTTCGTGACTTTTTAGGTGGAGGCAGCTGTTCGGTTTGATAATGACGATGACAAGGATTACCAAATGAACGGACCTCGGGAGGACATGGAGATGGCTTGTGCTTGATTTTTTAGTGATAAATTAGAGATTAAAGTAATTGTGTAATTAGGGAAAAAGAAAATGAGGGCCGTATCGACTTTGTTTTGGCTGAGCTCGCTCTGTGGCCACAAGATTTTAAAGGCAGGTGGTGGGGTTGAGATTTGACAAGGGCTACCAAGTTTATTCTCAACCACCAGTTTCATATCTCACCTGGGCCCACACATTATCAATCTCCAGTTTATGTTGGTCTTTGCTTGATGCCTTGTCGTACATCTCGTTTGTTTTGTTGAGGGAGAATTACAGCCCGTTTGGAACTTGAGGAAAGAGAGAGAGGAGACAAAATAGCTTTCTATTGTTTGGTTTTTAGTTTGGATTGGTGGGGGCCATAAATCCAAATATAAATAATAGGAGTTATTTTTATTCTTACTTTTCTTAATCTTCTTTCTTATTCTCTTTTTAATAGTTATTTTATTATTTTCATGAGTTGAGACCAGAACTTCGAGACTTTTATCAGCCTAATTATGACATTCCCTTATTACTCTCAGGCTTTTGGTTGGGTTTTTTTAAAAAAAACTTCAACTTGATTTTTTTATTTAAAAATAAAAAAGTCAAGATTTTAAATTTTTTTATCTTTTAATTTTGTTTTTTTTTTGCTTATTTTACCTTATTAAAAGCAAAAAAAATAAAAATAAAAATTTAACCTTTGTTTATATGTCAAAAATTAAATAAAAAAATTGTAGCAAATGAGTCTCAATCCATTTCAACATTTCAGCTTAAGAAATGGACTCATATTGGGCAATACTTCTAAAATTTTAGCTGTATAATTAGCTTCGGCACAACTCATTTAAGCCACTAGGTTTGACATCTAAGAGACGAGAAAATTGTAAATTTTCGTCGTTTAGTTTTTAGATTGGAGGGACAGGAAAGAATATCTAAACGAAAAGAAAGAAAAGCTATTCTTATCCACTTTCGTTTTCTTCCTTATTCCCTCTTTAACAGTTATTTTATTACTTTTTTTTCTTTAAATTTTAAATCAAGTTTTTTTTCCCTCTTCTTTTTAAAATAGTCTAGTGGTTAGATAATATTGAGTATTCAGCAGTACTTATCAAATAATGATATGTTATGTGTGAATTCATCAATAATATGAATTTGCGATGTAGTGAATAGAGATTTCAGAAAAAATACTACATGAAAAAATCTGATAGGGTGCTTACTTAAAAGTCTCTTCATTATTAAGGGTAGACATTGGGCGGGGCGGGACAGGCCTACATAAAAAAATTCTCATCAGGTCCAAAACCAAATCCCAAACACACCCAATTAACAAAATTGCATTCCCTATCCCGTACAAGCCCGTCTATTTAATATAAAATTTGTTTTACAGATAATTTTTTTCTCTTTAAATAATATTGAATAACATAAATTTTAATTATATATATGTGGGATAAAAGATTTCGATTTTTCCAGATCAAGACTGGCCCATTAAGAGTGGTATGACCGACCTTTTAAAGAGAAGGCTCAAAATGAGCCACAAGCCGACCTGCATGAAAGCAGGCTCAATGAGAATGATGTTACCAACCTGAAAGAGGCAAACCCAGTGGCTGCTGAAGCACTCCTAAAGCACAAAAGCAAGTTCATTGGGCAGGAGACCTAGTTCGACTTGGAATAAGACTCTTAAAGATAAGTCCAAATCTACTTACAAACCGACCCAAGAGAGATCAACTCCTAAAAGGAGAGAGAATATCATACTTAGAATGAGTGGGGCCTCTGAAACTTATAAATACATTGTGCTACTAAGAAGCAAGTTATACACAACTGAAATCTATAATAGATTTCTTTCTTTCAATTCATTGAGGTGAAGTTTGTCTGACTTGATCTTTGAAGTGCCATCGGCCCTAAAAAGGTCGATGCATTCTCACTGTCTTTTGCTCTTGTAGGCTCTCTGGTGTTCATTTTGGTGATTCGCGGAGCGGATCGAGGCTTATGAAAAATTTCCTCCACAATTGACATTGTCTATGGGAAGCCATGAAAAAGATGAACACAAAGAGCTCAGGAGCAGTTCCAAAAGCTTCGCACTCGTAGAGCCATGGTCCTTTAGATCATAGGTTACATTGGGAATTCCCACAGGACCCGGCTTAGTGCTATACCTAGGGGAACCGTCAACTCTATTCTGAAGTACGGCTTGTGGTAGCCAACCAATTAGATGAAGAAGACCGAAGGAGACCTCATACAATGGGGAACCCTCTGCGACCAAATAATCGCTCTCGCAGGAACTCGAACCCAGAGTTTCTAAGAGTAAGTTGAGAAGACGTAACTAAGAGATCTTGACCTAAGAACGGAGATCAAGATAATCAGGGATGAGGTTGTCTATCAAGGAAATCAGAGAGAAGGGCGAGCTGACATCAGTGCAGAAACGAAGATTGGTACAATCACCACTTAAGTCGCAAGAAGAAAATGACGGATTCTAGGAGTCAGAGCATCTCTCTTGTTGGGTGTCCTAGAAGTCTCACCTCTAGCACTGATCGACATCAGTAGCGAGGTCGGTCACATGACCGAAGAGATTAGGAAGACCTTATGAGATGATTGAATAACTGTCTAGAAGGAAGGATCGCGCATCCCAAGGGGAGAACAACCCGGGATGTGGTGCAAAAAGCTGTGGAGCAGATAACGTCTTTCCCGTTCACGGAAGAGCTAGACAAGCACCGACCTCCCCAAAAATTCACACCACCAAAGTTCACTCCCTACAATAGGAAGTAAGATCCCAAGTGACTGATGACCCAGTGGAGCAGGGATGAGTTCTTGATGTGCCAAGTTTTTGCATCCATCCTAGGAGAATCAGCCATTCGTTAGTTTAACAAACTGCCCTCAGGGAGAGTTGGTAGATAGAAATAGTTAGCCGAGCTCTTCACTACAAGATTCATAACCAATAGCAAGTAACCAAAGGAAACGGACTACCTGTTAATAATACATAATAAGGAAGATGAAGGATTGAGGCAGTATGTGAGACGCTACTGAGAGGCCTACAATGAGATTAAAAAGTGCAGCGAGCAACTCGCGGTTGCACAGTTTAAGATCAGCCTGCCAGGAAGACAATTCTTGACAAAGCGACCAACGCTCGACATGCCCAAGCTTATGGAGATAATTGGGCAGTACTCCCGAGTTGAGGAAGATTTGCTGTTGCTTAACTAAGGGAATACCAACGGCGAATTGGCTACATGGAAGGAACTAAGAGAGAGGCCCCAACGAGAAGAGGCTAATGGTGGGGGCAGGAAGGCCTTTGAGGGCATGAACATACTATTCAAAGTGCCGATCTATAAGTTACTACCCTAGATAAAGGACTAGCCTTACTTCAAGTGGCCACCAAAGATGGAAGGGGACTTGAACACGCAGGATTAGAACAAATTCTGCTCCTACCTCACAGAGAGGGGCCATATGACATAAAGTTATAGGCACTTCAAGGATCATCTGGAGGACTTGGTAAAGGTAGGGCACCTCAGCCAATACATTAATCACGCAAAGACGAAGGAGGTCCCTCAGAGAGAAGCACGGGCAGAACAACCACATGGGATAACAGTGCTGTATTGAAAAGCTAGCAAGGCCACTATAGAGTTGCATCCTAAGTTGGCGTGGGGCATATCAATTAGAAGCTATAATAGAAAAATGCTAGCTACCCCAACTTTGGAATGCTCACAACTTAAAGAAGTTTTACCAGTGAAGAACTGGGCGAAAGCCAGAACCTTTCTTTGTATGTCTCCATTTAACAATTTGTAAACTCAACAGCAAAGATGTTACACTTTTCTTCAGTCAAGTCTTTTTAATAAAGCTTGAAATTACTTAACGGTGACAAGCTATTGGAGAGGAAATGGAACTCAGCTTGGTCCTGCCTAAGTGGGGCAGGTTGGCCCAAGAATGGCTAAACGAGAAAAACTAAGCGTAAAAACTTTGGTCCTGCCTAAGTCTAGCAAGTTGACCCAAGAATGGTCACCCTAAAAACCAAGTGTAAGAGTTTGGTCCTGCCTAAGTTGGGCAGGTCGGCCAATGAAGGTCAAAGAAAAACCAAGCATTCACCGTTTGGTCCTACCTAAGTAGGATAGGTCGGCCAATGAATGTCAAAGAAAAATCAAGTGTCAAAGATGGGTCCTACCTAAGTTGGGCAGGTCGACCAATGAATGTCAAAGAAAAT
Source organism: Euryodendron excelsum (assembly GCA_033060915.1). Classification (NCBI taxonomy): domain Eukaryota; kingdom Viridiplantae; phylum Streptophyta; class Magnoliopsida; order Ericales; family Pentaphylacaceae; genus Euryodendron; species Euryodendron excelsum. The sequence goes on from CM065383.1 coordinate 16,353,084, forward strand.
CAAGTGTCAAAGCTGGGTCCTACCTAAGTTGGGCAGATCGGCCAAGAAAAACCAAGCATTCACCCCTTGGTCCTGCCTAAGTTTTACAGGTTGGCTGATAAAGGTTAAAGCAAAACCAAGCGTCAAACCTTGGTCCTACCTAAGTTTGGCAAGTCGGCCCAAGAATGGCCAAAAAGTGAAAAACCAAGTGTAAGAGTTTGGTCTTGCCTAAGTTGGGCAGGTCAGCTGTCGCGCCCCAGTTTTCGCACTCTAGTGTGGAAAATACACACAGTACTCTCGCATTAGAACTCATCCTCCTAGAAGAATGAGTGCAACTAGGTTTGAATTAAAAATTGATTTGTATAAAGGCTTTAGAAAAAAGATTTGGAATCGCCACCTAACTTTGTTAAGATGAGTTAGGTCACCTAAAACTAAACACAATCCAAATATCAAACTTAGGGTTTTTGAAAAACTTCCTTTTGAGAGGGTTTTTAAGAAAACAGGTTGTTTGACAACCTTTTGAAAAGATTTAAGCCTTTTTTTGAAAATAACTCTATATTGGTCTTTAAAAAACAATGATTCTAGGTTTAGAAGTTGGTTACATATAGGGAAGATGCACAAGGCTATATTACCCTATCTCACCCTTGCGGTACCTACATACCCTATCATCTTAGATTCACTCATTTAGAATCTCCGGTTACTAAATGTCTAATTATATCCACTTCAAGAATTTTAAAAAAAGATTTGTGTCGTCACTTTAGAGATGATGTGATGTATGATATGCAAGTGCATGAAAAGAATTTAAATTTGGAGAGAGAGTTTAAAACGGAAATTAAAATTTTGAAAAAGGTTATGACTGTACCTATGTGGGTTGCCTATGAATCTCTTTGTTGGGAATCAGGTCAGTCGTAGTTCGGACTTGGGGTTTAATTGAAAATAAATACTTTAGGGCTTTATTTGATTTGAAAAGACACCTTGTGGCCTTTGGAAAGTTTGACGTGAAAAGGTTTTTATTTGAACTTTGATTGGAAGATTGAAAATTGAACTTTGATTTAAAATTGACTCTGATTTGAAATCGAACTTAGAGTTGACTTTGCAATAAAACTTGAATTTGAAATTAAACCTTGAAATAGTACCTGAACTTGTCTTGAAAAGTTTGAATTGAACTTCAAAATCATTTTGACTTGAATTGGGTTTGAAAACCATCTTAATTTAGACTTAAGACTTAGAAAAGAGTTGACGTTTCCTAACACAGGGTTAGGGTTAAACTAGGGCTCTGGTATCCTAGGGTTTAGATAACCTAGGGTTTAAATATGCAACAGAAAGGTTTGATAAAAAATTGAAAAAGTTTGATTTTAGAAAGCTTGATTTTAGGAAAGTTTTGAATTGGGAAAGTTTCAAATTAGGAAAATTCTATTTTAGGAAAGACTTGAGTTTGGAAAGATTTGATTTAGGAAATGTTTAAATTTAAAATTTGAAAAGTTTGAATTTCAAAAATTTTGATTTAAGAAAAATTGAATTTGAAAATTTGAGTTTGAAAAGGTTTGACTTAGGTTTGAGGTAACTTGGGATTTAAGTAATCCTAGGACTTAGGGTTTATGCAATGCATTTGAATTGGAAAGATTGGATTTCAATTGAAAAAGAAAAGTTTTGTTTTTGAAAAGTTTGCAAAAGAAAGGTTTTGAAATTAGGAAAGATTGATACTATAAAACATTGGAATTAGGAAAGATTTGATTTCTATTTCCTAAAACAAAAGATTAGATTTTATTTTTAGAAATAAGATATTTGATTTGGTTTCCTATTTGGACAGGATTTGATTTGACTTGAAATTGAAAAGTTTTAGTTTTGGAAATCTATAATTTTATGTGATTTTAGAATTAGAAAATTTATGATTTAATGTAGAAAATAGTTTTAAAAATCTATGATTTGATGCAAATAGAAAGTTATGATTTTATGTGAGAAACTTAGGGTTTCCTAAATATAGACTATAGGGTTTTGACTTGAATTTCAAGACTCAAAGTTCTTGAAAAGTAAATATTCGAGAAGAATTTTTAGGAAGTGGATTTGCAAAACTATTTTAGAAATATTTCAATATGGACTTTTGAAAGTCTCTTAAATATCTCATTTTCCTAAAACGAATTAATCGTGAGTGTAAGCACCCTATTTTTGATTGCTCGGCAGTCTACGGTCCATCCAGACTTGTACTGAAGTCAATATGGACGTATTCCAATCGAAATCAATTTTTCAAGTCTAATCCAATCTATCCATCACTTCGCTGGCCTCCCAGGCCCAAATAGAGGCAAAATGACCAAAATGCCCTTAGGGGCATTATTCGGTCCAATTTTAAATCAGGCGCGTCTTTCCGAAGACGGTAAGTCTCCTTTCCAATTCCAAATCAGGCGCGTTTTTCCGAAGACGGTAACTCCCCTTTTCAATTTCAACAGGCGCGTCTATTCGAAGACGGTAAGTCTTCTTTCCAATTCCAAATCAGGCACGTCTTTTCGAAGACGGTAAGTCTCCTTTCCAATTCCAACATGCGCGTCTTTCCGAAGACGGTAAGTCTTCTTTCGAATTTCAAATCAAGCACGTCTTTCCGGAGACAGTAAGTCCCCTTTTCAATTCCAATTCCAATTCCAATTCCTCTCTCGAGATAGTTGATTCCTCGAGACGGAAATTCTATCCAATCTGGCACGTTTTTCAAAAAAAAATCTCTTCGGAACGGTAAGTTCCTTTAAACCTATCGACCAGGACGAGACCCCAAGTCCCCTAGATGGTAGAACGGTCCATCTTTGGCGCCTACTAGCCCACCAATGCAGAAATGTCCGTTTAGGCACGCCTTTCGAGAAAGTTGATTCTCAGGCGCTAAGTCCCTTTAGCAGCTTTTCGAGATTAGGCAGTCTCGGAAATGATCGCGAACCGTTAGGGTATCAGAAATGATCGCGAACATCGCAACCGTCAAAGTAGCGAAAATACTCTTAAACAGGTTGATATAGGGAATTGCCAACAAACCCTTGTATCACGGGACCGCCGTCAAAGTGGCGAAAACACTCAAAACCCAGGTCAATACTAGTGCCTGCTAGCCCACTCCGGTGAAAAATGACCAAATTGCCCCTAGGGCCATTTTCTGGCACGATTCTCGAGAGCACACCTAAGTCCTCAGAATGATAAGTCCACCCTTCCTAGATCGTCCCAGAGATGATTCGGCATGATTAGGTGCTCTCCAGTCAATTTCGAGATTTTTCAATCAAGATGACCATAGGTGCCCTAGGCATCCGAACGCCTCGGGAACTACACCGGCTCTGGGTATCAAACCGGCAACCTTTGGGAACATTCTGAATAATGTTTCCAAATCTCGAATCTTCTTTCAGGACGTTCCGAGTCCATCTCGGCAGCTTTTCAGCCCCGTTGACAGTTTTGCCCCTAATGGCCCTATCAACCCTTCTGACACATCCTAGCCTCATTTTTCAAGTCAAATACCTTCAGGACATTGTTTTAAGTGTTCCTGCCCTTTTCTCGACCTTCTAGGCCATTCCCGGTCCCTTAAATCATTCCCGGACTTTTCGGAGTCATTCCTAGTAAAGCCAGGTTAAAAATTGCATGGTAGTCACTAGTACAGGCGCCCAAATCTTCCCAAGATACGTTGCTTGCCGACCTTAAAACTTTCCTAACTGGCTGGCGCCACTACAACAAGCACTAGGTCTATCCCATCTTTATAAATACAAAGCCTCTTCCAGCGTGAAAAAGGTCCGAAAGCTCAGTCTAAAAACCCTAATGTTCAATATACAGAGCTCGTAGCCTCCCTAAACCTTAGCTTCTCTAGGTTTTCCAAACCCTAGCCACCATACACCAAACCCTAGCCTCCTATATACTCATACACACTCCTATACACTTATACACTAGCCTCCAACCCTCCATCAAAGACTTGGATTACTGTAACTACAAGTTTTGAAGATCAAAGACAAGCCCTCGAAGACTGAAGTGAATCGAAGACCGAAGTAAAGCAAAGCGCGCAAAGCCAAGCGAAGTAAATAAGACAGACAGTAGGTTTTTTCTTTAAATTTCTGCACTTCCCCCTCTCTCTTCTCTCTCCTAACCCACTTGGGTTTTCTCTATTTTAATCCCCCATCTTCTTCTCCCCTTTCTTTGCATACTTGAAACAAAGGGATTCCCGGTCCATGTGTAGGATTAAACTATTGGAGGGTCACCGTGTCAGGGGCTTTCTTTTAGTCTAATCGGAGACCACGTGGGTTCGGGCCCCTTGATTATGTGGTGAAGCCTTAACCTTGTATGTTCACGATCCCAATTTGCATTGTGCATATCATTATCTTGTATTCTTCCAAAAATCGTTTTTGAACTCGATTCAAAACTTGCATTAAACTTGTTTTCAAAATTGCATCAAAATCTCCTTTTTCAAAATTACTTTCAAAATCACAATTCTAGGGTGATTCTAGTCTTTCCATGGTTAGGGTTGCTTTAGGAAAGTGTTACATTTAAAGTGACCAATATGGTCCATATTTTCAAATCCTTGTTGTTTTTAAAACCACTATCCTAAAGTGGTTCTAGCCTTCTTATGGTTAGAATCACTTTAGGAAAGTGAGACGTTTTTATACTTTCTAAAAAACTCTCTTTTCAAAAGTCTCTAATTCTAAAACCCTCTTTTTCAACATGCTTTCTAAAAGCTATTCTTTCCAAAATTGTTTTCTAAAAGCTTCTTTCAAAAATTTATTTTTCAAAACTCCTTTTTAAACTGCTTTCCAAAACACTCTCCTCAAAATTTACTTTTTAAAAACGCACCCTAGGTCTCCTTCCTAGAAAAACTCTCTTTTCAAAACTCCTTTTCAAAAACTCATTTTTAAAATCTCTTTCCAAAAACTTTCTCTCCAAATTCACTTTCTAAAAACTCTTTCTCTAGATCTCCTTCCAAAAATCTTCGTTTTCAGAAACGCACTTTTCAAAAATCTTTTTTCTTAGAGTCCAAGTCAAGCCCTAGAATCCACGATTAGGAAACCCTAATTTTCTTCCAAAAATATAATTTTTAATTTTGCCTTAAAACCTAGGTTTCCAAAACCTCTCATTTTCTACATCAAAACTATACATATTTTCAAAACTTATTTTCTACATCAAAACTATAGTTTTCCAAATCTAGGCTTTCTAAAACTTCCTCTTCCAAATTCTTGTCAAATCAAATCTTCCCTCTAGAAAACCAAATCCAATCTCCCTGTTTAGGAAACTGGATCCAATCCTCCGTTTTTGGAAACAAAATCAAACCTTCTCTTTTAGAAACAAAATCTAATCTCTTATTTTAGGAAATAGGAATCTTAACTCCTCTTAGTCTAAATTTTTCCTAATTCAAATCCTTCCTAATCTTCTACTTTCCTAAATCTTAAGTTTCCAAAATTTGAACATAAAAATCTTTCCTAAATTTTAAAACTCAACTTCCACATCTTTCTTAATTCAACCATTTCCTAATTCTATCCATTTTCAAATCTTAACTTTCCAATTTTAAATTTTTAAACCTTTCCTAAACTCAAGTCTTTCCTAATCTCAAGATCTTCTAAAACTCTAAAACTTTCTAAATCTTAAACTTTCTAAATTTTCTTTCCAAATTCAAAGCTTTCTAAATTCAAAACTTTCTTAAGTTAAATCTTTCTAAACTTCCAATCTTTCTAAAACTCTAAACTTTCTTAAACTTCAAATCTTCCCAAATCTAAAATTTTCTAAACTCAAAACTTTCTTACTTTCAAAACTTCCCTATTTCAAAATATTCCAAATTCAAAACTTTTCAATTTCAAAACTTTTTTTTTCCAAAACTTTCCTATTTCAAAACTTTCTGAAAACGAAACCTTTTTTTTCTAAAACTTTCCTTAGTTGAAACTTTCTTAATTCAAAATTTTCCTAAGTTAAAACTTTTCTAAAACGAAACTTTCCTAAAATAACACTTTTCTAAAACGAAACTTTCCTATTTTGAAATTTTCCTAATTCGCATCTTTCCTAAATCCAATCTTTTTCTAAATCTTTCAAGTCCAACATTCGAGTCAAATCTTTTCTTCAAACCCTTCCAAGTCAAATCTTTCCTCAGTCTAGGTTTCCTAAACCTCAATCTTTCCAAAACAAGTCTAAATCTTTCTTCCAAGTTCTACCTTCCCAAGGCAAAGTCTAATCTTTTTAATTCCAAAATTCTAAATTCCAATCTTCAATCCTCTATTCTAAGTTCAAATCAAATCCTTTTTCCAATCCTTTTCTCCTTCTTCCATACCAACCTTCTATTTTCTATCGGACTCTAGTCCGAATTACGGCTGACCTGATTCCTCCAAAAGGATACGTAGGCAACCCTCATAGATGCGGTCACAACATTTTTCAAATTTTTATTTCTACAATCTTTTTCAAATCTCAAATTCTACAATCTTCTTCAAGTTTTCAATTCCATAATCTATTTTTTCAATTTCAAAAATCTATTTTCAAATCTCAATTTCCAAATTCTAAGACTTTCCAATTTCAAATCTATATTTTCAAATCTGTTCTAAAATCAAATAAATTTCTTTTCAAAATCTATTTTCAAATCAAATCTTCTTCTTGCACTTGCATATCATACATTATGTTAATTTCTTTTCAAAATTCTTTTCTAAAGTGGATAGGATTGGTCATTTGTTAGTTGAAGACTCTCATTGGGAAATCTAGGGTAAATAGACTTGTAGGTACTGCAGGGGCGGGGTAGGGTGATGGCTTAGTGCGTCTTCCTTATACGTAACCAACCTCTGAACCTAGGATCACTGATTTCAAAGACAAAAAACGGAGTTATTTTTCAAAAAGAACTTAAATATTATCCAAAGGTTGCCAAACAACCTGTTTTCTTAAAAACCCTCTCTTGAGGAGATATTTTCAAAATCGTTTTCCAAAACCCTAAGTGTAGTCTTAGGATTATTCTTAGTTTTTTTTTA
>CM065383.1:16365000-16372500 GCA_033060915.1 Euryodendron excelsum
AAGAATGGCCAAACAAAAAAAAAAAAAAACTAGTGTCCACAACTTGGTCCTACCTAAGTTTGGTAGGTCAGTTTGAAAAGAGTCAAAGAAAGACCAAGTGAAAAATTGTTCTTCCTAAATGTGGAAGGTCGGCCAAAGAATAAAAAACTAAGTGTTGAACTTAATCATGCCTAAAGTTTGATAGGTCGGCTAAAAAAGGCCAAAGTTAAAAGGTTGTCATTGTTAGCACACTACAACCATTGTCGCCCAAGCTCAGCCAAATAGGGCGTAAAGGTTGGCGGGTAGTTGTGGGATAAAGATTCCGTTTTCCCTAGATCAGGACTGGCCCACTAAGAGTAGTATGGCCAACCTCATAAAGAGAAGGCTTAGAATGAGCAACAAGTCGACCTGCATGAAAGTAAGCCCATTGATGATGGTGCTGACCTAAAGGAGGCAAGCTCAGCGGCTGCTGAAGCATTCCCAAAGCACAAAAAGAGATCTATTGAGCAGGAGACCCAGTCTGACATGGAATAGGACTCTTAAAAATAAGTCCAAATATACTCATAAACCAACCCAAGACAAGTCAACTCCTAAAAGGAGAGAGAATATCATTCCTAGAAGGAGTGGGGCCTTCGAAACTTATAAATACACTATGCTACTAAGAAGGAAGGTACGCACAACTGAGAGCTAGAATAAATTTCTTTTTTTCAATTCATTGAGATGAAATTTGTCTAACTTAATCTTCAGAGTGCTATCGATCTAAAGAGCATCTACGCATTCTCACTATCTTTTGCTCTTGTAGATTCTCTAGTATTCATTTTGGTGGCTGCAGAGCAGATCGAGACTTACAAAAAATTCCTTCAATAATATACACATATATAATATTAAAATATAAAAATATTGGGCTAGGTTTCAAAAATAATTTTCAAGCTCACCCATTAAACTAATTGAGATTAAAAAAAATTTCTGAGCCCTATAATTTATGGGCAGGCTTGGGTGGGCCTATGGGGTTTGCGGGACTGTGGTCACCCCAGTCTACTATACCACAAATTCAGGTTATCGAGGTACTCACTCATTATTTAATAGAAATTACTACCGAATATTTAGTACTATCTAACCACTAAACTTTTTTCTCTCTTCTTCCATTTTATTTTCTTTAGAAAAATAAAAAATAATAATAGCTTTCTCTTGCTTTCACTTTCCCTGCCGTAAGTTCCCAACATGTTCTTAACATATACTACAAGGGAGCTAGGACTCGAAATTAAAATTTAAAAAAGTTTATATTGAAACTACTATTCATTTGCAACTAATTATGCTAGATCCACCAATACCTTACTGGAAACGTATCAATCCATTATAAATTTATTTTATATATGTATTATGTACCAATCAAGTATCAATTTTCATGTACCAAAAAAACAAAAAAATCTTCAGTGTTAAGTATTAAAATGATATATATTTTCAGTATGTTAGGAATTTATTTGTACATCATCATGACTAAATCAGTATTGAAAAACATTGCTTCAAGTAAACTTCAAGGTTTCTCAATCCTTCAAAATCATTCTCTCCACTTTATTAACTGCACTAAATGATTAACCCCTAATTTAATTAGTTATTATGCTCCCATCTCTTCGGTGACTAATAGGATTGTGATGCACTTATACACGCTCTAATATCACCGTTCCAAGTCTTTCATAAGAGTCAACGTTCTGATAGTCCTTGCAATGCAAAAATTTTATCTTCATGTGGCTGTCCTTAACCCGCCGATGAGGGATCGATGGTGACACAAAACCATCCTAACAATAACGGCAACCATCGACCATTGATAAGGATAGTAAGGTTGGGCTCTCCTTCCAATCTTAATATACAAAATTTTTTAAATTTTTGATCTCATAATATTACGTGTTAGTCACTCAGATTCAACAGATGATATTATCTTATTTAAATCTTCGATTTTACTTAACGTTAAAAAAAATTAACAAAATGAGAACGTGAGTTTAAAACAAATAACAATATTATCTTTTAGATTTGAATAATTAATATGTGGTGCAGTGAAATAAAGAGTTTGAAAAATTCTAAATATTAAAGTCTGGAGGGAAGCCGATCCGGAAAACAAATGTTATGATCAATTCTTACCTTCATTCTCCATAATACTATGGTTGAAATTTAAATTTATTAAGAGAGAAAAAAATAAAAAATTTTAAATTATTACTTATTTATTTTTTTATGTTATTATATTCTCTGCTTTTTCTGCCAACTAAACATATATGAGTAGAGACACAACTAAATATATATGGGTAGAGACGATTATCTCCTAGTGTGCTCCCAATAACCGTCGGATACTTATCAATTGTAGGCTGAATCTGAAAACTGTAGCCTTGCCTTAGAAATCATATATATATATATATATATAAAAGTTGTGTTTGTTCTTATATTTTGTCATTCTCTTACGTGGCGTTTTAAATGTTCGAATACTTTTAAAATGTCATGTCACAGGGGTAATTTATTAGATAACTATTAAATTTATTATTTTGTTAAATTTATTGTATTAGTTTTGTAAGATATATAAAATAAGATAAGATTAATTTTGTAATATAGATAAGATATATATATATCATATCAGATTGTTATGACTCTTTTAAACTAAATATTTAAAAAAAAATGATTATAATTAAATAAAATATTATATATATATATCAATATTTATTTATATTTTAGAGATATGATACGATATATTGATTTTGTAAGATATATATATATATATAAGATAATATTAGTTTTGTAAGATAGATAAAATATATATATATATATATAATATCAAATCGTCATGATTTTTTCTGAACTTAATATTTAAAAATGTTATTATAACTAAATAAAATACTATATATATCAATATCTATTTATATTTTAAAGATACGATACGATTGTATAATTAATTATTATAAATTTTAAATTAATTATTTATGATTTAAACAACTCTTACTCTGTATTTTGCACAGATTAACACCTAGTGTATACAGTAAATTCATATGTTCAACATGAAACTATATAGCGTACTCTACACTAAAAGACGGACAAGCGAGAGGACTCAGAAACTGTGCCATCGCCGAAGTTGGTTTCTTTACGAGTCATGGTGTTCGAAGTTGTTGCCGGATGCACATGCGCTTCAAATGATTCAAATTTGGACCAGATTTGCCCGATATCTTTTGATAAATATATTAGGGGTGGCCATGGTACAAGGGGCTTGCCTATAAATTATAGAACTTAAAAAATTTTTAGACTCGATTAGATTAATAAGTGAGTTTGAAAATTATCTTTGAAATTAAAATATATATAAAATAATATATTTTTACTTTTAATATTATATATATATGTAATTAAATTTAATGTTATTTAATATTATTTATAGAGAAGAAAATTACATATTGAACAAATTTTATGTTAAATGGACAAGTTTAAAAATATTATTTTTTTAATTGAGCGAATTTGAAATTTGATTTTGGACCCTAAGAGAATTTTTTTGTATAGGTCCAGTTTGCCCAATATTCATCCCTAAAATATACCCACTACAATGCCGATCTAGGAATATGCTTAGCTCAATGCAAGAGGCCACAGTTAGGCGACCACGTGTTGAAGCTTTTACAGAGTAAGTTTAGCCTCATCGAAGACTACAAAGACTCAAACTCAAGTATAATCATTTGAAGAAGTGCGTTAAACCCGCCAAACCAACCAATTCGGTGGTAAATTTGCCTGATTTCTACTCTTTAATTAGGTGTCTTGTTTCTATATATATATATATATATGTATAATTATGAGTTTTGTACGTACGAGAAGCTGTGAATTAAGAAGGAGAGGAAGCTTCCTTCCTGCTACGGTCGGCATAAAATAAATGGGAAAAGGGAGGTTGGACGTATTCAGATTATATTGCGTACACACAATGCTTTTATTACGGTATGAGAAACATGGCCGAGATATAGTAAAAAGGATGGCAATGAAGGAAAATTTTACGCATATAGAACAAAAATGTATATAATTTTTTGTAAAATTTTTCTTTAGAATGGCATGGCGGTGTCATTTTTTAAAGCTATATTTATATATATCTTGGTTTGTCTTTGGTTTTGAAGTGATAGAATCCTGGTAATAAAAATCATTCTGTATTAATACCTAGAGTAATTTCTTTGTTTATGTAACATCACTCGATAATGAATTATTTGAAAATGTTCGGCTTCTTTTCCTTTTGTAATTTTTTGCATCATATTCATCGTTGCTGTAATCTTCGTCTGCTCCTTGTAGAACCCGAAGTTCTGGATGTGATTCCAGTTTGATACATAAAAAACCAAGCAAATTCAAATATGACCAAATTCACATATTTTTTTTCATTATTTCCGTTGATCAAAACCCACATCTTAACATTAGGGTACATAAATAAAATATATATGAATTAAACAATCACAATTTCTCCTTATAATAAAAATTGAAAGTGCGTACGTAGGTAGAAGAGTTTCAGTACTCTTTTTCACAAGACTTATATGTATGTATATATATCTAGAATGAAAAGTTCATCATATCCATGCTGAGGCTCTCCATCATGACAGCCTCCATCATTCCACATTTACTTGCTGCCATCTTCTTGTAGTTTCCATACTTGGGTTTGAACGAGCAGGAGGAAGAGATGGGAAGGACCGGAAGGTTCTCACAGTTGCAAAGTTCAATCATGTAGCCATCTGGATCATGGAAGAACACCTGATCCACCTTGATCCCTTCTTCCGCCACCACGGCCGTCGCGTATTTCATTCCCAGATCTTCCAGTCTCCTCTTAACCAGTCCAACGTCAGTGCACTGTCACAAGATATATATATATATATATATATAGAAAATTTTCATCATTAAAGGTCAAGATATGCATATTACAAAGTAAAGGTTAAGTTGATGTATTGTTTTTTTACTTGAAAGGAGATGTGGTTATCCTTGGGATTGATGGGTCGTGGTTCGTTCATGGTGCCATAGTCATCAATGGACTCATTCTCAAGCAAATGTATCCCAATTCCATAGTTGAATAACCTGTAATATATGATATAAGTTAGCGGTTAATTAGTACGTAGTTTGATATATAAGGCGATTGAAATGAAGAAATAAAGAACAAAAAAATGAAAGTGTGTTTCTCTTTGAAGGGTGTCCATGGCAAGCCTACCAAGTAATGCCAAGACAAAGCTATATTTATGATTCAAGAGAGAGAGAGAGAGCTGACCAAGCACCATGGAAATTGAAGGAAGAGGGGCGTTTGATGAGAAAAAAGCCCAAGACATTTTCATAGAACCGCACAGAAGTCCAAACTGATCTTACCAAAAGAGAAACATGGTTCAGAGAGAGAAAAGGCAGTGCCTGACAGCTACTTACTTCCTCTATCTCCATTTTTCTCCTTCTTAGATATATATTTTCCTCTCCTTTTCTCTAGCAGTACTCTCTTCTTGCTTGCACTCTTCCTTCTCGACCTCTCTTTGTACATGAATCTACCAGTATAGCTCCTTTTATAAAGAGGGAATTTCCAAAATGTGCTCGTACTTTCATTCAAATTTACGGACAATTTTTCTTTCTTAAGACCTAGGAACTTTCCTGGCAGTTTCTCTCATTTAATAGGACAAATGCTATGCATTCACCTCTGTCACGAACCAAGTAGGGCGGTATCTAAATTTTGAAGTGGCCCCCAATCAAGCCTGGCTAGCATCAGTCTAATAAGATATTTTCCTGTTCGGGAGCCAGTGAACCATTCCTACCATGGATTTGATAAGATCTATCTCCTATCCACACTATCCAGACCATGTATATCATGTAATACAATGGAGAGAGAGAGAGAGAGAGAGAGAGAGAGAGAGAGAGAGAGAGAGAGAGAGAGAGAGAGAGAGTCTCAAAAATCTACTTTGATGTGTCCATTTTAATTACTACATTGCTTGATTATCAAGTTGTCCATTGCTTACTGAAATTTAGTTCTTTTCTTCCTACAAAATCATGGTTAAAGTTGAGCCAAATTAGCTGGCTCCAATTAAGTGAATAAAATTCTTGATGTTCTTGCAACAAAATGAAGATCGACCATGGATTTTCGTTAGTCATCTATCAGACTGAATGATCGCAACGGAACCAAAAATGAACCTAGTAGAAACTCGATCGATCACTATTGATCACACCAACATTTGGTGTCCTTAGTACGTGAGAGGGTAATGCTTTTCAATATTGAAAATCCAAAGTTAGTAAATATTTTAGTGCACGCTGTGTGTTGGTCACAAGATATATATGTAAACTTCATGTAAACTTCAAAACAGATTATAATATTGACCTAGATTATATGCGAATATAGGAACTTAACAGAAAATAAAACTGAATGAAGAAATTTACTTGTTTGCTCCATGATTTCACGAATCCCTTTGGAGCGACGATTAATCTCGAACAAGGCTTCTTGGAGGTTGGTCTTCCTCTCTGTACCTACTACTGTATAACGGAATTTTATAGAAAACTATCTGATGATTGTGGGAAGAGAGGGGACCTAGCCTCTATATATATAGGAAACTCTAGCCATATTGGGCTCTTCCATAAAAGGCTCAATTGGCTAATTAGGCTCACACTAATTACCATCAACCCACATTGATAATAGATGCATACTAGCCCATGTATAATAGATCACAACCTTATTGGGCTTACCATGTTTGTCTCATCCAGACTTGGGTCCAACCCGTGTTTAGAAAACACCCACAAATAATGTGGGCTCAATCAAGAATAATATAACATTCTCCCACTTGAGCCAACATTAATTGTAGAAACAAAATTTGAAAAACGACTCTCGGGTTAGAACATGAAAATAACTGTATGTGGCCACAATTTTTAAAAACCAAGTAGGATGAGAAACAACACCTAAAACAATCCGGTACAACAAAGCTATCAATATCGAATCAAGGCAGTCATTACATTATTAGTCCATGCAAGACCACTCATGATTACAAACACTAATAATTCTATCGACATGGATCAAATGTGGTAGTGTGGTGGGAAAAAACACTCCGTATGTGATTTGATAATAGTGCTAATCCTCAATCAGTCCTCAAATTCTCTTTAATTGTATGCTCATTCAATAAGCAAAAGAATTCCAATGGTTTCTAATGAAACCCATATGTCTTGCACAATTGTCTCGAGATAACTTTATGATGCAAACATAAGACATATCCTGAATTGCTTAAATCACACCAAACTTAAGACTATCAATAAACTGAATCATGAATACATTAATTCATATGATATGCAAGTATCAGAAATATATTCATGCATAAATGGCATCAAACACAATCATAAAGATAACCATCAAATAACCAAAAAAGGTCTTAATACATAAGATCTGTCAAATAATGTAAAGAAAACAACTCCCACTAACCAAGCACATCAAATGACCCAATTACACCCATGTTGGAAACATGTCTACCAAAGGTAATAGGCCTGAGTCCCTTGGTCAAACGGTTTGCCATCATCTGTTCTGTA